>MNCI01033132.1:155004-209223 GCA_015680685.1 Gnetum montanum
GCGATATCGCGTATGTGATATCGCAGGAGAAGACGCGATATCGCGTACGTGATATCGTGGCCTAGTGTAAATCGTGTCTCATCAGTTACTTTACAAAAAAAGTGTGAGCAGTCTACTTGAGCAAAATCTCCAAGGCAACCTCCATCCATAATGAAATCTCATGCAAGTGGCTTTGAATGATGGATCCTTTTGTAATCATTACCTAACATTGATCCCACAAGATCCTAGTCCACATGTGCATGAATTGACCTATCGCCTTTGTAAACAAACATTCCTTGAAAAGGTGTTTCATAGTTTCAATCTCTTTATAATAAGGGATACACTAGGAGGCCATGGCAAAACTGCATTGCTTGAGTTTTTCTTGAGTGAGCACTGCATGATAAGTTAACAACTAAGCAAAAAACCTTACATTTGGTTGATAATGCAACCTCCAAATAAGGTCACATCCCCTTACTTTGGAAAAGGACATCAGATTCATTATTTATGATTTGTGAAAGAAAAATGCAAGGTATATTCATGGGCTGAATTAAGGAGACTATGTCTTTTAAGTATGTCAAGAATTTTGGTGAATTGACCATGTCTATTATCATCATGAAACACTGATGGAATCTCCACTACCCCTATTGAACCAATCCTTTACATATTCCCCTCAACCTCAATGTAATAGGGTAACTACTTAAAAAAAATTTCTTAATCATTTTATGATGAGCTTGTCTTACCAGAAGACCTTCCATTGGAATGTTTGCTTTCCTAAATTCTCAATGTCCAAGTAACTAAAGGAAATTCCATCATCTCCTAATGGTTTTCCATATCTCTAAGGCTCTCATTGGACAAGTCCAAAGATTATGATAAGACATCCAAAGATAATTGCCCCAAGACTTATTTGTCTAGGACCAAACCTCCCAAGCTAGTGTAGTAGCTAGAATACAAGCCTACATTTTGAAATTCCAAAACCCATAAACATCTATATGAACTAGGATAGCCACCTTATCCTAAGTAATCAAATGAAATTTGTGACACTCCTTCCCATCAAACTAAAGAAAATTCTCATAATCTGATTGACTTGTGATAAAAATTGGGTTGGGAGATTGAAAACTAGTGTACTATAAATGGGAATGCTCGAGAGGATAGATTTAGCTAGAATCAGCTTACCTACAGAAGATAGAAACTTACCTCTCCAATACGCCAACTTCTTTTACATCTTTTCCAACACTTTCTTCCAACTGTTAACTGATTTCCATCCATAGAACAGAGGTTGCCCCATATAGGTAGCCACGAGTGAGCCAATAATACACCCAAAAATACACTTGATATGCTTAAACCTTTCTATTGGACACTCCACATGGAAAATTTTTATCTTGTTATAATTAACTTCAAGCCTTGTTGACTGACAAAATCCATCCAATGTCTACATCATCAAATTTCTAACCCCAGGGATAAATTCTAGGAAAAAAAATCATTGTATTATCTACATACCAAAGAGTATGAAGGTTCTAGGAAAACAGGAACATGACATTCAACTTTCTAATCCATTTATAGAGGTTATCATCAGTAATAACAAAGAGATATGGTGATAAATGGTCACCTTGTCGAAGGCCCCACCTTAGGTAAAATTGCTAAGATATCTATTCATTTAGGATAACTTGAAATCTAATTATAGAAATCATGAACTTGATCATCTCATATAGCCATCTACAAAATCCTAACTTCTTCAAGATGAAAAGAAAGACATCCCAATCCTTACCATATGCTTTTAATAAATCAAGTTTGAGAAAGCAAATCTCCTATTTCTAAAAGTAATCCCAATGCAAAGCCTCATTTACTATAATGACACTATTAATAATGTTCCTCCTAGGGATGAATCTCAATTGACATGCATTATGATATTGGATAGTAAGAGCCTTAAGCAATTCACCAAAATCTTGAAAAAAATTTATAAAAAATGCTGCAAAGATTGATAGGCCTACAATCCCCTAAGGATTATACCTTTTCCTTGTTGGTAACAAGATAATGAAGGTATTATTCTAGGCTTTGGGAAAAGTACTATACTTGAAGATTGCTTGAAAAAGATCCTCAAAATCCCTTCCAATGAAATCCCAATAGGCTTTGATGCATTTAAAGTTCTAGCTATCCAGCCTAGACATGTTCCAATTTGGTGCCTCAGCCACTATTAAATGAATCTTCTCTCTAGAAAGTATTCCTTACAAGAACTCATCATCAACAGCAAAAACCAAGTAGGGGATCATACCTTCCAATAGTCCAAGATTAACTCCCTCATTTCGATCATATAGGTTATGAAAATAGGTAAGTGCAACATAGAGTCTAGGGAGAATTTGATCAATGACTTCTTTTGATTTCTTCTATTTGTGATCATATAGAAGTAGGTAAATTTTATATCTCCTTCCTTTAGCCACATCTCCTTGGAGTGTTGTTTTCAATAGACCTCTTTCTCATGAGCCATTGTTCTCACCTATTTTTATGTTACAACTAGATCTTGCATAATAGAATCCCACTTTGGTAACAAATCTACCTATCCCTAGATCTTGCATAATGCTTAGTTAAATTTTTTTACAAATTCTAGATGTCCATTTCTAACCATGTTGAGCACCAAGACATTTTAAAAAACATGAGATAAAGAGTCTTCACTTCTACAAAGAGGACTTTGAGAAGAAACATTTCTTATATATTTAAGATGAATGCCAATAGAAAGACCTTAATGCATAAGGCATCATAAAAAATATGAATTTTAGGAAATTTAGAAGCTCTCTAAATGTCTTTCATTTTCCTTATCCAAAACTATGATGGTAGTTGCATATTCACGTTCAAATTAAAAGGAAAAACATATATGACATCATTTCAAAAAATATCTGGAAAAGCCTAATGCAAATTGTTATCAACTTTAAATAAATTACCAAGATTAGAAATTAATTTTTCAAAATTATTTTTTTCCTTTCTATTCAAAGCATAGAGGCTAGAAGCTTCATTCAAAGTAATTTATTTATCATGCATACATAGATAAGAAACTACAATGATACCAAATTTGCTCCAAGTGGTACAAAATCTAGATGCATTAGTAGCCCAAGCTATATATACTTAAAACTAGTGGTATATATACCCTTAAGACAAATGACCAACACAACATTTTTTATCTAACCTAGGTAAGCATGAATTTGCTTCAACTGTAACTCAACTTAGAATCTCTTGCCTACATAATGTTTGTTAACAAATGAGACAACTAACTATGAAATCTCTTATTGCCTATATGACTATATGTGCCAATGAGAGTTGGCTTGATTAATTATGTTTTCATTAATAACTATTATGTAGATAAGATATAACATAGAGTTTTATTTGAACTGATGTTATAATGTCATAACAAAGAAACTTGTATGATTTTTTTTTTTGCTCCTATTGATGTTTGATCAATTTTTAGAATCTATCTTTATTTTTCATGAAAAAGTAATATATGTCCAATAGATCTTATATGATTCTTTGAATGTAATAAAGCTTCAATTTCAATTTCAATAACTCAACATTACCTACTAGAATTGAACCCATAACATAGAGTTACCAAATCAAGAGTCTTACCACTAGGCTAACACATCAAGCTATACAATCATTATGATACTTTTATATAACTTAAACAAAACATACACATATGGACTCAAACTATGTGTACTCCCAAGCCATGCAATTAACATAACATAATACATTAATTAAACCTCTACAAGATATAACAATGTCTTATTATACAATGGAGAATCCAACTAGTAACTAAAACAACAATAATGAGGCATTATCCTAGTGGTAAAACTTCTAATTTAAAAACTCAAAGTTATGAGTTCAATTTTGATATGTAATGTTGAGTTATAAAGTTCTAATTGGACCATATATCTTGGGTTATAGCTATATTACAATTATTTCAAGGTTTTAACACCTTAGTAATGCACATAATCATAGGTTACATGTACTTAACAAATGAGCTATGCATCATTAATAAAAGCATTTTATAATCATAATAGAAGCAATAAGGTGTTAGCCTAGTGATATGGCTCTTGATTTTCTAGCTCTAAGTTATGGGTTCAATTCTAGTAGGTAATGTTGAGTTATAAAGTTAACCATATGTCTTGGGAGTAAATATTTGTTAAAAAGAACTTGGATTCTAACATCTCCCTTAATAAAAATAATGAGGTGTTAGCCTAGTGGTAAAACTCGTAATTTTAAAGCTTGAAGTTATGGGTTTAATTTCAATAAATAACACTAAGTCATAGAGTTCTAATTTGACTATGTATCTTGGGGGTAAGTATTGGTAAAAAAAAAATAATAAAAAAAAAGCTTCAAGGTCCTACACTCCCATCCCTTTTCCCTAAATAATTAAATGGATTTGAATTTATTTGAAATTATTTCTTATCATTTCATTAAGAGTTGTGGTAGTGAGGATTTTGGAATTAATTTGATCCAAGGTAGCAATAGGAAGGATGGTTAGAGGTAGGCCAAATTAATTGATATTTTATGAGTGAGGGTCTATTGCTGAACAGATTAAGTCATGTACATAATAAATTGAAAATTTTATCATGGAATCATTTCAATGTACATAAAAAAATCTCTAGTTGCAATCTTTCAAAGAAATTACAATCATGTTAATAGAACAAATAGACACAACACATACAATTACATAATGGGAGCATATGGTTACCAAAAAGGCATTCCTAGCAATGAGGTGTTATCCTAGTAATACAAATCTTGATTTGAAAGCTCTCTAAGTTATGGATTTAATTTTGGTAGGAAATGCTAACTTGTAAAGTTCTAATTAGATAATGTATCTTTGGGTGTATGACAAAGTTCCTAGATATACATAACAATGAGATGTTAGCCTAGTGGTACAGGTCTTGGCCTAATAACCATAAGTCACAGGTTTGATTCTACTAGGTAGCACTAAGTTATAAATTTCTATAAATCTCAGGGTGTACTTACATTTAAATTATTTTGGGTTCTAACACCCCCTAGATATATATGTTGGATTGTATAGAGTTATATATGATCTTTATTGGGTGTGTTGGTATCTAAAATAATTGAAACATAGGTGTACCCTAAGATTTATAAAAGCTTATAACTTAGTGCTATCTAGTAGAATTGAACCTATGACCTAGGGTTTATATGATCTTTATTAACTTGGAAAAAGTATATAACAAAGTACCTAGAGATACTATTTGATGGACTTTGTAAAAAAAAAAAGCATCCCTAATAAATATACTAAAGTTATTCAAGACATGTATAAAAGAGCTACCATTAAAATTAAAATAGCTTATGGAACAACATTTGATTTTTTAGTCTTAATATTTCTACATCAATGGTGTGTGCTTAGCTCATACTTATTTGTCATTATTATAGATGAATTAATAAAGGAAACACAAGGTGAAATTCCTTGGTGTATGTTATTTGGAGATGATATTTTGTTGGTGGATACAACTTGAGAATATTATTTCTAAAATGGAAAAGTGGAGACATGCTCTAGAATCAAAAGGCTTAAAAATTAACATAAGGAAGATAGAATATATCGAATGCAATTTTAATTATAGCAAAAACAGTGGTGAAATAGAAGTGAGAATTCAAGGAAAAAATGTCCCTCACTACAAAAAATTATGCTGCCTAGGATTATCCTCTAATTAGATAGTGAAATTGATAAATATATAAGAAATAGAATTGAGGTTGGATGGTCAAAATGAAGATAGGCTAGTGGTGTTCTATGTGATAAAAGAATACCAATAAAATTAAAGGGAGAATTTTACAAGATAACAATTAAGCCTATTATCTTATATGGTGCTAAATATTGGGCAGTACAAAAGAAGCTTGAACAACAAATCAATATGATAAAAAAGTGAATGCTTCAATGGATGTTGAATGTTACTAGAAGAGATAAACTACATAATACAAACATCAAAGGAAGACTTGGAGTGGCTTCTATTTTAGATAAGCTACAAGAATAGTGGCTTAGATTGTTAGGATGTGCAAAGAATATTAGACAATAAGCCTATGAACAAAGGTTGTGACATCACTATTCTAGAAAAGCCATCAAAAAGAAGATCAAAGAAGCATGGGAAAAAAATGATTGAAGATGACTTGAAGAACTACAAATAAAAGAAGATCTAGCTCTTCATAGAGGTGAATGGCAAAAAATAACTCATGTAGCCAACCCCATTTTGTTGGGATAAGCCTAGGATGATGATGATATATCTATATTACAATTATAGTCTAATTATAACTTTATAACTTAGCATTGTCCACCAAAATTGAACCCATAACTTATCATCTCCAATTACAATTATAAAGTTTAATTAGAAAGAATATTGATGCTACTTCAAAAAATAATGAATAAATTTTGCTAAATTTAGTAGTAGTTGAAGCCAAAATTGAGAAAAATAAAAGTGAATCTAAACTTGCAACACAAACAAAAATGGGATCTATAATTGTAAAAGCTTTAAAAGAGCAATATAAAAAAAGGAGAAAAGGAGAAAAAAAACTGTGATTTGTAGGTATTTGAAAGATTAATAATGAAATAAATGAAGTTTTGGTTAAGGAAGTTGAAAACATTATAAAGGATATACATATAACTTTGAATATTGATAAATCTTTTATGGTACTAGGTGAATGACATGAAAAACCACAACATGTAATTGTTAAGTTTCATGATGTGGAAATAGAAAGAATGTGTAGAGACATCAAAGTTGTTTGAAGAAAAGTGAAAATGGGAAAAAAGTTTGAATAAATGATGATCTCAACTGGAAAGAACTTGCAAAAAGTGCTAGAAATTGTTAAGACTGTACGTGACAAGTCTTAAAGCATACCCAAATATCGAGGGAAGGATGGGGGTGGGGTAGGATGTGTGGAGGGTGGGGGATGCTGGAACCTGAAATAATTGTAATATAGTTCAATTAGAACTTTATAACTCAACATTGCCCACCAAAATTGAATCCATATGGAACTTTTAAATCAAGAGTCTTACCACTAGGCTAACACCTCATTGTTGTATGCCTAAATACTAGCAACATGGCAATAATTACAAATAAGCAATATTGCAAAAATTATTAAAAATGTATAAATAATTTCCATTATGAATTGATTAATATTAATCAAAGTATTGCAAATAAAAATGTATAGTCAATTTATGTTATGAATTTATTAATATTGATGGAAGTATTACAAATAAAATCTTATCTTTCAACAACATTGTTTTCATTAATACTTTTGATATTTTTGATTTAGTAGAAACTTAAGAGGATGCTACATCATTGTTTGAGGAAAGCCACCAAAAGGAAGATCCAAAAGACATAAAAAATGATTAAATAATATTTTAATAAATCATAAATAAAAAAAGATTTTTCTCTTTATAGATGTAAATGTTCAAAAAGTACTCATAACTGATCCCTTTTTGTGGGGTAAAGCTATGATGATTTTAACATGGAAGAATGAAAGGTTAGAAGATTTTATCTTGGACTTGTTAAATTGTTAGGAAAAAAAATACTACGTAGATGAGGAAGACCCTTGGAAGATATTATTTGTTTAGTTAAGAACTATTGGTAATTTTTGTGCAAGCTAAAATGATAGATGAGACAAGCAGTATAATTGGATAAAAATCCATCATTAACATGATTATGTGTTTCTTGTTATTTGCTACAATATCCTCTATAGATTTTCCATTCCAACATTTGGAAAAAGATATTTTAAAATTTATAAAAATGGAGCAATTTTATTTATGAAGATTTTAATGTTAGAGTTGATGTTCAACAAATAGAGTTATTAAATGGTAGCATGAAATTGAAGGTATAAATATTGTTTATAATAATTGGTCTTAGCATTCTACAAATAATAGTATCAATAGAAAGGGACACAAATTATTGGAGTAGCCAAAGACTTTAGATCTTCTCATTTGCAATGGACTCACTAGGTTTCTAGCATCCACATCCTTTACATTTACAAGATCTCAAGGTAACTCATGTATTGACTTGATTTTATTTTCTATTTTTCAAAGCCATGTTTCTACACAGTTGAATTGTCAATTTGAGGATGTTTGCACATTTTATAATAATCTTTTTTAGGGAAAGGTTATATTTATTATCATAATTTTTATCAAGCTCCTTTACATTATACCTTATAAGAAGTTATAGATGGCATTAATATAGTAGCATGTGAAAAAACTATAGATTTGGATGGTTTATATGTTGAATTGCCTAAATAGTTAGGACTATCTATTTGCATAGAAATTTTTTTAAAATTAAATGTTATTGCTATTAATGGCATCATTGAAGAGTGAAAGATTAGTAAGGCAATGTTCTTTACAAAAGATAACATAAATAATTTAAACAACTATCATATGATAATTGTAAGCAAATTTTTTGCTAAGTTATTAAGTACTATTCTGAAAAGAAGAATAAGCAATTAGGAAAGATAAAAAATGTCAAGGAATTTTCCCAAGCATTTTTCAAATAAAACTATTATACTATTAACTATTTTGTCACTCTTAGGTATTGCATTGAACTTGCAAAGAAGCTTAACAAATTGATGAAAGTGGAGTAAACTAAATCTTCAATTCTTTATTATTTTTCATTTCTCATTATTACTTCTATCATAATTATTATTCTTAATAATGATTTTATTTAACTATAGGTTGTGTGCATTCTAGCAAAATTGATCTAGGAATAGGTCGTAGTAGGAGAAGGAAAATTATTTTATAAAAGGTGTAATTGAGTTAGGTGGTTCTCCCACGTGATTAATAACTGTGTAAACTACATTGGGAGTTACCTCTAGAATAGTTATACCATGAGATTGTATAAATATCCTAGGGGGATGCATGTAAAAATAGGTTTTGATGATATAAAACATTATTTTTTTCTATTTTTGCATTATATCCTACTTAGCATCGTAGAATAGCAACATGTGTGATGAGCAGCAGGTATTCACTATGCTCAACCATATGAATCACTAATGTGTATGCGTGATTTAGTTAAATTCTATGGACTTATTTACCTAAGTGGTTGATATTCCTAGACGATGAATTACGTAGTGTGGTTGATGCATAATCCAGACTTGTATTAATTAATGCATATGGTTAAGTGTGGTTGATGCATAAGATGTTTATTTTTGCACTTTTTATTATGTTCTCCTACTTGCTAATTAATTAAATAAATAAGGATTTAACATTTAAGTCAACTAACTAATTAACTATTCCATTAACTAACTAGCCTAATGTAAAGTATTTGTTTCCACCTTCCATACACATCCTAAGCATATATTAATGTTGCTAGGTTACCAAGTGTATACCACTAGGCATACCAAGTATCTGCTCTTGGGATTATAAGTGTTAATATATTATGATTGAAGTGGTTGTACTCACATTGCTTACAAACTATAAAATTAATTAATCAATAATAAAAAATTAAATTTCATGTAAAGTAAACTTTTAGAAACTAAATTTAGGCTAGTCCAAGTGCTACAATGAATAGAAGAAATTTTGATTTTATTTCTGTTCATGCAAATGTATCTAAATACAGATGCACTCAAATAAAATGTTACAGGCACTCAGAGGAAAAATATTCTAACTTCTATGAAAAGAAATTACAAGAGTTTGACTAGGCTACAACCGACAAGTGCCATAAATGTGGGGGGTATGCACATTTATATAGGCAATGCCTACATCAATGTCAATAGGGATATGTTGATGGAGCTACATTGATGGACATGCAACGACATAGCTTATCTTATTGATGCTTCATCATACCCCTACAACTAATTGAAAACTCATCCTTGAGTGAAAAAAATTGGGATTGAGTTTCTTATAAAATTAGGGAATTATGGAACTTTATTGACTAAATAACTAACTAACTTACTATGACTAACTCTAAGTTACATATTGTATGGATTACAAAAATGGATGTAATTTACAGCAAAAACTAAACACTTGGATAAAAATTCATAGGCACTTGTTAAATAGATGGAGGTGTGATGAAGTTTCATATGGTGCCTAGGAGTGGAGGCTCCTGTGGCTCTAACTGTCCTTCATCATGTTTTAGTGCTATTGGAGGTTTAGGCTACCTTGCTACTAGAAGTTTAAAGGCATCTAGGAGTGTCCTTATTTTCTCTTTCTTGCTCCATGAGTCATATATGGTTTAGGCTATTTCACTTAGATTAGCCATTGTAGGGATATTCCATGGAGATGGTACTGAAGAAAACATCTCCTTCATGTTGAAAAACTAGGCTACAAATGTTTTATGCTTAATATTGAACTTCTTAACAAGGTTCTGTAGCTCCTAGTAGCTATTCATCCTCCTTGCTAATTTCTCATTAATAGTTTGTTGATTGGTAAACCTACTTCTAAAAACTTTAAGCTCCTCATTTACTACAATTTTTTTTATATCTTTGTGGAGCTTGAAATCTACCTCATAGAGGAGGTATGAGCTAGTGACTTGCTTCTCTAGTTTACTTCTTGGCCTTCTTGTTGTTAGCATTACCAATTTTACATAGTAGAGGTTAACAAGATCCTTGTATTTAGTCATCTCTTCAATTTGCAACTTCTTTAGATGAATTTATGCCTAATTATATGTGTTCAATCCATCAAAGATGGACTAGCATGCATTGCCTCTTTACTAGAGTTGCTAGATGACCTTATTTACCTTCACCTTGGTCAATTTTATCTCCTTTTCATCAACCTCATTGAGTAGTTCAACTTGGTCCTTATAGTGATTCTTTACTTTTTTCAAATTTCAATGCCTCATTCTTCTAGGTGGCTATCTCAATTGTAGTCCTTTGGTAAAGGGTACATACCTCCTTCATCAAGAGATTTCTATATTCAGCTACTAACCTCTTCAAATCCAAGTTTACCTTGACAAGATACTCCTGCTACTAGCAGATGTATTCAAACATCTAATATTTTTATTACTCAGCATTTCACAGGTGATGGTTGTTCCTGGTGAGGACCAAGTTCTCCTTACAAACTTGTGATAGGTCCTTGTTAGTGTTGCTTATCATGGCCTCTGACATGAATGTATCAAAGATTGTCATATTCTTTGCATTCTTGGCCTCCTGATATTTTTGTTAAGGCTATTGGAAAGCTTCATCTTGTGTTAGTTTAGGCTAGAGAATGGTAGGATCTAAGAGACAGGCTTGTAGTTCTACAAATTTGATGACCAACCATTGATTGGTCATGGTGGCCTCCTCAAGTTACGCATTAGTGACCAACAAGTTATCCCTTATCTTTAGTAGCTGTTACTAGTTTGCAATGATATCATCCAGAAGATTAAAGATCTCCGTAAGTAGTTGCCCAACTTCTACCAATATTTTTAACACTTCTTCATGTTGGGCAGCACTCATTCAACCACTACTTGCTCTTGTTGATGCAAGGATATCTACCATGGCAGCTATATTGAATACAGACATAACAAGAGCATTAAGGGATTTTGCAACTTTGTTAGCCACCATCTCCCTCACTAACTCTTGTCCTATGTGTGGCATTACCAGGGCCATTTTCCCTTCTACTTCCTCTAACATAATAGAGAAGGCTACAACATTTTTTGAAATTTTGGAAAATGCTTGTTCAGGAAAGAACACAGTGACCTCCTTGGTACTTGGATTGGATCTCATGGGTGTCTAGTTTTTTTGGGTAGAAAATAGTGGGTTATCTCATTATTTAACCAAATGATGGTCCTTGCAATCTCATTAAAATGGCTCTTAGCTAGACAGTAAATGGATGACTCCCCACCACCTACAAATCCTTATTTTTGCTGTAGCTATTTCTCTTAAAATTTTTTGAGGTACTCAGTAGCTGCAAGCATCTCTGATGTGATTTTTGGGGCTATAGGTAGTGGTGGTGGTGTTTGCTCTTCTTCCTAAAGCTTTACCATGACCTTATCCTTTATGATCTTTTATCATGATGGGGCAAGAGTGCGATAAACCATATCATTAGAGTAGCAAGCTATCTCTTCCCTTTTGCATAATTTTGTAATCTAGCATATAAAGGGGAGTATCTTTCTACCCTTCTCATTTTCCTTGAAACATTTTTCAATTTTAAGGAAGATGAACTAGGGTAGGTTGATAGGGAATTTTCTACTTAGAGCCGCACATGCCCTGGTGAAGAAGGTTGTCATCTTCCTCAGCCTCATTGTTAGATTTAGGTGATAAGCCACAATCATAAAGTAGGCTTTCTTTGCCTTCGTTAGGGCATTGTAATCCTTACAATTCACTCCATAATACCATTGGATCCATTCTTTTTTTTTTGTTAAAGGGTCTGCTTATATAAAAACTATCTACAAGTTTTGCCCTAGTATTGGACAAACTAAGGGCTTCAATAATGGCTTTCATAGAGTAGGAGATGGTGATGTCTTTGATCTTTATTGATGCATTGTCTTATCAATTATTCCAAAGTAGGTAGGTTTTCCCCATGTATCATTCTCCACATTTGAAGAGAATGGACGACAAAAGAGACCCATGCAATTGCATTTTGATCTCCTCAGGCACCAATTCCAAGAACCGTCCAAAGTTCAACTCCTACAAGATAGAAGTTTGGATCTTCTCCAAGTAGGCTTTCGTAAGTATGACCTGTAAGTTAGGTCTTGGTCTTAAAGCCTCAACATGCCTAGATTGGCTTGTTTTCATAGTAGAAATCTGCCTAACAAATTCCACTTTGGGTTCCTCCTAAAGAGGTATAGTAGCATGCAATACCTTTACTACTTTCTTCTAGGGTTATTGTTGCTATTGTTGTTATTAACCTCTTTCTCCTAAGGATCACTTCTTCCTAGGTTGCGATGGTCCTCCCTCTTATAGTCCACTTTTGAGTGTCATCTGTGATCATAAACACAACCCATTGTTAGTTGTTTAGTTTATAACATTTGTTTTCTTGAATACCTTTCTTTGTTAGATTAAGTTATGTTAATTCCTTAGGCATTAGGAGTTTATCATTAAGTTCATGTTCCATGATTGTAGGCTAATGGTATTATTTTATTCCTAGATAACAAAGTTTGTTTATTGGTCTTACTCCTTTATGGTTATTATTTTAATATTATTTGAATAGTTTAGACATGGGAAGTTAGAAAAATTTCAAAAACTTTTCCATGGAAAACCTATGGTTTATGGCCCCCATGAAAGCGTACCTCTAGTAGCTCAAAGATAAAAAAACATGCAAAATCAGGTGAGCAGTTTGGAAGTTATAGCGCTCAATAGGTTCTTTGGCGTTGAAAAATAACAAAAAATATTCTAGCACTTTAGTAAAAATGGTGAAATTTGAGCTAATTATCATGCATATTTATAGGATTTTTGTGTTACATTGATGAGGATGCATTAACAGGGTTGCATCAACTCATCCCACTACTTCAATAGGGATGCATTGATGCAACTATTCTTAGCTAGATTTTTCACCTAAAAATGGAGGAATTTTAGACAAGTTTTAGGATGAAACAAGAGCCAAATGGAAGCCAAAAAGATGTAGAATGATGACAAAAATATAAAAGAAAGTATTTTTGGTCAATTGGAAGAAATTTGAATGGTTTTGAATGAGTTCTTTGAGGATGTTTTCATGCCAAAACAAAGCAAAAATGGATGCTAGAAAAATTCAAGCACTATGTGTTTGAATATCAAATTTTTATGCACACCAATGATAGTGCAATCTATTTCCTAATGAACAAGCTAGTGATTAGGCCCCATGTTATACAGTGACTAGTAATTTTATAGGAATTCAACCTTACCATGATGGATAAGAGAGGAACTAAGAACATAGTTGCTAATCATTTGTATTGATTAAGATGGGATAGTAAGGAAGATGAAGAACCCTTATCTAATAAATTTCTAGATGAACTCCTCTTTGCTAAGATCAGGAAAGTTCAAGGAACAAAGGTCATTATTTGGTATGATGAGTTCCTCTCCTATCTTCTCACATAGGACACTCTTGAAAAATGGGATAATAAGAAGAAATAATAGCTTCTTCATTAGATTAAACATTACATGGAGATTGATAAAACCTTTATAAGGTTTATGTCAATGGTGTAATTCAATGGTGTATGCCTGATGCAGATCAGTTGTGGATCCTCCAAGATGCTCATGAAGATTCTTGTGGGGGTCACTATGCAGGAAGGAGGATAACTACAAAGATTGTCATGGCAAGATACTTTTGGCCAATGATCTTTAGGAATGCTCATCATTTCTCTCATTCATGCAAGTGATGTCAATGAGATTGAGAAATGACTACAAATGGAAGGATCCCAAAAATGGATCTAATCATTGGAGCCTTTTAATCTTTGGGGAATTAACTTGATGGGATCCATCACTCTCATGTTAAATGGGAAGGGCTACATCATAATTGATGTTGACTACTACACTAAATGGGTTGAAGCTACAACTGCATTTGACTATGCATCTACCACTATAGCTCAGTTTGTACAAAAATAGGTGGTAAATAGGTTTGGTGTGCATAGAGCACTCATTTTAAATAATGAAACACATGTCATAGAATTTATTTTTTGGAAGTTGATGTAATGCTTGGAGATACAACATTAACTTACAACCCCCTATCACCCCTGAGCCAATGGTTAAGCTAAGGTCACCAATAGGGAGATCACTAGAATTCTAACACAAACTATTAGTAGATATATTAAGGATTGAAGTAATAAATTTAATTATTTTCTTTAGGCTTATCATTCAACTTGGAAGCTTCCTATTATATACTCTTCCTATAAGTTAGTGTACGAAAAGTTACCTAAACTTCCAATCCAAGCTGAATTTCATACACTTACAATAGCTTGTGAGCTTGATGTAAACATTAATCTAGCTCAAAAAGAACATCTTATGACACTTAATGTGCAAGATGAAAATTGAAGAATAGCCCTAATGATGAATGAAGTGCACAAGGCACACAACAAACAATGGCATAACACATGGATAAGAAAAGTTACATTCTAACTTGGTGATAAGGTTCTTTATTGGAATTCCATGTATGTGCCATAATGCACTAAGTTCCAAACATTATGGAAAGGGACTTACATTATTCATTTAACTTTTCCTTCCAGGGCTATGACAATTTTCCACTCCACCAGCCCTAAAAACACATGCTAGTCATAGTACAATAACTTAAGCCATTCCTAGAACCCTAAGTAATCAACAACACTAACAACTTTGTGCAAGAACAAGCACACTCTATATTTTGGATCTCCTTCTCTTAACTTAGTCATGGGAGATATGGTCATCCTTTCTAACGTTTTGATGAGGCTAACCAATTTTTTACCTTTTCATTTTACAAAATTTTAAATATATTTTTCATTTTATTGATTATTTTATATATTTTCTATTCTTTTCTTTATTAATTTCATCAAGTCTTGTTTAAAATACATCATTTTGTTCATTGGTACTGCAAAGTTTGGAAAGTTATTCAAGATAGATATCAATATTATGATTGATTAACCAAACAACCAAATTTTGTCCTTGGATTATGTTATCTACCAACAATTTGTCACTTTTCTTGTGGTATCAGGTAGTGAGTTCATGACATCCATGAATTCCATTTATTCCATGGAAAATCAATATCATGGAAGCATGAAGTTTCTTTCACATTATAACTAAAAGTAACAAATGATCTCCTTACCCAATGAACTAAAGACAGACCATATGAAAATGGAAAAAGGATGTGATATTAAGGGGATTTGATGTATTTTTCTCTCAACTACCTTCTAAAGCTCTATGATTATCCACTAGTATATTATCACTCCTATTGTTGATCATGAAATGGAAGCATGTTTTTGCATGGTTTGGTTCTAATGAAAAAAAGGAACCAAAATTCAGAGCACATCCCTTAAACTTAGTAATTGGCTATAAGCACCGGTTATGGGGTTGGAAAGACATGTTACCCATGCTTGAAGGCACCCCTCTAGTTAAGGCCCTACCTTCTTCCTTCTTATCTTGGAGTGATGGTTGTCCTTTGGGGTTCTCATGCACTTTTAATGGTCAAAGAATATGTTAATGCAAGATCACTATAAATGGAATGGACTTGTTCTAGACTTGGAATGGATTGATATTAGATCCTCTTAATCACACTTTTCACCAAGGATCTCATGTGACCATGCTGCATATTATTCATCCATCATTTTCTCTCTCTACCATTTGCTCACTTCATTTTGTATAACCTCACTATCTTATACCATAATGAATTGATACGTTTATTTTATAGATAGCATAACCCTTAAAATAATTACTTCCATGGGTATGAAATTTGACTTAAAATAATCATTCATCATCCTTGGTATCCATGGACTCCTTGCAATGAAGATATGCAAGGGCATAATAGGCATATGCCTACTTTGAGGAGGATCCACTTGCATTTGTTTAGTCTACCTGAAGTTAAAATCATGGGCCACTTGCATAATCAATCATCTCAATAGCAGTATAGTATCCAATTTTTCTTTATTCAGCATTAGAAACATCCTCACATAACTCATCCAGTCCATTTTAATTACTTTCAATTGGCCAAAAATATTATCTTTCATGTTATTGTAATCATTCTACATCTTTTTTACTTCCATTTGGCTCTTGTTTCATCCCAAAAACTCACCTGAAAATTTTCCATCTCTAAGTGAAAAAGATAGTTAAGAATAGTTATATTGATGCATCCCTGTCAATGTAGTGGAATGAGTTGATGTAGACCCATTGATGCATGCTTGTCAATGCAAGGTAAAAAATCTATAAATACATGCTACATTTAGCTCATTTTTCATAATTTTTCCAACGTGCTACAGGAGTTTTTATCATTTTTTAGAGCCAAAGAATCTTCCAAGCATCATAACTTCCAAACTACTTACCCAATTTTGTTCATTTTTCAATCCTCAAGCTATTTAAGGTACACTTTATGTTATGGGGGCCTCAAACCTTCGATTTTCATGGAAAATTTTTATAAAATTTTTCTAGCTCCTCATGGATAAATTATTAAAATAATAATCATCAAGGATTAAGAACAACAAACAAACTCCATTAGTTGGAAATAAAATAATAATAAAATAATATCACAAGCCTATGATCATGAAATAAGAACTTAATGATAAAATCTTAATACCTAAGGGATTAACACCTAATCTAACAAAGAAATGTATTTAAAGGAAACAAAGGTTAGCACTAAAGAGCTAATCATGGGTTATGCTTGTCATCATAGATGATGTTCAAACAATGACCACAAGTGGGAGGGCCATTGTAGCCCAAGGAAAAGTGACCTCGAGGAGGAAGGAGCCAAACATAGTTAAAATAACAACAACCCTAGGAGTAGGTAGTAGAGGCTACACATGCTATCTAGTTGCTTTAGGAGAAGATCGAGGAGAAATCTCTTAGGAAAATTTCTACTACAGAAAAAGGCCAATCTAGGTAGGATGACGCTACAAGACCAAGACCTAACTTGGAGGTCACACTCACTAAAGCCTACTTGGAGAGGATTTGAACCAAGGAGGTCCAAAGTCATATTTTGTAAGAGTTAAACTTTGGATGCTTATTGGAGTTGGCATTGAAAGAGATCATGATGTAGCTGTAGGGATCTCCTCTATGGCCCATTTTCTCCAATAGTGGAAAATGGTACATAGGGAAAACTTGCCTATTCTAGAACAATCAATAAGGAGATGCATCAGTCAAGAGTAAGAACATCACAATCTCCTACTCATTAAAGCCATTGTTGAAGCCCTTGATTTGCCCAACACTTGGGTAAATCTTGTAGAGATTTTAATGTAGGTTAACCTTGAAGCAAAGAAAGAATGGATTTAGTGGTACTATGGAGTGGATCGTAAGGAGTATGGTGCTATGAAGAAGGTAGAGAGAGCCTAATTTAAGATTGTGGCCTATCACCTAAACTTAGTAGTGAGGCTAAGTAGGGTGACATCCTTCTCTACTAGGGCATGTGTGGCTCTAAGCAAAAAAATCTTTGTCAACCTATCCTAGCTCATCTTCCTTAAAATCGAGAAGCATTTCAAGAAAAATGAGAAGGGTAGGAAGATACTTCTCTTTCCATGCTTAATCAAAAAACTATGCAAAAGGAAAGTAATAGTCCACTATTCTAATGATGTGATTTTCCATACACGTGATACATCATGGCAAGAGATGATGAAGGATAAGGCCATTGCAAAGCTTGAGGAGGAGGATCATCCACCACTACCAGCACCTATAGTTCTAAAAACAACACTAGACTTGTAGCTATTGAGCACCTAAAAAAATTTGGAAGCAATAGCTACAACAAGAACAAGGATCTAGACGTGGTGGAGAATTGTCCATCTACTATCCATCCATGAGCTACTTAAATGAGGTTGTAAGGACCATTAGCTAGTTGGACAATGAGACAATGTCACTATTCTTTGCACAAAAAACTAGACACTTGTTAGATCCAATCCAAGTGCCATAGAGATCACTATGTCCATTTCTGAACAAAAATTTTCTAAACTTTTTGGAAATGCAGCAATCTTATCTATCATGTCTAAAGAAGGAGAAGTGACAATGGTCCTGGTAATGCCATACAAGGGTCAAGAGATGGTGGTAGAGGTGGTGGCCAATATAGTTGTAGAAACCCTAAATGATCCTACTACATCAGTACTTGATATTGCTATCATGGCAAATATCTATGCATCAATAGGAGTAAGGCCTGATCGAATGAGTGTTGTCTAATACAAAGAAGTATTGAAATGACTAGTGGGAGTTGAGTAACTACTTTTAGATATCTTTGATCTTCCAAATGACATCACATCCAACTAGTCATAACTATTAAGATAAGGGATAAGTTGTTGGTAGCCAATGCACAACTTGAGAAGGCCACTATGACCAATTGATGATTGGCTGCCAAAGTTGCAGAATTATAAGCCCAACTTTCTAACCCTGCCATTCTCTGGCCTAAGCTAACTTGAGATGAAGCATTTCAAGAGCTTTAATAGAAATATTAGGAGGCCAATAATGCTAAGAAAATGATAATATTTGATGTGTTTATGTTAAAAGCCATGAAAAACAACACTGACAAGGACTTGTTGTAAGTTCACAAGGAAAACTCAGTTCTCACCAAAGACAACCATTGGCTATGGAATGTTGAGCAACAAAAGGATAAAATGGTTAAATACATTAGCTAGTAGCAAAAGTAGCTTGCCAAGGTAAACTTAGATTTGAGGAGTTTGGTTGTTGAAAATAGGAATCTCTCAATGAAGGAGGTCTATGTCCTTCACTGGAGAGCTACAATAGAGATATCCACCTGAAAAAATGAGATCCTAAAATTCAAAAAAGTAAAGAATCACTACAGGGACCAAGTTGGACAACTTAAGGAGGTCAATGAAAAGAAGATTAAATTGGTGAAGGTGATGGTAAATGAGGCTATCTAGTAACTTTAGTAAAGAGGCAATGTGTGGCAGTCCATCTTTGATAGATTGAATGCATATAATCAAGCAAAAATCCACTTGAAGGAGTTGTAGATTGAAGAGATGATTGAGTACATAGAGCTCACCAACCTTCATTATGCAAACCTAGTAATACTAATAGCAGGAAGGCCAAGAAGAGAGTTTAAGAAGTAGGTCACTTGCTCCTATCTCCTCTATGAGGCAGAGTTTAAGCTTCAGAAAGATAAAAAATAAAAGTTAGAGATAGCCAATGTAGAGCTTTAAGTTTTTAGAAGAAAATTCATAGATCAATGAACTATTTCTAAGAACTTGGCAAGAAGGATGAATGACTACCAGGAGTTGCAGAACCTTGTAGGAACAATTGATGTTAAACATAAAACATTTGCTGCCTAGTTTGTCAACTTGAAGGAAATTGTTTTCTCATTGCCCAGCCTAAGGGATATCCTTGCTTTGGCTAATCTAGGTAAAATCACCTAGATTATCTATGTTCCACATAGTAAAGAGGAGAAAATGAAGGTATTCTAGGATGCCTTCAAAATTCTAGTAGTAGCAGCAAGATAGCCTCAACCTCCAGTAGCACCAAGACATGATGAAGGACCATCAGAGTCATAGGAGCCTTCGCCTCTAGGTACCATGTGAGACTTCATCATGCCTCTATCCATTCAATAGGCTCCTACTCATTTTTATCCAAGTAGCCAAGTTTTTGTTGTATAATGTGCCAATTTTTGTAATCCATACAATATGACACTTAGAGTTAGTCAGAGTGAGTGAGTTAGTTAGTTAGTCAAGAAAGTTCCATACTTCCTCAAATTTTATAAGATACTTGATCCCATTTTTGTTCACTTAAGGATGAGTTTTTAGTCAATCATGGAGGTATGATGAAATATCAAATCAGACAACTACATCGACACATGCCCATCAATGTAGCCCCATTGACATTTCTCAAGATGCGTTGATGTAGATATGTTGACATTGACATAGGCATTGCCTATATAAATGCACACATCCCTTACATTTATGATACTTTCTTTTCATCTCTTTAGTCAAACTCTTATCATTTTTTTCAATAGAAGTTAGAATATTTTCCCTCTAAGTGCATGCAGCATGGATTCAAGTGATTGTATGATATTTTATTTAAGTGCATTTGTACCTAGACACATTTGCATGAGTAGAGATAAAATCGGGATTTCTTCTATCCATTGTAGTACTTGGATTAGTATATAACTTTTTTTAGCATTTTAGTTTACATGCAATTTACTTTCTAATTATTAAGAAATTAATATTGTCATTCATAAGTAACATGAGTATGACCACTTCAAGAATAATATATTAATACTTGGTAATCCTAGCAATGGATACTTAGTATGCCTAGTAGTATATGCTTGGTACCCAGCAGCGTTGATGTATGTTTAGGATATGTACGGAAAGTAGGAATAGATACTCTACATTGGGATAGCTAGGTAATGTAGTAGTTATTTAGTTAGTTGATCTAAATACTAAATCTTTATTTACTTAATCATTTAATAAGAAGGAGAAAATAATAAAAAGCATAAAATAAATATCTTATGTCTCAACCATATGTAACTATATTCATAGATTAATACAAGTGTGGATTGGAAAGATAACGAATCACAACTACATAATTTACGATCTAAAACTATTGACCACTTAGACAAATAAGTCCACAAAATTTGACCAGATTGTGTGTATGCACTAGTAATTTGTATGGTTAAGTGTAGGAAATACCCATTGCTCATCATTATTAAAGATATATGCGGGCTTAAGGGTCTACTCACTTTGCACATAGACAAAGGAGCTAATCATACATCTTTGAAAATTATTTTACTTATTTTAAAATGGTTGGATAGTAATCTTGGACCACTATATTACTTGACATTATTAATTTTATAATGTTATATTGATAGGATTTCCGTGTTTGTAACATTTCCATTATTTTAAGATAGAATTATTGACTTAACAAGTTATTTTCTTGATTTTGACCCATCACAAAAAATTGTTTATTTACTTTATAGATTTTACAAAAGTTTATAATTCAGTTAGTTAGAAAAAGTAATGGCCATGACTAAATAAAATAGGTCCTTCTACAAAACTTAAAGGAATGACTCAAAAGTTGTATGAAGAAGTGATCATCAAACTTATAGTAAATCAAAAAATAATTTAAAATTTTGGAGTAAAATTAGGATGAAGTAAGGTTATCCTTTATCTTCAACTCTATTTGATATATTTTTTGATGAGTTAGCACCATCATTGATTTAATGTTGGCTACAAAAGACATACATTCAACTAATTACTTGGGTTTGTTAATCTTGAAGATTTTTGGTGGAGTTTTGTAGAAAAAAAGATTTTTATGGGGAATGATTTGAAGATAAAAAGTACTAATGTCTCTCATACTATAGAGACTATGAAGAATTTTGAAGCTTTTAATTTTGTTTTACTTGATGATTTATATGAATTCTTGTCAAAAGATATTCTTTCACAATACAAATTAATGTTTTTCATGCCTACTATTTTTCTGAATCTTTTTTGCTTGTTGAATTGGCCAATTTTGGAATGGTTAAGAAATCATTAGATCTTAAAGATTTTATGGATCAATGTAATACTTTTATTGCTTAGGAATAGAAAGTAGATTTTGATCCATATTCTTTTGATTATTCTAAAATTCCTTGTTGGATTGAATTAAAAAAAATCTTTCTCTTATTTTTCAAAGTGTTGAAAGCGAAATTGTTGGTAACATTGGTACAATCCTAAAGATAGAGTAAAAAACATCACTAGATTGTATGCAGCACACACATTATTTTATAGAGATTGATTTATGATACAAGAAGATAGAGTTAAAACTCAAGGTTGATAATCAATTTTTTTTTCTAAAAAATTACATATTATAATTTTTGAGGATGTTGAAGCTATTTTTGTTGTGAAGGCCATGTTATTGGAGTCTATGCTATTCAACATAAAAAAATTGTTCGTGAGCAAAAGAAATAATAATTTTTAGAAAATGCAAATAATGGTGATTTTTAGCAAGCACAAATGAAGTCTTCCTTAACAAGTTCTTAACCTCTTACTACTCCTTTTAATTGTAATGATGGTAGTAAACTCTTAATATCTAAAAAGAATTCCTCTTTATGAAAAAAAGAAATTTTTAGCAAGGACTAGCAGTGAAAATAATAATACAAATGGTTTGCACTCATTATAACACAAAAAGAAGAGATTTGTAAATACTACTTTTAATTTAAAAATCCCAAATTTATCTTATTCTCTTTGTACTTCTACTACTATTCTATGTGTTTTTTTATCAGATAATGTTTTTTCACTTATTAGTGACATGGATTGTAAGACAAATGTTAAGTTTGAAAAATCAAGGATGGGGACCTCCTCATTTTTTCATAGAATGTTTGGGGTCTTTCTGATAGGTCCTAAGTAAAGATTATCAAGGAGTATCTTTCAAACTAACATTTATCTCCAAATTTTATTTTTTTTGCTAGAAATTAAGACAACTCATGATATTAGTTTTGTTGTTAAATGTATTTTAAAAATTGACATTGTTTTTTCTACTACTCATGAAGTTAATAAATAAGGTGTTGCTATTCTTATAATAAACATTGGATTGGAAAAGTTTTGAATTTTAGTTTGATAATCTTGGAAGAGTTATTTGGATTATTTGTCATAGTGAAAAGGATGACTTTAGACTTTGTAATGTTTATGCTCCTAATAATTTGAAGGATTAATAAGAGTTTTAGAAATATTTTCTATCTTTGTCTAAAGGTCCTTATATTATTGGAGGTGATTTCAATATGGTTGAAAGTCATTTAGATAAACTGGATGGTCTTCCTCCTAATGTATCTTCTCAAGAAAAAGAATATTGGTGCAATTTTAAATGAGAAATATTTTCTTTCTAATGTTAGCTTTTTATCTCGATTTCATTTTAATCAAAAGCATTATTGCTAGTGTAATTATCAACAAGGAAATGAGAGAATTTATTTTCAACTTGATAGATTTTGCATCTCTAATGTTTTCTTTTGGAAGCCTACAAGGTAAGTAGAAGTGTATACAGATGCGACTTTATGAGATCATTTTCCTATTAGCATTTTTTAATTTGGTATTAATTCTTCACCCTTTGAGAGCACAAGCTTTTTCTATATAAATGCTAATATGTTCATAGGACCTAGTGGAAAAAATATTTTGAAGTATTTATGGAACACAGAAAAAAGACTACTAGTGATATTGGTTGGATTAACTAGTGATAAAGAACTACTTGTAGAGTCAAAAATTATGCTAGTTGGTTTGGAAAATGATGAGCAGCAAGGTACCCCTACACCCAACCATATGAATATGAGCGTTCACGCATGATTCGGTTGAACTTTGAGGATTAAGTGCTTATGCACCTACACAGAACAAGGATGAGTTATGCAGTCATTGTCTTCTCAAGCTTACTTGTAAGGCATAATTGTATGGTTAAGTAAACTCGAGGTATATGATTTTGTATGTTTTTTATATTTTCTATCTTGGTCTCCTAAGTGTGTGAAATGAAAATATTTAGTTAACTAATGGGTTTTTAATGTTAATTGAATCCTAACACCATCATCTGTTCCCACTCTCTGGACACATCCTGAACCAGTGTAACACTACTAGGATTACCAAACACTAGTCATTACTCGGTTACCAAGTGTTTGACGTATGGTTGAACTGGTCGTACTAAGTGTGCTAATTCATTGATAATTAATAATTCTATAGAAATAACATTGATTAACTAATAAGAGCATCAAATAACAGTAAATAACATTAAATGCAATAGTTAAGCTATTCTGAATGTTCTAAGGTTTATCACAAAGTTCGTGTGCATAGGTACACAATGCTCGAATAAAGATCCGTTTACTCTATGATTCTTACTACGGGCACTCAGAAATAATTCTAACTCTAGAAGAGAAAAACTACAAGAGTTCAGCTACAAGACTGAAAAATACTATGCAAAACCAAGTGCCCTTGTGTCTTATTGATAGACAACGAGATAGGCTCCAAGATTGCATGTCCAATGTTGGGGATTTGATGTCACTTGGCCGATCCGATATCGGGTCACTTATTTGGTAACTCATCATATCCCCACAATGGAATGAAAACTCATCCTCAAGTTCCTTACAAAATATTGGGAAGGTATGGGATTATTGACTGAACGAGAATTGACGGTGACATGGAATGAAAAACTAAAAGTGCCCAGTGAATGGATTGACAAACATATTATAGCATTGGTGTTCATAACCATTGTGGTGAGCACTACACATAGGTGACATCCAGACCCTCATTTGATAGCTTGAAGAGAGAGAGAGAGAAGAAAATGAGGTGCTTTGCTACTGATGTAAAAAATGTGCACACCGTTGTTCGTCCATGGCCACATGACTAAGCTTGTTCCTTGTGTAAATGCTCTTGCTCTAGTCCATCCTAAGTGCTCCCTCCTATCCCAATCCATTGTTCATGTGATCGCCATTTGCACACACAACACAATCATGAATTAGGAAGGATAGATAAGATATGATGCAGTTGATACCTTGCCTCGATATGAAGCACATTGGCTAGGTTGTGGGTATGGCAGATATTGGGTTAGAGGTTTGTAACTAATAACTACCCAAGGTGTAGGGGTGAGATAAGTAATGGAATTGGAAAAATTTGCGATAGGCCTTCATGACTAAGAGCAAACCTCTGGTAGCAATAGGATGGAAAATGAAAGGAAAAGGAAGATAAGAGAAATAACAATGGTGAAGCCAATAAAAATGCATAGAAGGGAAAAGAAAAACAAAAATGGATGTCATGGATGGGGTGAAATGAGAAATAGTTGATTGCAAGAAATGTTTAAGAGAAAATAACTTAACAATTACACCAAAAAGGAATGCAGTGGGTCCTCCCCAAAGCAGGCTCATGTCATTTATGCCCTAACAAACCTACAAACCAAAGAGCCCCTAGGCTCTAGGAATGACATATGGAGACAATAGTTAAGAATTCACCCACAAGAATTTACCAAAGAATAACAATGCACTGACCAAGATATAGACTAATTATAAAACCAGCAATAAGATAGAATATAGGAAGTAATACGGAAAAAGAAGAGAGAATGGAATGGAATCCTGAAATCAAAGTTGTGTAAAGTCCCTTGTGTATTATGTGGTTAAGGTGACTTAATAAAATTCAGTCCAAATATAGATTAAAACTAACCACATCCAGTAACTTTGCATCAACACACTTGACCAAACCATCCTCCTGAAGCAACAAGAATGCTTCCATAGAGCAACCACCATCCCCAAAAGAGAAGAATAGAGAAGTAGAAAGTGAGAAAGGGCCTTAGCTAGAGGGAACTTCAGGCATGGGTAACATGTCTTTCTAGTGCCATAACTAGTGCTTGTAGCCCATGTTCCTTTATTATGTCTAAGGAGTATGCTTTGAATTTCCACTAATTTTTTTAAAGTGTGAACCACACCATGCAAATACTTATTTGATTCATTCAACTTCCTGATATTAGTCAATAGTGGAATGGTGGAAAACCTATGAAAAACATCCAAGTACCTAAGAGAATAGCCAGTACAAATGCATCGAATCCCCTTGAAGTCACACCCTTTTCAATCCATTTGAGTCTTTCCTTGGTTTGAAGAATACCAAGCCAAAAATTCATTAATAAGTTTGATTAAAAAAAGGGACAATACATTTCCAAAACAAAGGGAGACCGTAGAGTTGAATGGATGAATAGATGATGTGGACTCATTGCCCGTTTTATCAAAAGAAACCATATCTTAGCATCAACATTAAAAGTCAAAGGTAAAAACCAAACATTAGTAATCAACATCATTATAGTACAACCCACCATCATGAGCACTTATTATGTGATGAGTGAGAATAAATCAAACAAAATGTAATAGAGAAAGAAATAGTAAAAATATTAATGATGGTGTAAGACAAAAACAACTAAAGATGAAAAATGTGTAAAAATAAAAAGACAAAAGAAATTGAGGGCTTAGAATAATTAGCATTAGTGGTGATCTCCCCCATGACTGAGTTGGAAGGAGGAGAGTTGAAATAATGAGTAGGGTTGTCCATCAACAAAGGTAGCATTAGTATTGGTTGTTTTGAATGCATGAAAAGGTTTGGTTTTCTGGATGTTGACCAATAATTTCTTATCCAAGATTTCAGGTTTATAGATCATCATGGCCCTTGAAGGAAAAGTTTCATGAATGATATACGGTCCTTTCCACAGCATTTGAAATTTAGTTCATCGTGGCACATGTGTGGGATTCCAATAAAGAACCCTATCTCCTTGTTGGTATTTGACTTTTCTAATTCTTAGGTCATGACGTTGTTTGTTGAAGGCCTTGTGCAGTTCGTTGGATGATAGGGTGGCTAATCAATTTTCATCTAGCAAGTTAAGATTCATTAACTGTTCTTTCTATGCTAGACTGAGGTCAAGGTTAAGGTCACATGTTTTAGATAGTGTACAAATCTTAGCTTGGATAGGAAGTGTTGGAAGTTTACTGTACACTAAATCATAGAAAGAATAGCCTATAGGGATTTTCCATATGGAGTGGTAGGCCCAAAGAGCATCATTAAGTTTGGTTCTCTAGTCTCGCCTATATTTGCTAATGGTTTATGTCAAAATTTTTGTGATTTCTCTATTGGAGACTTTAGCTTGATCATTCACTTGAGGATGATATGGTGTAGTTAGTTTATGCTCAACTCCTAAGCATTACATCAACTTTTGAAAAGTTGCACTTGTAAAATGTGTACCATTATTAGAAATAAGTGCACGAGGCATGCCAAACCTGTTTATGATTTGTTGTTGGAAAAATCGTGTAGTGGTAGATGATGTATAGTTGGTAATGGTGGATGCTTTTGCCCATTTTATAAAATAATCAATAGAAACAATAATGTATGCTTTTCCATTGGACATCATTGTAATAGGCCCCATAAAATCAATACTCCATATGTCAAAGGATTCTAAGGGTTTAATCCATTGTTGTGGATCCTCCATTCTACTAGTCATTCCCCCATCGCGTTGGCAGCACTCACAAGATTGGACAAAATGATGGGCATCCCAAAATAACGTAGGCCAACAATATCCTACAAGCAAGATTTTAATGGTTGTTCATCTTCCAACGTAATGACACCCACAAGGACCCTCATGAGCATCTTGGAGAACTTGCAATTGATCTGCATCGGGAACACACCATTGGACCAAACCATTGGAACACACCTTGTAAAGGTGTCCATTAATTTCCATGAAATGTTTGACTCAGGGGAGAAACTATTGTTTCTTTTTAATGTCCAGCCCTTGTGGTGTTTCTTGTGTGAGAAGATAAGTTAGAATGCTACTATACAAATTTGTATCTGTGGGTGATTGATTGTTTATTACACCTACAAAGAGGAGTTCATCAAGGAAGTGATTAGAAATTGGATATTCGTCCTCTTTTTTGTCCCATTGCAACCGAGATAAATGATCAGCAACAACATTCTCAGTGCCTTTACGATCTACCATCATGAGATTGAACTCTTGCAAGATCACAAACCACTGTATGATGCAAGGGCTCACTGTTGGTTTATTCATAAGGAACCAAATTGCACTATGATCTGTGATGAGTAGCTAGGTACCCCTATGCCCAACCATACGAATCATGGGCATTCACACATGACTCGGTCAAATTCCATAGATTGTAAGCACTTGACATACACTAGACCCTAACCAGTGAAACCCTTGGGTTAGAATGGTCACTGTCTTCCTAATATCACTTGTGATGTTCTAATTACGATGGTTAAGTGAGATTAAGGCTAATGATTTTTATAACTTTTTACCTATCTTTTGGTAGCTAATTAAGGTATGAGAAGTAAGAAATAAACTATTATCTAATCTCTAATTATCCTAACTTGTATTCTAACTATTCTTAGCATAAGTATCTGGTCCCATCTTCCGAACATGTTCTGAGCATCTCCTAACACTTCTGGGTGACTAGACGTTAAGCATCACTAGGCTTAGCAAGTGTTTGATTTACGTTCGAGATGGTCGTACTTATGGCCTTTACGAACTACGAACAAGCGATAGCGATCAAGATAAAAATAAGAGAAACTTAAGTAATTAACAAGTAATTAACAAAGCATAAACATCTTAAACTATTGAATGCATAAAATAGCTAAGTCCAAATGCTGCAAGAAATGCTTGAATAGTTTTTCTTTATTGCCGTCATGCCAATGGGCTCAAATACATTAACGCTCGAATAAAGAGCCGATCACTTTTCTTACACTTGCTGTGAGCACTTGGAAAATATTCTATCTCCTATGGGAACAAACTGCAAGAACTTTGCTACAACTAACTGAAAGATGCCTAAATGTGGCGGAAGGGCCTCTTATTTATAGGCCAAGATAGGCGACTACGTAAACGAGGCCACGTCAATGTAGGGAGGCTATGTTGACGGGCCCGCATTGATGCAACCACGTATACGCGGCCCAGTCGATGCATTGACTTAATGACACTTCATCATACCCCCACGACTGAGGAAAAACTCGTCCTTGAGTTACTTTACAATTTGGAATGTATGGATTCTTATTTACAACACATATAACTTAAACACATACATGACACACACATGACACAACATGAATTTGACCAAGTGCCCGAGTTATAGAGGAGGAAAAATTACAAAAATGGTAGTTTTTGGAGACAAAATTGAACACCTCGCTGGTCCTGGAGCCTATGCTGTGTAGGATGATGCACAAAATTGCTGGAGAAGATCACACTGTCCCTGGGGGTGGTGGTTCTGATGCATCTTCTCCAGCCTCTGGCCCATGCGTTGGTGGTGGCGGGAATGACAATTGCCCTGTGGCAGCTGTAACTTTTGGAGGTAGCCAGAAAGCCTCCAAGAGAGCTCTCATCTTTTCTTCTTTGCTTCTAAGGTCATTCATGGTCTAGGTAGCTTCTCTAATGTGTGTTGGAACTGGAACTTCCCAAGGGCATGGCAGCGCCAGAAAGAGTTCTTTCAAGTTGACAAACCAGGCTGCGAACTGCTTGCATTCGATGTCGAACGCTCAGATTGATGCCTGCAGCTATTGGTAGTCATTCATTCTTCAGCCCAGGTCCTTCAAATATTTTGCGGAGGACCTCGAGTTTCACGTTTGCTGTTGCCAGCTTTTGTTTTGTCACCTTGTGTGCTTAGAACTCTCCCTTGTATAGGGAATACAAGACGACCACTTATTTTTTTAATTTTGACCACGGTCTCCCGGCTGTGAGCATAGCCAGGTTTGCATATCGGAGGTTGGCCAACTCCATGTACTTTGTCATTTCCTCAATCTGTAGCTCCTTCAGACAAATTTCTACTTTATTAGAGGCGTTCAACCCATTGAAGATAGATTGCCATACATTGCCTCCCTCTCAGAGCTGCTGGAATTCTTGGTTCATCTTGGCTTTAACAACTTGAATGTGTTTCTCATTTACTTCCTTCTGTAATCCCACTTGGTCCTTGTAATGATTTTTGAATTTTTCAAATTTTAGGGCCTCATTTTTCGAAGCGAAAATTTCATTTGCAGACTTCTATCGCAATTCCCGAACCTCTTCCATTGACAGATTTTGATTTTTAGTAGCCAACCTTATTATGTCAGCGTTCACCCTGGATAGCTCTTCCTGCTATTGGTGGATGAAAGTTTTCATGTGTTCATTTTCCGCACCAACATTGTGTAGGTGATGGACCTCTACGGTTAGCCGTACGTTCTCCTAGCGAACCTCTGCCAAGCCATTCTCTAAGTGATACGCTTGGGCATTTGCCATGGACTTGTTGAGAATCGTCATCTCTCACACATCCTCAATGACTTGAAGTTTAAGTTGAAGCTGTTGAAAAGCTTCATCTCTAGTGATTTCATGGTTGAGGATGGCTGGATCGGTAAGCTAGGCTTTTAATTAGGCTACCTCAGTTGCCAAGTACTGACAAGCAACTTGAGCAGCTTCAAGTTGCCCTTCCAAAACAAGGCTCTTACTCCTTGCCGAGAGCAGCTCCAATTGGGTTGCAGTAATGTTGTCTGGAAGGTCAAAGACATCTAGAAGTAGTTGCCCAGTTTCCACCAGTTGGTCCAATATCTCTTCATGTTGGGCTGTGTCAATCTAGCTATGTGAAGTTCCAGTAGACACCTGTACATCTTGTAGTCCATGAATGTTTGGTACAAGTGCTGTCGGTGCATTGAGAGCTATAGCAATTGTGTCAGCAACCACTTCAGCTGCTACTTCTTGTTCCTGGTGCTGCATCACCAGGACTGTCACCTCGTCACCATCTTCCAAGCATACCGAGAAAGTAGCAGCATTCTCTGAGATTTCAGGGAATAACTGTTGGGTTGATGTTGATACATCTCAGATGCTTGGATATGTTCTGGATGGAACTTGTGCTTGAGTGGCGGAGAATATCGGCCCTACCCTTTCAAGCAAGCTAATTGATTAAGCCACTTGCTCCAGGTGGCTCATGGCAAGGCGATAGACTGAAGGGTCTTCTCCTCCATCAGTCCTACCAAATTGCTCTTGTTGGCTCGAGAGCATTTCCCAGATCTCGTGGATGTATTTTGTCATGGTTTGCGAGCCCGGCTGCGTTGTTTGTGCAGGTGGTGGAGGTGGTTGCTGCTCCTCTTTTGTTTGTGTGATGGCAGGAGTTTTGTCTTTCATCATCTCTCGCCACGAGGCAATTGGGGCGCGTCAGATTACATCATTGGAATATCGTGTTATCCCTGCTCGTTTGCACAACTTTCGAATTAGGTAGGGAAAGGGGAGATCTTGTCTTCTATGTTTGTTCTCAATGAACCTCTTTTCAATTTCTAGAAATAGCAGCTGTGGAAGACTCATGGAAAATTTCCCACTCAAGGTGGCACATGCATGAGCAGAGAAGGCTGTGATTTTACTGGGTCTTACCGTTAGGTTCAGGTGGTAAGACGTGATCTTTGAGTACACTCTCTCCACTATGGTTAAGGAGCCGAATTTGTTGCGCTCTACCCCGTAGCATCGTTTGGTCCATTGCATCTTACCTATGGATCAACCTGCTTTGGAATTTCAACCACATCTGCCCTGATTTTGGGCAACCCTATAGCCTGTGCTATCACCTCCAAAGAGTAAGAGACATAAATGTCTTTGATTCTTACTCTAGACCTTAGTTGCCGATTCGTCCAGAAGAGATAAGTTTTTCCTAAGTACCATTCACCATTGGTTGTGATGATTGACCACATCGAAGAGTTTTGCAGTTGGAGCCTCACGTCTTCTGGCGCGTTCTCGAGGAATGGTCCAAAATTTATCTCTTGAAGGACCATTCGTTGCATCTCGCACGACGTGATAGCATCAAGGCAGGCTTGGGTCAGGGTGACCTCAAGCCATGGTGCTACACAGGGAGTCTCATCCCCGAGCTATTGCTCACTGGGAATCTCCTCTTTGGGAATCTGATGAACAGATTCCATGTCAGGTCTTTCGCGAAAGGGCCTAGTTGCATGAGAGCCCTCCGCATGCTCTGGTGGTTGCATACCTCATCCCCTTCCCATGCGTGGGTGCTTGTCCCTTGGTTGTGATGGTCCTTCGTCCCTTGGGTGCCATCTGCAATCAAACATAACTGCCCGTTAGACCATTCATAAGTAGCTTAAGATGGTCTATATATACCTTCTCAGTTTGACCGAGTTATGTTATTAGCACAGGCACATCGTTAAGTCTTTCGGAGCGTTAATTTATGGGTTAGGGCCAAATTTTTTGTAATTAACAAACTAATTAATTAATTAATTAATTATAGTTAATTTCACAAAGGCACCACCCCCCACGATTGAGAGCATACCTCCGATTGCTTAAAAGGGAAAGGATCGGTTGATATGGAATCGCGATGGAATGTAGGTGTGTTGGGAAAGGTTAGGCAAAAAAAAAATGGCAAAAACTCCCCTCAATTTGGATCCTAAATGATAAAATTTTCAAAGTGCGGTGGGTGTATATATAGTGTGTAGGCGTTGCGTTGACGGGGCCATGTATACGTGGCCACGTATATGCAGTCACTACGTCGACGGGGCCCCGTATACGCAAGGGTGTTGACCCGTTGACCAGCGTTGACCAACCTAGAAAAAGCCCAAAATAAGAAATTTGAAACACCAAATTGGGGTGGTTGAAGCACAAGAGAGGCCCCGACATGGCTAAGAAAATGAGGAAGGTAATTAAGCTCGAAAAAGAGACAAAAATAGGAGAACAGAACGCAAAAAGAACTTTGTGGAAAATAAATTAAGCGATGGGACTTGAAAACTAGTCAACCACAAAATCCAAAGGATAGAAGGCTTAACAAGCGGGACCAAGGAGATGCAGGTGGGTCCTCCCCATAGCAGGCCATAACCTTAGTAGCCCTTGCATAGCCCTCAACACTAGGGTCCATGGTCCCTAGGGCCAGGAAATGGTATTCGCAAGGTAAGACTCCTACCCAAGAGATCCCACCAAGGCATGGGAAATCCATGGATATCATGACACACCTTCACGACATAAGATAGGCAGTGAGGTGAGGGACGGAAAGAATTGGGTGAGGAGAGAGAGACAAGATAATGGTAGTCCGATCGTCAATCACATGAAACCCCATGTGTAGATGTGGTTAATTGACCCGGTAGAACCATTCCTGAGTTCAGACCCAAAACCATCCGCATTCAGTGACATCGTAGTAATAGATGAAGTCCCAGCCATCCCCCAGGGAAGCAAGAATTACCCCACAGAGGACCACCACTCCAACAAATGTGAGAGGAAGGAAGTAGAATGGGATGAAGTTAGAGGGGACCAAGGAAGTCTCATAACGAGTACGGTGGCCCATTAGAGGTGGTCTAAGGGTTATGCTTTGAATTCCCACACAATGATTTTTTTTCTTCTTTCGAGGGAACCACACCATGTAAAGACCCATGCATGTTTGCATGCATTCAAACAAGGGGTGTGCTTTGAATCCTCATGTTTTTTTTAATTTTTTAGTGAGGACCACACCATGCGAGGTCGAACTACCCAGAATCTTTGGTGGAGAGAAGGACGTGGAGTGGTAGGAAATTTGTAAGGACATACCAACAACCTCAGAGGGTAGAACAGAGCAATGAATATGGCATTCCCCTTGAAGTCACACCCAATTCAAACCATTGGGTCATCCCCGAGTTTGGGAACCACACAAGTTACACATTAATTAAAGTGTTGCTAAGGGAAGGGGTTGCATGTTCTCAACAGAAGGAAAACCATGGAGTGGGTGAATGGGTGGATGACGTGAACTCACTATCGAGTTTATGAGCGGAAAGTAGATGTAAAGTCCAAAAAGAACCATGCGAGGGTGGAAACTAGACAACTATGTGGATGAGTGTACATTATTCATTGCAATGAAAACCATCCATGCCAGACATCTGAAGACAACAAGACAACNACAGCAAGGGGTGTAGTGGAATGGGTCAGCAGGGAGGACGGTCTCCCCCATGACTAGGTGGAAATGAGGATACATGAAAAATGGAGTGTGGCTGACCTAGTGATGATGAGGTGATTGCAGTGGTTGAGTGGAGTTCACGGAAAGGTTTCAGTTGTTGGCGGTTGACTAACTATGTTCTGGTGGGGTCCGCAGGTCTGTGGATGAGCAAGGCCTCAGATGGGAAGGTTTGGGAGACAATGTAAGGTCCCTCCCACAATGTTTGAAACTTGATCGGTTGGGATACGTGTGAGGGGTTCCAATACAACACCTTGTCTCCACATCTAAAGTGACCTTCTGAATCCTAAGATCATGTCATTTTTTGTTGTAGGCCTTGTGGATCTCATTGGAGGATAGGGCCACTAATCGGTTCTCATCTAGCACACTTAAATTGATTAGTTGTTCGCGTTGTGCTAGCAGTAGGTCAAAACCCAAGTCACTGGCGGTGGATAGTGTGCGGAGTTCAGCTTGAATTGGAAGTGTTGGCAACTTTTCATACACTAACTCATAGGGAGAGTACCCTACAGGAAGTTTCCAAGTGGAGTGATAGGCCCATAGCGTGTCGTTAAGCTTAGTGCTCCAATCCCTCCTGTATATGCTGATGGTTCGAGTAAGGATCTTGGTGATCACCCTATTGGTGACTTCAGCCTGCTCATTGGCTTGGGGGTGATAGGGAGTTGTGAATTTATGCATTACCCCTAAGCATTGCATGAGTTTCCGAAAAGTGACACCCGTAAAATGAGTTTCATTATCGGAAATGAGTGCACATGGCACTCCAAACCTATTAATGATTTGTTGTTGGATAAATCGTGCGACGGTGTTAGAAGAACAATCGACGATGGTTGCCACTTCTGCCCATTTTGTACAGTAGTCCACAACTACGATGATGTATGCCTTTTTGTTTGACAGGGGTGTGATGGGTCCCATGAAGTTGATGCCCCAAATGTCAAAGGGCTCTAGTGGCTGGATCCATTGTTGAGGTTCCTACAACCGTGCTATCATCCCATTATCCTTCTGGCATCGTTCGCAGGAGCGGGCAAACCATTGTGCATCCCTGAAGATGGTGGGCTAGTAATACCCTGTAACCAGGATCTTAATGGCAGTGCAACGTCTAGCATAGTGGCCCCCACAAGGGCCCTCATGAGCATCCTGGAGGATGCGCAACGTATCATCATCAAGGACACACCATCGGATCAAGCCATCTGCACACACCTTGTAAAGGTGGCCATTGATCTCCATGAAACACTTGGCCTTATGGAGAAACTGTTGTTTCTGCCGATGGTTCTACTCCTTTGGCAACTCTTGAGTGGTGAGGTAGGTGAGGATGTGGTGGAACCAAGGGAATTCCTTGGGCACTTGCGGATCAACAACGCCTGTGAAGAGGAGTTCATCTAGAAATTGGTTGGATAAGGGCTCCTCCTTTCTGCGGCATCCCATCGCAACCAAGACAAGTGGTCAGAAACCACATTCTCAGTCCCCTTCCTATCTACCATGGTAAGATCAAACTCCTGAAGAATCACTAGCCACCAGATTATCTAGGGGCTCACCATTGGTTTGTTCATTAGGAACCGGATAACATTGTGGTCAGTATGCATAAACACCTCGTATTCGAGCACATAGTGTCAGAATTTGTCCAAGGCGAACACCACTGCCATTAACTCCTTTTCGGTGGTGGTGTAGTTCAACTGAGCAACCACAATGCTACGGCTTGCATAGTGGATATAATAAGGATGTTTCTGATCATCACATTGTGTAAGCATGGCTCCCATAGAGAAGTTGGATGCATCTGTCATAATGTGAAAGGGTCTGGACCAATTAAGGACTTGTAGAATTGGAGTTTCTATGAGTTTTCGTTTCAGCAGTTGGAATGCAGACTCACACTCCTTGGTCCAGATGAATGGAGCGTCCTTCTTTGTTAGCTCTACCAACATCTTAGCGATCTTCAAGAAGTTTTCAATGAATCACCAGTAGTAACCAATGTGTCTAAGGAATGACCAAACATCTTTGATGGTACTTGGTTGGTGGGTGATTCCTTGGATAACCCTGATCTTTTCAGGATCTATGCTGATCCCTGTTTGTGAGATGCGATGCCCCAACACAATGCCCTCTTGGACCATCAAATGGCTCTTCTGCCAATTGAGTCGTAGATTGGTGTCTACACACCTTTTCAGAACCTACTCCAGACAGTCCAAGGCTTGCTCAAACATGGCACCATAGGTGGAGAAGTCATCCATGAAGACTTCCACCCCATTGCCGATTTATTGCTGGAAGATGCTTAGGACAAGGCATTGGAACGTAGCGGGCACATTGCATAGGCCAAAGGGCATTTTCTTGTATGCGAAAGTTCCCCATGGACTTGTGAAATTAGTTTTCGCTTGGTCCTCTAGGGCTATTTGGATTTGGTTATAACCACTATAACCATCCAAAAAGCTATAGTAGTGGTGCTCTGCTATGGTGTCCAAAACTTGGTCCACAAATGAGAGCGGGAAGTGGTCCTTGAAGGTCATCATATTGAGCAACCAGAAATCAATACAAGCCCTCCACTTGCCACCTTTCTTGGGCATGATAACGAGTGGGCTAACCCATTCACTATCAGTGACAAAATAGATGAATCCCGCCTTTAGCAATTGTTCGATTTCATCTTTTACAACCTGCTTCAATTTGGGATTCAATTGTCTTTGTGGCTATCATCGTGGCTTCATGGAAGGGTCATGATAGATCTGATGCTGGCAGACCCTGGGATCAACTCTAGTCAACTTAGGATATGACCATGCGAATGCAGAAACCCATTTGTTTACCACCTCCAACTTCTTCTTCTGTTCTGGAGCAAGGGTGGCATTAATGATTACTGGCTTGCCATTTTGCAAAAATGCATACTCTAAGTGAGCCAGTAAAGACTTTAACTTAAGGGGCTCTTGTTTGAAGCTCTCAGGGATTTCTAGCTTCCCCCAGTAATCTTGGTCATCAACAATGGAGAGTTGTTGATGAATCTCTTCCATTTCATCTCTGCTATCGATGTAGGCTTGTACAAGACCCTCTGATGGTTCCATGCACAAGGTGCTGCTAGTAGGATTAGCTGTTAGCCACTGGGTGCCCTCTTGGTTGGTGGTTCCTACGTACAGGCACTGTTGAACAGGTGATTCCTCAGTACACCGACTACATGCTTGAATGGATATCCGCTTAGCGGACCATAATTGCTGCACATAGTTACACCCTGAGTCACTGTATGTGATGCATGGAATGCATTTCTTCTTGATCTTCCTGAAAGGATTTTCGTTTGAAATTTCAAGGGATAGATCGTAGAGGCCTAGTCATATGTCCACCATGCTTAGCCAGGCCCTTCCCATGATGATTGGGAAGTTCCCCATGCAGTTCTCTACATGGATGACCAGGAAATCAATAGGGTAGGACCACCCACAAACGATGGTCACAATGTCCTCCAGTAATCCCAAGGGAACGGTGATGGACTGGTCTGCTAACTCAAGTCGAATGTTGCTTTTCTTTAGCAGGGGTAGGTTCTAGTTCTTGTACATATCATCAGAGATCAAATTGACCCTTGACCCCAAGTCTTGAAGAGCTTTACATGGCTCATTCCCTGCCACCTGAAGATAGATGAGGGGGCTTCCTAGATTAGTTAATTTTTGGGAAAGGTGACCATCCTTGATCTAATCAGTCATAGCATGCGTGAGCATGACCTTCTGGACATTGGAGTGCTGTTGTTGTTGGCTTGGAGGATGCTCTGGCAGTTCAATAGTGGAGGTGCTTGTAGGTTCAAAGGCACTAGCCACAGGTGTATGTGAGGATATGTTCAAATTGTTGGGTCGGAAAAAGGGATGTTTCCATGGCTTGGGTTATGGTCCACTCGGCTAAGGTGCCGGTTGTAAGTTAAAAGCCTTCGTAGCGTTTTGTTACTATGGATGTGGTGGTATCTCTCCCTGCATCAGAGTGCAGGTGGTAGCTGAGTGGGGCATTGTGGAGGAGTGGCAGGAGAAGGTGATGGAGGGTAGAAGAGATGTGGCTTTTCTCCCCAGGGTGATGGAGATTGAGGGCGGAAATACTCTTGGGGGTGGTAATGACTTTGAACGGTCGCATGGTTGGAAGAGTCCCTTAGAGAGACCGGCTGCTGAACATAGTACCCATAGGGATCTAACTATTTTAAGGGTACTGCTGCCTTGGAGATTGCATCCCCCATGTTTGTGGATGCTGCCACTATTGGAAGTATTCATACAATTGTGATGGCGCTCCACTTGGATAGTATCCTTGTTGCTACTGGTGGAACTGCCTAGAATTGCCTTGTGGATAAGGCAACCTTCGGGGTGTTTGCTGTTGTGCCAAGTGAGGGTTCAATGCGTACACCCCAAACTTTTGAAGATGCAACACCATAGGAAAACATCCCTTAGGATGTTCATATTGGCATATGCTGCATTCATCATCCTCCTTGGTGTTAGCATCTACAACCTGCTCTGCTACAACAACCTTGCCCTTACCCTTATATTGGGCACATTTAGCTTCCTTCTTCCTACGCCGATCGCAGTCATTACCTTGTTCTCTGGACTCCTATGCAATTTTCAACACGCTTTGGACCCTTTCGTTCAAAGAGTCCCACATCTTATCCACCTTTGCCAAAATTTCATATGCGAACTTTTGTAATGGCAAGGTCTTTCAGTTTACTGCTGCTTCCAGCGATGATTTTTCTTCCTCATCACAAAAATAGACTTCCCTTTTCCTAAGGGAAGGATCTCAGTTGAATTCTTCTACACTCTTCTTTTTTCTAAGTTCTCCTTCCTNTAATTCTTCTACACTCTTCTTTTTTCTAAGTTCTCCTTCCTCCTTGGTCACTTATTCAATGAGGCATTGCAATTGATGGGCCCTTAGCTTTGACAGTTGTCCTTGGGCGTACATGCCAAGGGTCTTTCGTGTTTTAAAACTGAGCCCATCAATGATGTGGCGAAGCTGTGCCTGCTAAGAGTAACCATGACTAGGACATCGATGCAACAATAAGTAGTACCTGCTCATGGTGGCATCCAAGGGTTCATGATTCCCTTGTTTCCAACCTTGGATCTGCCATCTCAGATTTGCCACTCTAGAGTATGTTTGATACTTGTCTTTGAAAATTTCAAGCATCATACTCCATCTTCTGATTGATTCTAGCTCTAAGGACTAGTACCAACTTTCAACTTCTTTGATGAGCGTGCGAGGGGATAGCTTCAGCTTCTGCCAGTCATTGTCAATGTTTTGCAGGGTGCAAGCATCATGGAACACCTGCAGGTGAGTCTATAGATCACAGTTGTATCCCCCTTAAAATTTGGGGATGTTGTTCATATCAACGCACTTGACTCAACTATCCCTCATGTGCCTACTAGGGATTTGAACTACCTCAGTGATTTGGAGCATACTCTGGGTAGCCAGCAATGGCTCATCTGAATCATAGTCCTGCTAAGGACCATGATGCTTGTGATGATTCCGGCTATCTCTCCTTTCATGCCAGTGGGCATCACGTGATTGCTCACGTGCTTCCTCATCATGTCCCTTCCGAACCTTTTTGCCACTATCCTTTCACTTCCTCCTACCTTGGTTATGATCAGAGCCTGAGCTAGATGAAGGAGAAGGAGAGCGAGAGGATGGAGAAGAAGGAGAGGGATCTCTTCCTCTACCCTGATGACAGTCTCGATCGTCCCGTTCATCTTTGCTATGTGACCCTCCATCCCCTTGGGGATCTTGGCCACTTAGATGCTTGGACTAAATCATGGATTGGAGGACCTACTGCCCCAGGGGATGTTCGGTTGAATGGGTGTTATGAAAGGTGGGATCTCCATAGTCTTGCAGCCCTTGCAAGAATAAGGGGTTACTGAATTGTTTTCCCTTTAGTTGTTCATATTTGTCTACCTGCTGCTGATCTCTTGCTTGTTGAGCCTCAATGGGATGATTGTCTTGGTAGTCATGGTCCTCCATGACATACTCTACTCCAAGGTCCTAGATGCCCAATCTGCCAAGATTGTGAAATAGCATCGCAGGAGCCGATCGGTCGGGAGGGTGTACAATATTACTCTCCATGTCCCACCATCATAGATGCTCATCCTAATGCACGATGAATGTGAAATTAGGGACATACTCATCGGGATGCTTGTACATCACCCAACACTCTTATGGCACCGGTGGGGTGGATATCTCCCTCCTGTGAGAAGACATATGGGACGTTAGATGGTCCATGTAATCGATATACCTTACTACTAACTTTAATCCGCCTAGTGTGCGTAAATATTTCTATCTTGGGTCTATTCCACTGATTTGAATGATAATTTCACTAAGGTTAGATGATGCATGTAAGACTTAACAGTCTTCGGCAACAGCGCCAATGATGAGCGGCTAGATACTCCTACATCCAACCATACGAATCACGGGTGTTTACATGCAACTCGGTTGAATTCTGTAGATTGTAAGCACTTGACATAAACCAGATCCTAACCAATGAAACCCTTGGGTTAGAATGGTCACTGTCTTCCTAATCTCACTTGTGATGTTCTAATTACGATGGTTAAGTGAGATTAAGGCTAATGATTTTTATAACTTTTTAGTTATCTTTTGGCGGCTAATTAAGGTATGAGAAGTAAGAAATAAACTATTATCTAATATCTAATTTTCCTAACTTTTATTCTAACTATTCCTAGCATAAGTATTCGATCCCATCTTCTGAACACGTTCTGAGCATCTCCTAACACTTCTACATGACCAAACATTAAGCATCACTGGGCTTACCAAGTGTTTGATTTACATTCGAGATGGTCGTACTTATGGCCTTTACGAACTACAAAAAAGCGATAGCGATCAAGATAACAATAATAGAAACTTAAGTAATTAACAAGTAATTAACAAAGCATAAACATCTTAAACTATTGAATGCATAAGATAGCTAAGTCCAAATGCTGCAAGGAATGCTTGAATAGTTCGTCTTTATTACCATCACGCCAATGGGCTCAGATACATCAATGCTTGAATAAAGAGCCGATTACTTTTCTTACACCTGTTGCGGGCACTTGCAAAATATTCTATCTCATGCAGGAACAAACTGTAAGAGCTTCGCTACAACTAACTGAAAGATGCCTAAATGCAGTGGAAGGCCCTCTTATTTATAGGCTGAGATAGGCGGCTGCATAAATGGGGCCACGTCGATGTAGGGAGGCTACGTCGACCGGCCCGTGTCGACGTGGCCGTGTATACGCAACCTTGGATACATGGCCCAGTCGATGCATTGACTTAATCACACTTCATCAATCTATGTGTACACATATCTTATAGCCTAATACATAGTGCCTAAATTTCTCTAGTGCAAACACCACGACCATTAACTCTTTTTCTATTATGGTATAGTTGAGTTGTGCACCAGCAATGCTTTGACTTGCATAGTGAATATAATAGGGACATTTTTGGTCATCTAACTGTGTAAGTACGGCTCCTAAAGAAAAATTGGATGCGTTAGTCATTATATGAAATAGTTTGGACTAGTTAGGAGCTTGTAGAATGGGTGTTTGTACAAGCTTTTGCTTCAAGCTTTGGAAAGCTAACTCACATTCCTTGGTCCATTCAAAGGGTACGTCCTTTTTCGTTAATTCTACCAACAATTTTACAATCTTTGAAAAGTTGTCGATGATGTCTATAATAGCCTGTATGTCCAAGGAATGAATAGACATCTTTTATAGTTTCAGGTTGACGAGTAATTCCTTGGATGACGTTAATTTTCTTAGGATCTACCTCTATTCCTGTTTGTGAAATTTTATGCCCTAATACAATGCCCTCTTGGACCATTAAGTGGCTTTTTTTCTAATTGAGCCTTAGGTTGGTTTCAACACATTGTTTCAACACTTGCNTAATTGAGCCTTAGGTTGGTTTCAACACATTGTTTCAACACTTGCTCTAATCGGTCTAATGCTTGTTCAAAGTTTGCTCCGTAGGTGGAGAAATTGTCCATAAAAACCTCCACATCATTCCCTATTTGCTACTGAAGTATACTGAGAACCAAACATTGAAATGTTGTTGGAGCATTACACAAGCCAAATGACATCTACCTATATGAAAATGTCCCCCAAGGACTCATGAATGTAGTTTTGGCTTGGTCTTCTGGTGCTATTTGGATTTGATTGTACCCATTGTAACCATTTGGAAAACTATAATAACAATGCTCTGCAATGGTATCTAAGACTTGGTCAACGAATGACAATGGGAAATGATCTTTAAATGTAGCCATGTTTAATAGCCTAAAGTCTATACACACCCTCCATTTACCATCTTTTTTAGGCACAATGACTAATGGACTAACCCATTCACTGTCAGCANCGCAAAGATGACTAAACCCAAAGCTTAAGCAAGTAGTTAAGNGACATCAAGGCTTAATAGAGGGATCAGTGTAAATTCTATGTTGGCATATCATAGTATCTATTCCGGTTAATTTGGGGTATGACCAAGCACAAGATTTTGACCATTTTTTACCATCTTTAGTAGTCTTTCTTTTTGTTGAGGAGTGAGCTTAGCATTAATGATTACTGGTTTTCCATTCTTAAGAAATGCATACTCCATATCGATGGGCAATGGTTTTAATTCAAGGGGCTCTTGCTTAAACTCGTTAGTGATTTCCAACTTCCCCTAGTTGATATCTTTAGTGTCAATACTTTGAGGTTGGAAATGGACTTGCTCTAATGCATCTATGCTATTGATATAGGCACAAGTCAAGCTCTCAATTGGTTCCATGCATAAAGTTGAATTGCTCTCTAGGTCAGTTGTCAGTCACTGGGTGCCTTCCTATCTTGTGGCTGTTGCATAGAAGCATCTTTGTATGTTAGATACTTGTGCACACTGGTTGCATGCAGGGAATGTTAAGCATTGTACAAACTAGGACTCTTGCACGTAGTTGCACCCTATGTCACTGTATGCAATGCATGGAACTTTCTTCTTCTCACTCTTCCCAAATGCATTTTCTTTTGATATCTCTAGGGAAATATCATGTATTCCTAGGCATGCATCAATCATACTTAGCCATGCTCTTCCCATTATGATTGGGAAGTCCCCCTTGTAGTTGTTAACTTGGATCACTCGGAAATCAGCTAGATACGACCATCCACAAATAGTGATGACAATGTCCTCCTCTAGTCCCAATGGAATAGTAATGGACTGGTCAACCAACTCTAAATGAATGTTACTCTTCTTTAGTAGAGACAAGTTCCAGGATTTATACATTTCTTGGGAAATCAAATTAACACCAAAACCTGAATCCAAAAGAGCTTTACAAGGCTAGTTTCCCAAAATTTACAAATAAATAAGAGGACTTCTAGGATCAGAGGGTTTCCTAGGAAGATGGCCAGCAATAATCCAATCAGTGATGGTGTGAGTTAACATGACAATGTGTGTTGAGTGCAGTTTTTAGTTTGAAGGAAGCTCTGAAGATTCAAAAAATGATGAGGAGCTTGGATAATTAGTTACTTGTGGTTGTAAGGACTTGGTTGGGCTGTTGGTTCTAAAGAAAGGTCTCTTCTTTGATCAATTTTCTGAACCAACAGTAGGTTGAAGATTGACATCCCTTGTAGCGTTACGTTGCTACGGCTAGGTAGGAAGCTTGCCCTGCATAGTTGGAGCAGGTGGTAATGGAGTTGAGAGTGAAAGAGATGCAAAAAAATGAGAAGGGTAGTACATATGTGGAGCATCACCACTAGAAGAAGAAGAAATTCTATAGTACTCAAGGGTTTGGTAGTGAGATTGAAGAGCGACGTGACTAGTAGAGTCACGTGGAGAGATTAGCTACTGAACATAATACCTGTATGGGTCAGGTTGACGGTAAGGGTACTGTTGATGTGGTAGTAGCATTCCCCATGATTGTGGGTGTTGCCACTATTGATACTGTTCATTCGATTGTGATGGAGCTCCACTCAAATAATATGTTAAGGGTTGTTGGAACTACCCTGGGTTACCTTAAGGATAAGGTAACCTTCTAGGTGTTTGTCATCTATTTAATCATGGGTTTAGTGCATACACCCCAGACTCTTGTAGATGTGACACTACTGAGCAACATCCCTTAGGATGGTCTTATTGGTAAAGCTCACATCCACCATCATTTTCTGTGTTCGAATCCACAACCTCTTCAATGACGGCAACCTTGCCCTTACCCTTGTTACGTGCATACTCAGCTTCTTTCTTTTTCCTTCTCTCTCGGTCACTACTTTGTTCTCTAGACTCCTTTGCTATTTTTAGGATAGTTTGAAATTTGTCATCTAGAGAGTTTGACATTTGATCCACCTTTGTTGATACTTATGATAGAAATTTTTGAATGGGCAAAGTCTTTCTATTCATCATCTCTTCAAGTGGTGACTCTTCTTCTTCTTTGCAAAATCTAACTTCCTTCTTTTGGAGGGAAGGATCTCTGTTGTACTCCTCTATGCTTTCTCTTTTCCTCAACTCATCTTCCTCCTTGGCAACTCACTGCAAAAATCTTTGTATTTGATGGACTTTGAGCTTGGATAGCCTTCCTTGGGCATAAGCCCTAAGGGTTCTTCATGTTTTGTACCTAAGCCCATCTACAAGATGGCATAGTTGTTCGTTTTGCGAGTAACCATGGCCAGGGCAATGATGTAATAATCAATAATATTGGCCAATGGTAGCATCCAAGGGTTCGTGTCGTCCTTGTTTCCATCCTTGGATTTGCTTACGCAAGTTGGACACTCAAGAGTACGTTTGATACTTATCATTGAATAGCTCGAACATGGTACTCCATCCATGAATGGATTTTGGTTCTAAGGACTGGTAACTTTAGCTTTTGCCACTTGTTTTCTATATTCTGCAAGGCACATGCATCATGGAATGCTTGTAAATGGGCTTTAGGATCAACATTGTATCCCCCTTCAAATCGTGGGATGTTATTCATGTCTAGTCTTTTGATCCTACTGTCTTTCTGCTGTCTTGTTGGAATCCTAACAGCCACTACTATATTTAACATACTTCGGGTGGTGAGTAGGGGTTCATCATGATCATGCTACCTATGGTGTCTATGATGCCTATGTTGTTCCCTACTCTCCCTTCTTTCATGACGTGTCTCTCTAGAATGCCCTCATCCCCTTTCTCTACTATTTTGTCAGTGATTTCTATTTTGCCTACCATTGTCCTCATGGTCTCTCCCTCTATGACTGTGTTTAGATCCCAAATGAGAGAAGGAGGAAGATGATGAAGGTGAAAAGGAAGAAGGACTGGCACCATGTCGGCACCTACCACCTTCTCTTCAGTGGTTATAGCCTCGATCACGATTACGATCGTAATGTCTGTCATTGTCATGCGTTCATGTTCCTTTTCTAGATCCTTTGTGTCCATTGGTATCAAAACCTATGTTATGAATAGTTGAGTGAAGATTCTGATACCCAACTCCTTGACCAAAGTCAAAGAGAGGAACATCATTCTGTGAAAAACCTCGTGAGACAAGTTCACCACCATCGTTTTTACTTAGGACATATGGGACATCCTGAGACCACTTCTCCTTCATGGATTCATAATGTCTCTCCTGTTGTAGATCCCTCTGACATTGTGCCTCCGTGGATTGATAATCTCTCAAATATTTTTCATGCACAACATACTCTGACTGTAAGTGTTGCATACCAATTTTTGTGAGATCACGAAGAAGCATTCCTGGGATTGAGTGATCAGGAGGTAACACTATGTTACCTTTTAAATGACACCATCGTAGTTATTCATCCTAGTCAAGGATAAAGTTAAAGTCTGGTACATACTCATCAGGATGAGCATATACCATGAAAATTTGTTGGGGCACTAGTGGATCATCTTGTGCACCCCGCCTCTGATTGTTCAAGGTATCAGACCTAGTCGATGAAGCACTCTTATAAGAAAAAGGAGACATGATTGATTACTCAGTGTGAGATACTCTTTTTTGATGATTGTAGGATAGTTAACCTGAAGGGTTCATTCCAATAATGGAAGGATTTCCTAAGTTCTAATCAGCGCACAAACAACAAAATCCCCAACAATGGCACCAATGATGAGCGGCAAGGTACCCCTATACCTAACCATACTAATACAAGTGTTCATGCATGATTCTGTTAAACTTTGAGGATTAAGTGCTTATGCACCTACATAGAACAAGGATGAGTTATGCAGTTGTTGTCTTCCCAAGCTTACTTGTAAGGCATAACTGTATGGTTAAGTAAACTCGAGGTATATGATTTTTTATGTTTTTTATATTTTCTATCTTGGTCTCCTAAGTATGTGAAATGAAAAGATTTAGTTAACTAATGGGTTTTTGTAACTCTAATGTTAATCGAATCCTAACACCAACATCCGTTCTCACTTTTTGGACACATTCTGAACCAGTGTAACACTACTGGGATTACCAAATACTAGTTGTTATTGGGTTACCAAGTGTTCCACATATGCTCAAAGTGGTTGTGTTGAGTGTGCTAATTCATTGATAATTAATAATTCTATAGAAATAACATTGATTAAATAATGAGAGCATCAAATAATAGTAAATAACATTCAATGCAATAATTAAGCTATTCTAAATGTTGCAAGGTTTATCACAAATTTCATCTTTGTTTTTGGACATAAGGTGTGCTCAAGTACATAATGCTCAAATAAAGATCCATTCACTCTATGACTCTTATTGTGGGCACTCAGAAATAATTCTGACTCTGGAAGAGAAAAACTACAAGAGTTCGGCTACAGGATTGAAAAATACTATGTAAAACCAAGCACCCCTATCTCTTATTTATAGACAATGAGACAAGCTCCAACATTGTGTGTTCGATGTTGGGGATTCAATGTCGCTTGGTCGATCCGATATCACGTATTCGATATTGGGGGTTTGATATTTGGTTGCTTATTTGGTGACTCATCAGAAAACAATTTGCTAACCATAAGTTTTAAGTTGAAGAAGATCTTACAAAAATCTGTAAAGCAAATGGAAATTCTTTTAGATCAAAATCATTATGCTAAAGTACTTAAATAATGTTTGGATACTTTTGAAGGTAAAAGTGCTCTTACTAAAAGTTGCATGGATTGGTTAAAATTTTAAGATAAACCTTGAAAAAAAGTTTTAAAATTTCTAAAAGAAAAGGATTAAGTACTTAAAACTAGAATCATTTTATATAAATGGTTCCATCATTAAATATCCTTAGACTATTAACAATTTTTTTGAAAATCATTTTTCTTTTGAAGGTTTTAGTAAGAAATCATTTGAGGCCTCTAGTATGTATAATCCTAATCTTATTAAAAAAGTGCATCAAAGTATTCTTAAAGCAGAAATTATAGCATAAGAAATTAAAGTAATGACCTTTAGTTTAGTAGATGGTAAAGCTCCAAGTTTTGATGCTTTTTTATTGAATTTTTTAAGAAGCATTGAGACATCATTGGAGATGATCTCCTTCATATTTTTTAAGAAGCCATTAAAAAAGTTTATTTTTTGGTAAAAATATTAATGAAGATGTGATTCATTTTCTTCATAAGAATGAAAATCTTCAACATATTAGTCATTAGAGACCTATTACTTTTCTTAACAATACTTATAAAATTTTAGATAAATGCATGGCTTGCCAAATTCAAAAGGTTACAGAAGATATCATCAGACTTGAGCAGACTAGTTTTGTTAAAGGTAAATATATCTTAAATAATGTTATTTTAGCTTGAGAGGAAATGGAGTCAACTTCTACTACCAACCAAGATATTGCTTTTATTAAGTTAGATTATGTCAAAGCTTATGAAAGGATGGAATAGAATTTTATTATATTTTATCTCTATAAACTAGGATTTGATGATTATTTTATTTGACTTGTTTTTACCTCACTCACTGATTCTAATGCTTAAGTTACTACTAATTTTGGATTAAGTTCTTCCTTTCTCTTTAGCAATTAGTTCATCAAGGTTGTCCTCTAGCTCTCTATCTTTTTATTATTGCTATAAATTTTATTTCACATAAGTTGCATTATGATCTACAAAGGAATTTCAGTAAGAAAATCTCAATTGATAATTAAGGTACACATTTTCTTATCATGTACTTTACAAATTGTTCTTTTTTTATGATCAATAATTCTCTATAACAAATTAATACTTTTTTAGCTAGAATGGAGGATTATTGCATGTTATTTAGCTCTTAAATTAATTGGCAAAAAATTTCTATTTATTGCAATGTAATATTGATGAGTGGTTATTCTCAAGCCTTGAAAAATCTTGAAAAAAGATTTTATCTTCAACATTTTAAAAATACATTTTTTAGCCTAATCTTACTATTTTGTGGAATTAAGAAATTGATAATATTGAAAAGAAGCTTGATGTATCAAAAGAAAAAAAGCTCACCCTTATTGGCAAAGTTTTAGTTATTAAGCAAATGATTCAATCAACTCATGTTTATTACTCTAGTTGTTGGGATCCTTCTAAAACTTCTTATGAGAGAATTGATTATATTATTTATTTGCTTCTTTGGTCTACTAAGCAACATAGAAGATTGTTTTCTAGAGTTTCTTGGGATATATACACTATTAGCTAGAAAGATAGAGAACTTAGTCTCATTAATTGTTATAACCAGGGTATTTCTCTTGTAACAAAATGGACTGCAAAGTGCATTAATGGATATGATGCTTAGATGTTCCTTTTAAAAGATATACTTATGCAAGGAAAACCTAAGAGTGATAATAGTTGATCTTCCACTAGCTTTCTTCACTATCTTTTTATTCCTCAAGCCATTTCTATTCTTAATTCTCTAATTTTCAAACAAATTTGGAAGACATAGTGTAAGCTTAGTAAATATTGGAATTACAATCATATTATAATTTTAGAAGATATGCTCAAGCAAATTAGCCCATGATTGCTTTCTTTCAATGAAGGATCTTAGGCTACCAATGCATCTAGATTATGTACCACTAGGAGAAAATTTGGTATCATTGCAGTTTTTTATCTATGTATGCATGATAGATGGATTACTTAGAATGAAGCTTTTGGCTTCTATGATTTGAAAAGAAATAGAAAAAATAATTTTAAAAAATTAATTGCTAATCTTGAGATTTTATTTAAAGTTGACAACAATATGCATAGGCTCTTCCAAATTTTTTTTTTGGAATCTAAAGAAATGTATCAAAAATACAATAAATTATCCTGGGAAAACCAAATGGAAACCCCCACAACGGCTTCAACTCATAGTAAGCCTTACAAATCCAAGTCTTGTTTTCTTTTAAGACTTACAATAAGTTTAGATCAAGCTTTCACAAAAGGAAGAGATATCTACTTGAATTATGCCTTACACACACTTTGATTTGGTGAAGATGTGTTGATGAGATGATTTGAGACCACCCAAGCATCCACTTAAATAGTGATCATAATGTCATACTTTGGATGAAAGCCAAATTATGGAGTTATAATCCATAATTACTCATGGCCAAATTGGGTATGGAGGGTTACATATTCTTTTGGCATATTACATACTTTTGCTTTTGTTATTTTTAGCCAACATGCTTGATGAGCGTTAAAGTGTCATGTCGATGGGCCCCTGTTGATGTGGCCTCATCAACGAGGCCATGTTGATGTAGCGTCTACTATGTCTATAGTGCCCATCGACCTAGCCATGTCATAAAAACTATAAATACAAGCTCATAGTTGTGTTTATGGAGAGTCAAGTGATAGTAGTAGCCAAACTCTTGCAATTTTTGCATCCAAAAGTTAGAATATTTTCCCAAGTGCTTGTAGCAAGAGTCATTGAATATATAGATCTTTATTTGAGCACTGTTGTACGTAAGCATGACAATGTGTGGCAATAAAGATAAGCTTCTTGATAAACCTTGCAACATTTTAAATAGTTTAAATGTTTTATTCATGCATTTAATATTTTCAGTTATTTATTCAATGTTTCTCAGTGATTATGCTAATTAAGTAATTAAGCAAGATAACCTAAATAATGATTAAGTAAACACATAAGTACGACCGCTTTGAGCATGCATATGACGTTTGGTAATCTTAGTAGTGCTTAATGCTTGGTAACTGATGGGACGCGATATCGCATGGGCCACGATATCTCATCCCCTGTAATATCGTGTACGTGATATTGCGTCTTCTCTTGCGATATTGCGTATGCGATATCACAGTGTGCCGTCAAATCTATAAATAAGAGGTGGCTCTCCCTTGTTTCAAATTCTAGGCCTAGACCATAGTGAAACTCTAGCAGTTTTTCCTCTCCAGAGATTGAATAATTTCCATGTGCCTGTAGTAGGAGCTCCAAAGTGAACGAATCTTTATTCAAGAAAATATTGTACCTGAACACAAGTTTGTGTACGGAAATAAAGACGAACTTCTTGGATAAACCTTGTAGTGCATGGAATAGGCTAAATATGATTTTACTTATTGTTATTTATTGTTTATCATTTAAATGCTTTATTAGTTAATTAATTCTCTCTCAACCCTTCTTCCATAGTTAAGTGCATTCAGTACGATCGCTTTGAGCATGTGCGTTACGCTTAGTGATCCCAGTAACGAATAGCNTTGGGAAGACAACGAACGATTAACCTTTAGTGTTCCATGAGGCATGTAGGCACTTAGTCTACGGATTTTAACTAGATCGTGCGTGTAACGCTCGTATTTGTATGGTTGAGTGTAGGGGTACCTCGCCACTCATCATTGGCACCGTTGCCAGGGACTAAGTGTTTGTGCGCTAAGTAGAACATAGGAGATCACTCACATCGTTGGGAGCTTAAATGAACCCTTAGGGTTAATTAAACAAAAAATTATATAACGGTTAATCAGCACACTGAATAAGACACAATGTCTTCTTCTTCTTCTCATAAGAGCACTTCACCACCTAGGGATCATACAAGAAACAGTCGGCAATTTAACATGCATAACCGAGAACTGCCAGTTCCTCAATAGTATCAGGTATACTCATCACGATGAGTATATACCCAATTTTACCTTTATCCTCCATCAAGATGAACAACTGCATTAGAGAGACTTGCAAGGTAACATAGTGTTACCTCCAGATTGGGCAGTCCCTAACATGCTTCTTCGTGCTCTTGCACAGATAGGCATGAAGAAATTATACGCTGAATATGTTGTAGAAGATTATGACATAAGGGATTACCATCCCATAGCATCACAATGTCTAAGGGACTCATGGCAGGAGAGCCATCATACATTGTTGAAGGGCAAAGGGGTCCTGCACATCCTAAGCAAAATTGGAGATGGTGAACCAGTTAAAATAGGTTCTCTATTGAAATATGTTCCCCCTCCTAACAATAGTGAGGAGGTGGGGTATTAGAACCTATGCTCCACAATACACAACCCTTGTTTTGATCCCCATGAACACCAACTGTTCACCGAGGGAACAAAAACACATGACAAGGATGGGCATTCTGATCGTCATCACGATTGGGGACGTAGTCATCGAAGAGAAGGTAAGAAACATCATCATGAGATGGTTCTCCTTCTTCTTCCCCTTCATCACATCATTCACCCTCTCCTTCCACATTAGGACGTAGTCACAAGGAGCACAACGATGAGGATAAGGGCAAGCAAAATGAGAGAGCTCGATGAGAGAGTCGAGAGCGAGGACAAGGGCACTCTAGAGAGTCAAGGCATGAAAGAAGGGAGAGTAGGGAACAACGTAGGCATCATAGACATCATGAGAGAGATGATCATGATGAACCCCTACTTGCCACCTGAAGTATGTTAGATATTACGGAGGCTGTGAGAATACCTACAAGGCATCAAAAAGATAGTCAGATCAAGAGACTAGATATGAACAATATCCCATGCTTTGAAGGGGGATACAAAGTTGATCTGCAAAATCATTGACAAGAATTCCATGATGCCTGTGCCTTGCAAAATATTGAGAATGAGTGGTAGAAATTAAAGTTGTTTCCTAGGACACTCATAAAGGAAGCAGAGAGTTGGTACTGATCCTTAGAGCCGGAAACCATTAGGAGGTGGAGTACAATGTTAGAATTATTTAACGATAAATACCAAACGTAATCCAAAGTGTCCAACTTGTGTAAGCAGATCCAAGGATGGAAGCAGGGTAATCACGAACCCTTGGACACTGCCATGGGCTGATATTACACATTGCTACATCGTTGCCTGGGCCATGGTTATGCACAACGGGATCAACTCTACCACCTTGTAGATGGGCTAAGACATGAGACTAGGAGAACCCTTGGGACTTACACCCAAGGGAGACTATTGAAGCTTAGATCCCATGAAATTCATTGATTTTTTGAGCAATTAGCTAAAGAAGAAGGGGAGCTACGGAAAAGAGAAAGCGTGGAAGAATATAACCACGATCCTTCCTTCCGAAAGAAGGGAGTAAGATTCTGTGAAGAAGAGGATAAGTCACCACTCGAAGAGTTGGTGAATAGAAAAACCTTTCGACTTCAAAAATTAACAACAGAAGTATCGGCTAAGGTAGATCAAATTTGGGACTCCATAGATAGTAGGTTTGAAACTATTTTAAAAGTTGTAGAGGAGTCTACCCCACGAAGTAGTGACCATGACAAGAAAAAGCAGAGAGATTCAGGCCATGCACATGACAAGGGTAAGGGAAAAATGACCATTGCCAATGAAGTTGTGGATTCAGACACAGACAATGATGGTGGATGTGAGATCTGCCAATATGACCATCCTAAGGGATGTTTCCCAATAATCTCACATCTACAAGAGTCTGGGGTGTATGCACTCAACACAAGACTTAATAGATGGCAGGCACCCTGAAGGTTACCTTATCCCCAAGGTAACCTGATGCAATTTCACAAACCATTATCGTATTATCCAAGTGGAACTCTACCACAATCTATCGGGTAGCACTAGTAGTGGCAACATCCATAGTCATGGGGGATGCCACCACCTAGACAACAATACCTTTACTGGCAACCAGACCCGTATGGCTACTACGTGTACAACTCCACAACGTCACTACCAAGTTCAGGAGTATTTTAGGACTCCTTCTCCTCCAGGAGACACACCACATACATACGATCCTTCGAATCCATTCACCTTTCTTACGCCAATAGTTCCACTACCTCCCACTCCAACAATGTAAGGAAACTCCCCACTCAACCACAGCAACGTAATGCTACAAGAGCTATAAATCTTTAACCCACTACTAGTTCTGACAACCGTAATAAGAGAAGACATTTCTTCAGAACCAAAAGCCCAAACAAGCTCTCACAACCACAAGCAGTTGAGTCTGTGTATGCTCCTCCAACAATTAAGGCTTCGGAGCTTCCTTCAACCCAACAACAGAGCGTAACGCATATAGTTATGTTAACACATATCATTACTAAGTGGATCAAGGTAGGCCACCTTCCAAGAAAAATCTCTGACCCTAGAAGTTCCTTAATCTACCTCCAAGTTGCTAGGAACAAACCTCATAAGGCTCTTATTGACTTAGGTTCTGGAGTCAACTTAATATCACGAGAGATGTATCAAGCCTGGAACCTACCCCCACTTAAAGAAAGCAATATTCAACTAGTGCTGGCTAACTAGTCCATCACCATTCCCTTGGGATTGGTGGAGGACATTGTTACCACTATGTGTGGTTGGTCATACCCAGCTGATTTCCTAGTGATAGAAGTCAACAGCAATGAAAGAGACTTTCCAATTATAATGGGAAGGGCATGGTTGAGTATAGTAGACACATGCCTAGGAATCCACGATCTTTTCTTGGAAATATCTAAGGTAAACATTTATGGAAAGATTGAGAAGAAGAAAGTTCCATGCATCACATACAGTGAATCAGAGGGTGATGACATGGAGGAATGCTATACATCTCCTACATGCAACTGGTGTGCACAAGAAACTCTAATACAAAGGTGCTTGTATGTAGCAACTACACAACAAGTGGACACCCTGTGGTTGACAGCTAATTGAAAGAGCAACCCACCAACATGCATGGAACTAATTGGGGGAACAACTCATGCCCGCAACGAAGACATAGATACATTGGAGTATAAGCGTCACTGACTCCCACCCCTTAACATGAAAACATCAGTTGGGAGAAGTTGGACACTTCTAAGAAATTCAAACATGCACTCGTTATTTTAGATCTTTCCCTTTCCATTTAGTCATGGGGGAGATGGCCACCTATGCTAATCATTTGGGGCCCTCAGTTCTTTTTAAGTTTTTTTTACACATTTTTATTTTACATGTTTTTGTTTTATACATTTTTGTTTTACAATTTCTTTAACTTTTCTTGTTTTTGTTGTACAATTTCTTTAACTTTTCTTGTTTTTGTTTTACAACATCGTTCATACTTTTCCATTTCTTGTGTGTGTTATCCATCTTGTAAGTTTGTCACTCATCAATAAGTGTTCTTAATGATGGTATGTCCTATTTTTATATTGATTGCTAATGTTTGGTTTTTACCTTTAAGT
>MNCI01033132.1:210222-324287 GCA_015680685.1 Gnetum montanum
ACCTTTCATCGAAGTAAGGTATCAATTGCATTATGATTCATTTACCCTTGCTAATACAAGACTATGTTGTGTGTGTAGATGGAAATCATGCAACAATGGATTGGACTTGGAGGGAACACTTGGAATGGAGCAGTGTTGACAGTAGCTATGCAAGGAATGAGATGGATGGTGCACTTATGGATAGACAACAAAAGGTGCAATCTTGGCGTTGGCAGCAGCAAAACTTATTTCTCTCTCTCTCTTTCTTAGCTACCAAATAAGGCCTAATGTCAAATGTGTAAAGTGTTCACTCTTGTTGTCGTGAACACCAGTTTGTCTTATCTTGTAATGATGATCTATTCACATGTCATCCCATTCACCATTAGTTCTATTCAGTCAATAATCCCATATCGTCCCAATATTTTGTACGAAACTCGAGGATGAGTTTTTATTTAGTCATGGGGGTATGATGGGATGCGATATCGCATGGGCCATGATATCACATTCACGATATCGAGTCCGTCGTGATATCGCATCCCCCACGATATCGCGTACGCAATATCACGTCTTCCCTTGTGATATCGCAGTGCATCGTCAAATCTATAAATAAGAGACGACTCTCCCTTGTTTCAAATTCTAGGCCTAGACCAGAGCGAAACTTTGGCCGTTTTTCCTCTCTAGAGATAGAATAATTTCCATGTGCTCGTAGTAGGAGCTCCAAAGTGAATGGATCTTTATTTGAGCAAATATTGTACGTGAACACAAGTTTGTGTACGCAAATAAAGACGAACTTCTTGGATAAACCTTATAGTGCATGGAATAGGCTAAATAGGATTTTACTTATTGTTATCTATTGTTTATCATTTAAATGCTTTATTAGTTAATTAATTTTATCTCAACCCTTCTCCCATAGTTAAGTGCATTTAGTATGACCACTTCGAGCACGTGCGTTACACTTGGTGATCCCAGTAACGAATAGCATTTGGTAACCAAGGTTGCATTGGTTTAGGGTGTGAATAGTAAGTGGGAACGAATGTTAATGCTAGGTTAATTAAGGCTTAGTTAGTTAGTTAAAGTTAGTTATTTAGATAAAATAGAAAAGATATAAAAATCATATACCTTAGACTTACTTAACCATACAACTGTGACAAATACAAGTAAGTTTGGGAAGATAACGAATGATTAACCTTAAGTGTTCCATGAGGCGTGTAGGCACTTAGTCTACAAAGTTTGACCGGATTGCACGTGTAATGCTCGTATTCGTATGGTTGAGTGTAGGGAAACCTCGCCACTCATCAGTAACCCAACAATGTTATGTGTGTTCAGGATGTGTATGGCAAGTGGGACCAGATACTTATGTTAGGACTAGTTAAACAATAGTTAGTCCATTAGATTAAATTAGACATTAAATTACTTTATTCTTTATCTTATTTATTTTAAACACCAAAACCATAAAGTATGAAATGAAAAAAATGATATGCCTTGATCGATTACACTTAACCATACCTTTGTACATCACAAGTATAATTGGGAAGACAACGAATGACCATTAGGACAAGGTTCACTTCCTAGATGAATAATGTACTGGAAGATGTAGAGTTTGTGGAATTTAACCAAATCACATGTGAATGCTTCATGATTTGTATGGTTGGATGTAGGGGTACCTTTCACCGCTCATCATTGGCACCATTGTTGGGTACCCTTTTTGTTTGAAACATGTACTAGCTAGGATTAGTGAACATCATTAACATCATTGGACTAACCCCAAGGTTAACATCACTCTCACATGTAATATAATTATATAAGCACACTGATATTATATTTGTTTACAAAATGTCTTCTTCTCTCAAGCATGATGATGTTAAACCACTAGTCCTAGAAGAGTGCAAGGTGGCATATACTCATCTAGATGAGTATGTGCCTGATTTCATCTTCATCTTGCACTAGGATGAACAATTGCAATGGCATGACATGGAAGGTAACATTGTAATGCCTCTTGATTGATCTATGCCCATGATGTTGCTTCAAATTCGTAAGAATTTAGTCATCCATGATCTTTAAGAGGAGTCCATTATGCATGATTATGACTACTAGGACTACCATCTCATTGAAACACAATGCCAGAGAAATTGACACCAGAAGAAGCAACATGAGTTTGTGAAGGGGAAACGGTTCACCAATTTGTTGTTCTTGCTAAACCAAGATGACAATGAGGACCCTTTCTCTAGGGGCTCTCAGCATGAAAATTCTCTACCCACTGTTACTAGTGATGGGGTTGTGAACCTAAATCTACATTCCACTATCAACAATGTAGGTTCAGGAAAATTTAGTAGTTCAGGAAAATCTGGTAGTCAAGAAAAGGGCTTGACAAGCATCAAGATGATAGGAAACCTGATGAATGTGACTATGATGACTGAAGGGGAGTTGGCAGATATCATGGTGGTGGCAATCCTCCTCTCTCTTTGTTCTCTTCATCTACATCTTCTTCTTCCTTTTCTTCTGTTTCTAAAAAATGTCATAGAAGGAACAATCATGATGGAGGTGAGTAGTAGGACAATAATACTTATTACCATGCCCATAATAATTGAAGAGGAAATAGAGGACATCATCGATGATAACATAATAGTGATGATGATGAGCCTTTACTAGGAACTCAAAGCATGCTAGATATTATAGAGGCTGAAAAAATTCCAAGTAGGCATGTGAAGGATAGTCGGATCAAGCACCGAGACATGAACAATATCCCAAGATTTGAGGTGGGGAATATAACTTTGATATGAAAAATCATCTACAAGTCTTTCATGGTGCCTGCGCCTTACAAAACATGGAGGATGATTGGCAAAAATTGAAGCTATTCCCCAGGATACTCATCAAAGAGGCAAAAAGCTAGTACCGGTCCTTGCAACTAGAATCCATTTGCAAATGGAGTACCATGCTAGAAGTATTTAATGACAAATACCAGACACACTCTAGAGTGTCTGATCTGAGAAGGTAAATCCAAGGCTGGAAATAGGGAACATATGAACCCTTCGATGTCACCATGCATAAATATTATTCTCTCTTACATTGATTCCATGGCCATGATTATTCTCAAAGGGAACAAATCCACTACATCATAGATGGACTTAGAGAAGAAACCAAAAGAACTCTTAGGGTTTATGCTAAAGGGAGATTGTTCAAACTAAGAGCTCATTAGATACAAATGCTGATAGAGTAAGTAGCAAAATAAGAAGGTGAGTTACGAAAGAAGGAAAGTGTAGAAGAATATAATAGGAAGCCTTCCATCAAGAAAAGGAAGGTCTGATTCTGTTGAAACACCACAAAAATTTGGGCTATCGCTTCTCAACTACAAATTTGGCTAAGTGTTAGAACAATGGAACTTTCCGCAAATTGTCTAAGTGTTGGAACCATGCTCTCCACTGCAGTAGAGCGTAGTTAGCTTTAATGACCAATCTTCTAGAATTTTGGCTAAGTGTTTGAATAAGGTCAAATTCTGTAGAATTTTTCTAAGTGTTGTGCTACACTTGACATTGTAGCTGCTATGCTCTACTACGCTTTAGAGTGTAGCAAGCGTAGGCAACACATAAATGGCTATTTTTGTAAAAAAATTTTAAGTGTTGTGCTATGCTCAACATTGTAGCTACTACACTCAATACTATAGCTACTACAAAAAGTGTAGCCAACATACAAATGACTAGTTTTGTAGAATTTTTCTAAGTGTTGTGCTATGCTTGACACTGCAACTGCTATGCACTACTACGTTCAAGAGCGTAGCAAGCATAGCCAACATACAAATAGCTAGTTTTGCAGAATTTTTCTAAGTGTTGTGCTACACTCAGTATTGTAGCTGCTATGCTCGGCACTGTAGTTGTTACACTATGCTATGCTCGAGAGTATAGCAAGTGTAGCCAACACACAAATGGCCAATTTTGCAGAATTTCTCTAAGTGTTGTGCTGTTATGCTCACCACTATAATTGCTACGTTCTTTCCACCTACCACATTGCTATGTGGAACTCGATCTACACTTTGGACTAATCCTAGCCTTATAAATACCCTTGGACCCCCAATGTTTTGAAGGGTTGGAAGTTGGCACTTTCATTTGGCATTTGGCATTTTGGCACGTTGGCACTTAGCTCCGTGGGTGAACAAGACCCAGAGCACACCACATCGATAGAGAGGCACAACTGCACTGCATAGTACATCACTGTTCCATTACAACCCTACATCACATGGTACACCATAGCCCCTTTGTAGCCTTGTAGAACACCGCATGGTACACCATAGCAGCCAACTTGGTAGGCATGGTTCATCACAACGAGCGCCAAACTTCATGGCTCGACACCACCAAGACTGTGACTATGCTTCCACTCTACCTATTGTACATTGTGTATCTTCTAAGATCCTTTTGGAGTTAACTATGCTCCCATTTGGGGTGGTTTTCCATTTCTCTCTTCTATTTTTAGCATTTTTTCATGCATCATCACACTGTACTATGCTTAGGTAGTAGTCTCCACATGTTAACATCCTTGTTTTGATTAAAACCCTTAGCTATGCTTACCTCCATTTTGTGACTACACTCTATGCTTAGCACTGCAAAATATCACTTTGACACTTAGTACCATTTCACATCACTTGCATTTACATTTTGGCTAACCATGCCATCCTCGGTTGCATCCAATACCCTGATTATAGTTAGCAAAGTCCCTGTTCGATCAGCAAGATCATCCAGGGCACTTCGCCTCCATTTTCTAGAAAGGTCCTTGCATGGAGGTAGGGTTAGGCTGTGCACCCTTGAACCCCTTGGTGTTTTAGTTACTCAAGTTTTTGGTCATTACAATTTTTGGTGCTAGAAGAAGGGCTTCACCATTTCCTTCTGCATTTTCTGATTATTGTCTCGTGTGCTCTCTTCAACATAGATTGGTGTAGATTTGACCCTATTGTCAGTTTCCCTAGAACCTTAGTAGATAAAAGCTAAAGCATATCTTTGGTACTTAACCAAAATTTTGGATGCTTGGGAGAGCATAGCTTACTCCAGCATAGTGAGTGTAGCACTAGAGTTAGCCATTTTCAATAGCTTTCATAGTTAGCATTTTTTTTGCATTTTCATACTTAGCTATTTTTTTGCATTTTCATACTTGGCCAAATTTTCTACAATTTTAAACTTAGTCAATTTTTTGCAGTTTCCATACACTTAGCCATTTTCCTACATTTTTATACTTAGCGATTTTTTTTCCTACCGATACACTTAGTTATTTTTTGTAGTTTTCAGAGTTAGCCATTTTTTGCAAACAACAACTTTCACAACTTTATTTATGAACATGAATCTAGATCAACCTTCCATGTTGGTGTCTAACACATTTGACACCACGATCCATCCAAAGCATGCTATGCTAAGCCATGAACAATACAATTTTTTTTGTGCCAAAATCCAAGCAGAATTACTAGTGGATTGCCTTGACTTTGAGGCAAAACAGGACTATGAATGAGTCCACTAGGATAGACAAGAGTACAACCCCTCCTTGTTTGGCATAATCCCACTCATAGAGTCTTTCCACTAGCTATTGTCCCAACTCATCTATGCAAATGAGCATGATGCAGGGACAACCTATGAGGAAGCCTCACAGGAGGAAGAAGATGAGTTTGAGGCCTGCTTCGAATGCGAGAGCCTCGTTTACATCATCTTCCAACAATCACTCCCTAGTACAACCCCTCCTTGGTTTGGTCCACCTATCCTCTCTGAGTTGGTAACCATGCAAATTTAGCCTTCCTTGCGAGGAACTACTACATTTGGCCAACCCTATACTCATGCAAGGGCCACCTCCCAACCCTAAACGATTTAGGCACCTTATTTCTTGCCTATTTCATTAGTGCCCTCAACATCAATTTAACCCATGTGTATGTGGCCTACGTCAATCATTGTGTCCATCGCTCAACCAACACATCAATTGCAACCATTTGGTATGATGTTAAACTGGCAACAACCGTTTACTACTATGTTAAACTAGCAAAAATTATTTGCTACTACATTAAATTGGTAACGATCATCCACTACGACGTTAAACTGGCAAACTCTACAACCAACAATCCGATCCTCTACTATGCAACCAACACAAGCCCAACCAATGCAACCAGTTGGAACATCCTCAAGCTTGGATTAGGTATTCTAGTTGATCCAAATTTTGACAAAGGAGATCAACTAACTAAAAGCTACCTCCTTCGAAATTGTCAAGGTGGTGGACTTCTTCCACGAAGACCCCATAAGTCTTACAGTCCCACCCTTGACTCTCCCAACTAGGGTCCTACTGCCTCAACTCACTAAGTACAATGGTGAAGGAGACCCCAATGCACACTTGATCACATTTTGATTTGAGTGCCTGCTCCTTCAAGCCTAGCCACATGCCATCATGCATGTGTTCCCCATGTCACTCATTGGCAAGGCCTTAGACTGGTATCACGTACTACCCAAAGCCTCAATCTCTTCTTTGGAGGATCTCACAAGCCAGTTTCTGACACACTTTAGGTACAACCTAAAGCCTGAAGTAACCCCTGACCAACTCATGCAAGTCAAGTAGGGGCCCTTGGAGCCTATGCCAAAATTCCTCCAACATTGAAATGTTGCATTGAGCGAAATGCAGGAACCCCTAGCAGAGACACATCTCTAGGGCATCTTCAAGGGTGCAGTGAATGACTTCATCAACTCCAAACTATACTACCTAGCCTTGAAGTCTCTTAGCCAAGCTTTTGCCCAAATGAAGGACATAGAAGAGGTAGTACAAGCCAGTAATGACTCAGCCTATGTGGCCTATAGAAACTAGCATGCATGCAAGCAAAATGCAACAGTGTCAATAGCAGCCATGAATGCAAAAGTAATCAACCGAGGCCTGACCGCTAAGCAGCCCAAGGTCCTAGCTCACAAAGTCACCAACTCTAGTGTCAACTTGCCTACATTAGTAGGGGCCACCCCAAGGCCCAACTTGGAGTGCAAGGATCACTCAAATTATACAATTCTACTGATGGAACCCTATGAACTGCTAGAGTAACTCTTGAAAGCTAGGTGAATCCAATACAAACACATATTAGAGATTGCTTGCCAAGAACATGATAGGTATTGCGAATTATTGAGGAACCCCACCTCAGAAGTATCAAATGAGGCCCTAGTCCCACAATACTTCAAGTTGGGCCAATACTATCATTACCACCAGATGTCTGGTCATAGTACAGAAAATTTTTATTCTTTGTAGGATGACCTACAAAGAATGATAGAATAGGGGCAACTGGTGCTTAGCGTAATGAGCCAATCCAACGTAGACAACACCCCCTACGTCATAAACTTCATCAACATAGGTGGTAATTCTAAACCTATGCAACAACCTTTTGTGATCTGCATGCCTCCTAGCAAGGAAAGAATCCCCTCAACCTCCACAAGCAAGAGGATCACCTTTGTTATCAAAGTGCCACCTCAGGCACCCATAACACCCTTTGTGGTCAAGGTTCCATAACAATCATCTACTAAGATGTTAAACTAGCAACCAAACCAACTATCCACTAAGACATTAAACTAGCATAACGTAGCAATAACAACTTCTAAGCAACCTTTCATCATCAAGGTACCACAACGAGTTGGCCCCACAATAACTCCTAAACCATTGTTTATCATAAGATGGCCCCTCACCTACTTAAAGCCTAACAATGGGAAACATCTTAATCTCTCCTTCAAGGATTGACCCCAGTAGAAACCTGGGTAGGCCTACCAAATGGTAATGCAAGAGGATGAATGAGCACCTCATAACCCTCATGGCAAAGTAAAGGCCACAACCAATCAGCAACAACTAAGCACTGGGGCCCCTACCCTCAGGCAGGCTAAGTAACCTAAGGCCAATTCCCCTTTGCGAGAGATCCATCTCTCAAGCCACATGGATGAAGTCAAGGCCAACATAATGGTTGATGACAAGGACTTTGTAGCTACACTAACCTAGGTGAAATAAATGCTTAAGCAAAAGAACACAATGTTGAGCTTGTACAACCTTTTCATGACATCATCTGCTCACCGCCAAGCATTGGCCTAGATGTTGGCCTCTATTCCTATTATGGGGGACATCCCTGCAAATGAGAATACAATCCATGCAATGATGCTGGCCCTTGCACCATAGGAATTCGGTTCAACATCCCTAGCATTTCACAACGATGTAGTCAAGGTTAACCCTGAATGAGGAGAGGTCACTACAACTCCACTATCCATTAGTATACATGATGGATAGTGCACGATCCATAGAGTCCATGTCAATGATGGTGTAGCAAAAAATGTAGTCCTGTACTCCATTATTGATAAGCTAGGCTTAGTGAAACATCCTAAAAAATGTGGGGTCATCCTTGCTTTACTAGGCTCTTGCAGTCCGCACAGCACAATGGAAGTTCATCGGGAGAAGAACATTTTGAGTCCAGGTCGACCAGTTCAGCAAATTTTCTACTTTGCACATGGACAGGTCCTGTACCATCCTGCCCACCCACCAAAGTAGCCTAAACAGCCGGTAGCCTGCTCATAAACAACGTGCAGAATTGACGGTAGCATCCTGGATGCGCAAGAAATAGTTCGACAAGTTTTCTAAGTTACGAAGCCTGCTACGCTACGCTATGCTATGTAGCGTAGCAAGCTTTAGAAGACAATGGTGGAACAAAGTGCTACACTATGCAACGTCACACAGTGTAGCATAGCAATGACTTCACTACCTACTCCCCTCGCCCAATTTCGAGTTCTGCAGTAATGTCCCTTTCCGTTAAGAAGTAGCGGACCATGTATGCTACTATGCTATGCTAAGCTACATGGTGTAGCGAGGCGCAGCAATCCTGCAGAAGAGATAGAAGCCAGTTCGAAAGGTGAACTCAACAAAGTTCGCAAAACTTGCATTGTAGGAGAATGGTTCGCAAATCAGCAAAGCTCTCATGACTAAGGCAAGTTGCTATGCTACATAGCGTAGCATAGCATAGTAAGCATATGATATATAGCAGGACGCACGACAAAATGCTACACTATGCCAAGTGGGCTATGTCACAAAGCACAGCAAGGCAAAGAGGTAGTTGCGCAACATCAATGCACTCCACCTAATCGGACCATTGGCACATGTCCCAAAATGCTGACAGTGCGATTACGACATGGTAGGATCATAGTTATTACATTGCAGGTTCGCATCGCAACGGTCTTGTAGGCCCAATGGTCATAGATGACTCGAGTGGTGCTAGTAAGACAAGGCAAGCCTACGACATGTTGCATTCAAAAATAGCCCTTTTCGCTTACCTTCAACCCTATAAATATCCCGGCAAACAGCATATAACAGGTCAGAAATTTTTAGAGGTACCCGCAATTTGGAAAAGTCCACAATTTTTAAAGTTGGCAATTGCAAAATAGTTTGCATCTTTCTTGAAGCAAATAGCTTCCAAGTGGTGGGAACTTTGAAATTCTGAAACAAAGATCTCCCTTCTCTCCAACATTGTAATATCAAAGTCATCTGTCTAACACTGTAAACAACGACTCCCTCTCGGCCGGTGAGAGGTTCCTATCTCCGTTCTACCACCTTGGTAGAGCCCCACATTTTTTGTACACGAGTACACATCCAAGCGCATAGCTCTTTTTGCTCGACACGTCTTGGTTACTCTCAGGATTTCTGTACTCCGTCACGCTGTGCAGCCGATTGTATCCACCCTGACCAGATGAGTTTGTAGCTTTGGAGCAATGCATGTTTCTAACCATACTTTACTTTATTTCTCATTTGTTGTCTCATTTCTTTGCATTATTTCCTATTTTATTCACCTTTAAGCATTATTTCATATTACTGTTGCATTTTTATAGTTTCTCCCCTGCTTTATTTACCCGTAAGCATTATCTCGCATTTTGCATTATTTACATTGCAAAAGGCTATATTGACGTCGATGTAAGTCCCTGTCTAATCAACTAGACAATTCAGGGCACCCCGTGTCCACACACACGTAGCACCACCCTCCCACGGATATGGGGTTGGAACTGTCGCATCTGCCAACCCTCGGCGTTCTTCCAGCCGCCGACGTTTTCGATTGCTACAGTTTTCAGGTGCTAGAAGGAGGGCCTTTTGGTGCCTTTGTCACGTGTCACAATAGTTCTGTGAGCCTTCTGCACCCTGATACACACGAGCATAAATGCGACACCCTCTTGCTATTGTTTGTGCTCTGTGCGGTGCAGATCAGTCGCCTCGACGGTTCCTTCGGAATCCTACGGAACACAAGGCCTTCGATCATCGGTTAACTATCTCATTCTATGGTTGTCTTGCATGTGTTCTAAACCCCATCTCATGTGGTATAGACTGGTCACCTTGACGGTCCCTCTAGGATGCTACGAGACATAAAGCCTGCCTGATTGCTAGCTCGCTTGCCCATCCTACAGTTGTCTTGTTTGCGTTCTATACCCCATCCTATGTGGTACAGACCGGTCGCCTCAACGGTTCCTCCAGGATCTTGCGAGACATAAAACCTGCTTGGTCACTAGTTAATTTTCTTGTCTTACGGTAGTCTCGTATGCCTTCCACACCCCGGCTTGCATTAGCATAGACTTGACACCCATCTGTGGTTGTTTACACGTCATACAGTGTAGATCGGTCGCCTTGATGGTTCCTTCGGAACCCTACGAGACAATAAGCCTTCTGACGGCGATTTAACTTACCTTTCCTTTTTATAGTAGTCCTGCACACTTTCTGCACCCTAGCCAACATAGGTGAAAATGTGACACCCTTTGAGGTTGTTTACACCTTGTATGGTGCAGATCGGTTGCATCGATGGTCCCTCCGGGATCCTGCGAGACATAAAGCCTTCATGATCGCTTGTCAATTGAACTTGCCTTACGGTAGTCTTGCATGTGCTCTATACCTCATCACGCATAGGCATAGATGTGACACCCTTTGTAGTTGTTTATGCTTTGTGTGATACAGATTGGTCGCCTCGATGATTCCTCTGGAATTCGGCAAGACGTAAAGCCACCTTTTATCATTTTTTTAAATCCTTCTGTTCTTTTGCACTTTTTGCATTTTTTGCATAATCACTTGCTTAGTAATGGCTTCCACCATCATCGTTGTTGACACCTTCAACACGGAGGTGTCCTTCACGGTCCAAGGCACTACTGGTGCCGAACAATGGCTGAATCCAATGCAGGAAGCACACCAGTCTCTCAGAATCCAAAACCGAGGACCTGAGGGACTGGCCCAGCAACATGAGCATTACAGTTTCCTTTGTGCAAAGGTGCAGGCTAATCTACCCTTGGATTTACATGAACTCGAAGAAAAATGTAACTTCGAGTTCGCTTACTGCAACAGGGAGGAATTTGTTCCTACCCTAGGCACTTCTTTGCCTTTAACGCAAGCATACCAAAGGCTTCTAGATCAACTAATCCAGTTGACTAGGCTTAGGGAGCAATAATACACAATTTCCAATCAAGATGACACCTTTCAATATGGGCAGGAGGAACTCGATTCCCAATCTAACGAGGGAGGTCAGGCCAACCCCATTCCTGTCTCGCCTACCCAGTTCTTTTGGGCTAACTCGCTGTCTGTCACCATCCCCTTTGTCATTACGCTTATGCTTTAGCAGCCTACAACCGCAATTGCAATAGGTAGCCATGCTACATTCCCAGTGTGTCATCACCCCCATTCCCTAGTTGTGCTCACAGTAACTATGCCGTCGCAAGCCGTTTATTAGCACGCTCCCACAATGCGCAACACACCTATCACAGCTACCCTACCACATATCCGTATTGTACCTACTTTGCAACCGCACATAACTCCTATGCCGATTCCTACCTATGCATCTGTTCCATCCACTGTGGTGGGCCCAAGCCCATCCACATGGTGGACCCCGTTCACTTCTTCGTCTGTTCTACAACCGTCACAAATGTCTCACTACATTCGCCCTCAAGCCTACCCAACCTCGCAAACGATACATCCTGGCACATGGCCATGGTCTGTCTCGCCGGTAACCCAAACGGCCTATCCGGTGACTCAACCTGCTATTACCGCTTCGACAACACCACCCACTAGGTAGTGGACAACGCAAACAACACCTTTAGCGGGGGCGGTCCCAACGACACCCTCGATGGGTCAAATCACCACCGTGACCATACCACATGTGGGAGTTGCCTCTATAGTCCCTTAGCCATCTACTATGTCATCGGGTCTAGACCAAGCATTTTAGCTCATCCAGACCCTAACTGAGGAAGTAAAATGCCTCAAAGTTGTTGGGTTCGATATGGTACAAGTCATGGACTTTTATCAGGACGACCCCGTCAACCCTGCAATCCCTGCTTTGATATTACCACCTGGGATGTCCCTCGCGCACTTCACGAAGTACAACAGGGAAGGGGATCCCAATACCCATCTCGTCACTTTCTGGTTAGAGTCTTTGCTATTGCAATAGTGGCTGCATATGGTTATTCGTGTCTTCGCCATGTCCCGAGTGGGGAAAGCCCTAGATTGGTACCAGGCATTGCCACGTTCATCCATTTCGAATTTGGAAGAACTTTTGACCCAATTTGTGACACGCTTCAAATATAACTTGAAGCCAGAAACCACACTAGATCAGCTGATGGGTGTGAAACAAGACCCACTAGAACCAGTCCAAAAATTCATTCAATGTTGGAGCGCGACACTTAACAAAATCCGTGAGCCCATCGTGGAGGCTCACTTGTTAGCCATCTTTAAGGGTGCGTTGAATGACTTCATTAAGTCCAAACTATATTACCTCGTTCCATGCTCTCTTAGCCAAGCTTTCGCTCAGACGAAAAGCATACAAGACGTGGTCGAGGCAAGTAAAGACCCGACCTACATCACTTACAAGAATAGCTTTGCAAAAAAGGACAAGGGTAAGGCCCCAATAACCATGGTGGTTGCTGTGGCAACTGAGGCTAAGTCCAAACATAGCAATAGCGGAAGCAAGAATAACAAGAAACCATCCATACCTACAGCTGATTCTGCACCCAAACTGGGCCAAGCATCACAACCTGCCGCACTTGTGCTTGAGACATCTGCATACACTAAACCCAACTTCGAGCACAAAGATCATTCGAATACACCCCACTTCCTCTCAAACCTTTAGAACTCCTGAAGCAACTGTTAGCAGCGGGATACATCCAACACAAGCAAATATCGGAGGAAGCAAACATGAGACATCGACGCTATTGTGAGCTCCTTAGGAATCCCTCTTTGGCCCTACCCAATGAGCCTCTGGTTCCTAGGGGTTTCAGGCTAGATAGATTTTGTGACTACCACCAACTATGTGGTTACACCACGGATTATTGTCTGTCGTTGCAGGATGACATCCAAAGATTAATCGACTTGGGAAAGCTGGTGTTGGATGAAAGTAACCCAGTGCGCCCTGAAAATCAATCTATGTATGTCTACACAGATCCCCTCAACACCAATAATGCCAGTTACGTAATCAATGCCATCGGTATTGACAATGATCCCACGCCACCCTTCCATTCGTTTGTGATTTGTGTGCCTCAGTGTGGTGCACCAATACCACCAATGGTTGGTCCAAGTTTGCAACTGCCCTTCATCTTGAAACTTCCACCATGGGCATCTACCTCTGCACTGCCTATTGGTGAGGCCACACGACCCCGTCAGTTGCCACCTCTAGCTCCATTCATCATCAGGGGGCCAATGTCTTTGACAGCTCCCATCCCGTGCAACAACATTAAACAACCTCCTCGTCCCACAAGGTGAGAAGCCTACTTGGTGGACGAGGCATCAAAGGGGAATACCGTCAAAAGTATCTCCAAGCCTACATCGTCGCCCCTTGTATTTACACCTTCGTCACCAAAGATGAAGGTCAACATGATTACGTAGCCTGCATCACCTTGCTGACAAAGATTCAAACCTAGGTCCGAGGCTGTCTCTCCTCGAGAGATTCGTCTTCTAGGATGAATCAAGGAGGAGGAAAGTGTCAAACAGGCGGGTGGCCAAGACTTCTTAGACACCCTCACCTAGGTCGGGCAAGCCCTAAGGTAGAAAAATGCTACGTTGAGCTTGTACAACTTGGTTGTGATATCTGTACCTCACCGCGAGGCCCTAGTCTACATGTTAGCGATGATTCCGGTCGACAAAAACATGCCAGTAGACGATAAAGTGATCCACTCGGTCATACTCCCCTTTGTACCCACAGAGTCTGCAGTACCTCAATTAACTTTCAACAGTGATGCCATTAAGAAAGATCTCGAAGGGGGTCAAGTGACTATGATGCCTCTCTTCATGACAATTTGGGTCGGCCAACACCGAATTTGAAGGGTACACGTCGATGATGGGGCTGCCACAAATGTCATTTCCTTCCCTATTATAGATAAGTTAGGATTGGTAGACCATATCAAACCAATGGAGACGTCATGTTTGTGGTCCTTCAATGGGGCACACGTCCTGGTGAAGGGCACAGTTCACGTAAACTTCGTAGTAGGGGACCAGTTCCCCACAGATGCAATGTTCATCGTGGTTGAAGAAATGCCCAAGTTTAACCTGATCTTGGGAAGATCATGGTTAGCACCACTTAGGGTTGTCTCCTCACCTATACACCAGGAAATCCACTTACCATATGTGGGTAGGGAGGTGATAATCCATGGCGACGGGGTGGTAACACAAGCAATTAGCAATGTAGGCATGGAACAAGGTTCAGAAGTTACAACCTCTGAAGATGAAGCACCTGTTCATGCATGCATTAATCATACAATGAAGGGATTGGTCCAACGAGATGAACCTCAAATCAAAAACGCATGGTGTGAGTTGCCCTTCCAAATGAAGGACAGTGATATGAGCAGGGGCCCAGGCGAAATGCCTCGACCTTACGTTTCGATCAACCCATGAAAGGTCAAGAGGTAGCTACGCATAGCATAGCATCCTTGCGACCTCCCACCCAGTTTCTATCCTTGCATATTCACTGTTTCCTTGTCTCATCAATATGCCATCCTTTCGACATGCTACGCTAACGGCCCGAAATGGCCCAAAACTAGCAACAACCTGAAATGGCCTAAAACTAGCATACGAGAACATGAAAACTTTACATAACACATAAGTTAATACAAAACCGGTTTCCTTTCTAAAGTTTTTCATTTCATTCAAAATTTTCACCCATTTGCAGTGTTTGTAAAATTTTCAAAATTTTTAATTAAAAAAAAATAGGGATCCCATGCTGTCATGGGTTAGCCCCATTCGCATCGCCTTCACCATTTGCCCCCACTTCATCTACTTGTGCATCGCCCGCTCCTGTGTTGCCCCCTATCGGCTCTTCATTTCCTCCCTCCATGGGCCTCACACCTCCGTTGAGAGCTTGTATCTCAAAAATAGAGTAGTTAGCTAGGGCAACGAATGTGATAAACGCTAGCTATAGCATAGCATTAAAGCGACTAACCTGAGGGGAGCCTGCGTCGGTCTCAAGAGGTATCTGGTCTAGACCGAGTCTGAGGTGACGCCCAATCTTCTCTATCGGAATGTCCATCCAATGCCTACCACTAGGCTTAGCATTCACAGTGGTAACTTTCTCCCTTTCAAAGGTCATCCACTTTAGAGGTTCCCAAGAAAGGGAGGCGGTTGCGGTCTCTCCTGTAGGAAGGTTCACCCTCAAGTCAGGAGACTCCGTGACCTTCACCTGCTCTTTAAACCTGGCATAGGCCTCAGAAGCGCCGATGGCCTTCACGAACATTTCGTACGAGAACGCCTCCACAGCAGCGTCTTTATATAATCTTCGATGGGTTTCATTTTCTAGCTTGTATATATATTTGTGATCCCTTTGGGTTTTCCCCCATTCGAAGACCTTAGCGCTGATGTCCTTCATATCTTAGCACTTCTGGGCTAGCAAGTCCATCTGCATTTGTTGTTTGATTATTTCATGGGTGGACTCAACATTTTGATGAACGACAGTCCAAAACCTAGCATAGTCATCTACAACCCTTTGTAAATCAACAGGGTCAGGGTTATGGTTTATGAGGAAATTAATCCTCGACCTGAGGTTCTTCACCTCAGTGACCAGTTCGGCCTCTCTCTACTCGGCCCTTTGGACCCATTTCCATAGGTACTCATTGGTGCGTCTACACTCCCATAGAGAGCGCGTTGAGTGCAAGACACATTTGTAAGCCTCGTCAAACGTACGACGAGACACCTTGATCATGTCAGGTGAGAGTACGAGCACCCTGCCTACCTCCATAGGTCATGCCAGGTCCCACTTGAGCCAAGAGGCTATTTAAGCACACAAAGCACAGTAATCACATTAGCATAACATAATCAATAAATTTGAAAATTTCAACATAGCAACATAAGGACAGTTAACACTCCTACTTACCCACATGAGGGTCTATTTGCTGAAGGCGTTTGATCACGTCATCGACAAGTCCCTGAAAAAATGCAAACTTGTCAGGAACTTCAGCCCATGAATCCATACGAGGCAGAGGAGGTCCTAAGACATCAGTAGTAGCACCTGTTACATGACTAAGCATGTCAGCAACGGCCAAAATGGACTATGGTAAGGCACACACAAAGCCTAACTCACTAGTATCCGGTTGCAGTCTTTCTTCTTGCTGATGCAAGACGATCGTGGTAGGCTTGGTAGAAGGCCTGGCTAAGTCCATGAAAGCCCCTACCTCATGCATTGGTTCCTTTCCTTTCAGAAGAGCAGCGTCTTTTTTATTTTGGGGAGGTACCTCTTCATTGATAGGAAGAGGCTCCCTAATGATAAGAGTCCCTGTCCTAGAGATAGCAGCTCCATTATTTCTGATCAGGACCCTCTCCTCCAAAATTGATGCCCCTGCATCTTTATTTGTTGCCCTCGTCTTGAGGGCCGACACTTCCTCGTCGCCTTCTTCTTCGTCTCACAAAAGGGCATGCATATGTCAATTTGAAACAAGTTAACTAAAAATAGATGCCACACTACGATGCACTGCCTAACGAAGCATAAAATAGCAAGAAATAGCAAAATAAACTAAATATTACATAACGTTCGCCAATGGGGGGTTGCATTCGCCACAGCTTGAACCGCAGTCTTTGCCTCTTCTCTTCATGAGAACTTTCCTTGGTTGGGGGAGGTCTCTTTCTTTGTAGCTATGCAGGCACAGTCTTAGCTATGAGATGTTCACCCTTTGTCACGTTGCCAATTATGGTAGGGGGCATCTCCCCTACGCTGTTCTGGCTACAAGCACTACGAATTGCCAGACCTTTAGTCGTTACAGACAACGACTCCCCAACCATTTTTGGGGGGTCTTGGGCTTCCATAGTTCGAAGGACTTGTTGAATCCATGGCTTAGGAATTTGGTCATGATCTAGCTTAGACTAGACTCCATCCTCCTGGACCACCAGGATCTCCACGAAGCACTTTAAACAGCCTATGTAGAAAGCATAGTGTATGTTAGAGTGGGACTCTGTTTGCTCATAGAGTCCCAAAATCTCGGCCTGCAAACCACTACATAGGAATTCAGCCCAGTTGTAATGGGCCCCCTCCTCCATGACTTCCCACATTACCCAAGCCTACTCAAGCCCTAGAACCTTCCTTTGGGTGAGCAATTGAGGGAATGCGCGGGCACGAAAGACTGGGTATATCCCCATGGCATGACCTTCCTTAAGCTTGTCCATAGGGAACCCCTTTCGGTCCTTGGTGAGCCTTAGCCACTCCTCGATGTGCTGCTTCTAAAGGATCAACTCTTGCTTGTCCTTCAACATCATGTCGGTGCCATCAGTAGGGACACTAAAAAAATATACAAATAGCTGGTCATCGATGTCAATGAACACCCGCACACCCCGCACGTACATACGAAAATGGCTTGCCTACCTAGAGAAGGAGTTGACCAAGGAAAGCATCTCGGCAGCAAGGATGCCCAGATTTGGAGCCATGAACAAATCCATAAGTCCAGCCATTCGGATTTTCTTGAGTAAGGGGTCTGGAGCCCCTTGTTCTAACTAGCTCTAGCTCGCTGCTACTTCACCATATTTGAAGTAAATGTTTCCCCCTTGCCTCTTGGTAGTTACCACTGTCACCTTATGAGGCTTCTTCGCTCCTGCAGTAATGATCACGAAATGTACTTAACATAACAATGCGAAAAAAAAACCTACGAAAACACTGAGCATGTGGTGCCCGCCTATTAACCCACCAGGTCTATACGGTGAGGGGAATAGTGGGAGTTCAGTCGCTAGGACCGCTTCAAGCGTGACCTGCTTGAAAGGTTCTCTCCACTCCTTGTCCAGCCAACCCTTCACCCTACAACGACTATAGAAGGTGGTGAGTGTGCGTAGGTAGGAACGATATCCCTCCCCGCAATGATCAATCATGCCCGCCCGTAGGCTCTTGGCAGAGGCAAATTCCCGTAGGGCTAGCTACGTTGTGGCCAACTCACCCGATTGGTCATGAACCCCGTCATCATTAATATAAAACCTAGTGATAAGCACACACTATCAGAACTCGGCCAAGTATGGCCGACGTTGCAGAACCAAGCAAAGCAAAGCCGCGAAAATCACCCGCCAACACAATAGACAGTCCCCTGTGGGTTCTGAAAGTACATCACCATGTGGCGCTTAAGATATAATGTGTTGTACGGGTGATAACACTGGTATTCTGGCATATCCCAGATCCAGGCTAAATGCCTCAACCCTGTTGAGTGTTGGTTAGACCCTCCTCTCGGCCTACTTGTGGTCGCCTCGTCGGAAAGGTATCTTAGGATGCCCCAATTTGTCCTTGGCAGTATGGCCTCTATTATGCCAGATGCCTACACTTCGTCTAAGGAGGACCAAACCATGAGACTAAAATGGTTGAGAAGGAATTGCAAGAAGTCTCGCACCCCATCCCTAAACCAAACAGCTTGCTCTCCCAAACATATCGAGGAAGGAGGAATGTTGGCCATAGGTTTACCCACATGACATAGGACCTCTTCAAGGTCCAAAACAATCAGCCTGGACCTTGGCCCTACCCTGTACGACGCAAACAGCAAATATTGACATCAAATTTGAACGCAATGCATGTGCAACATAGCAGCGCTTAACAAAACATGAATGTAGCATAACATAACCCCTTGTTCACCATAGTGTAGCAAAGATGTGAAAGCCTAGCGTAGCAAGAACATGCAAGTAGCTTAGTGTAGCAGCAAAATAACTAACAACATACTAAAAAAAACACGCACCGTGGCGCTACATCACATATAACAAAACCCTCCTGAGGGTTTGACGCTGCGGCATGCCAAGGTCAAGTAACTTAAAGGGCCCCGACCCCATAGTTGCGACAACTGTAGCGACGGCAATGACCTTGCATGCAATCACAACAAGACCCTTGCACAATAGCCACGATCAAAAGAAAAAGAGGTTCAAGCAACACAAAAGCTCAAATAACACGGTTGTAGAAAATAAAAATAGCAAAACAAATGAGATGCAAAACTAGAGCAGAAAGCGGCAGAAGGTGCAAGATGAAAAGGGTAAATAAGACATGAAAACTCACTGAGTCAACGATGTGATCTCCCGCGCCGAAATGTGCACTTGTGGCCCACGCCTCAGGGTCTTTTTTGCCTCCTTGACCTTTGCAAGCACCAACTAAGTTTTAGGAGCCATGGCCCTACTTGCAGATTTACGACCTTCACTTTAAAAATTCACCTCGCTAATCGATTAACATAATTTCTTCACGCTCCGAAATCGTCGAGTGCTTCGATGAAGATTCTGCGCTTTTATGGTGAAAATGTCAAAATTACCAGGGTTCAATCCCTATTTATGGTAGTAGTGGCAAAATGAGGAAACTTTCTTTCTCTCTCTCTCTCTGATTAATGCGGAGCACAGTGTGCAGCGTAGCATGCTCGCCATGACATCATAACACTATTAGCATTTAAACCTTGACACGCTTCAGGCCAATTACTCGCCTTCCAGAAAATAAAAAAAATAATATAATAATAATATTTGTTTTCGATTAAAGGTCTGAAAAGATCTTAAACTAACAAGCCTAGCATAGTTGCGCTCCTTAGGACCCAAAAAATAGTAATTCTGACCCATATTGTTCGCAGTCTGTAGTGACATTAAACTAACTACACCCTTACATTAGCAGTTACCTCGTACGACTCGACATAGGTGGTAGCATATTTCCTAACAGTTTCATGTCTTCATTCCCACACTGGCAGTTCAATACCCCTAGTACTCGCAATTTCATTCTTTTTACCATTATTTTGCATATCAAGATTTTGCATGTCGTAATATGGTAGTTCGAGATGACACTAAACTAGCAGTTTGGCATTTGCATATCAATGGTTACACAACTTCGCACTTCACATCAACAATTTACATATCTTTAACAATTCTAGACTCTTGTGCCTTGGTGGTCCACCACGACCTTAAACTAGTAAACTCTCAATCTTTACATTGCATTACTTAGCAAGTCGCATCTCGGTGTTGCTTTGCAGATTTACATTTCACACAATCTCTGATGACCCTTACCTAGGCTTTCATCTTATGATGGCAGGTTAAGAAAGAGATGGAAACTCGTCGTGCCCTTTCCATGCCTCTAATGTTAGTAGGGCCACAAGGCAAGCTCGTGAGATAGTTGAACCCCAACATGATTGATTGGGGGTTCGACTACGATTAACACTATAGAAACCTTAGAAGCACCCTCGGATTGGCCCAGACACCTAGTCCATGCCCTAGATTTAGAGGTTGGGATGTAACTGAGGATCCTCTTGTCGAGATACCCGTAACCACGTCAAGAAGGGAGGTAAAGACATTAATACTTAGCTCCCTCCTAGACATACAAATACATGAGGGCATAGTTAAAACTTTGTAGGATCACATTGATGTCTTCGCATGGTCATATGGTGACATGCCGAGCCTGGATCTGTGGTTGATTTAGCATAACATTGTCCTAGACCCACACGTAAGGGTAGTCAAGCAAAAGGCGCGTAAGATTAAGCCAGAAATTGCACTAGTCGTGAGGGACGAAATCACTAAGTTATACCGAGTAGGTTTCATCTGTGTGGTCGACTATTCAGAGTGGATGTCCAACATCATTTTGGTTTCGAAGAAAATAGGAGGGATACAAATCTGTATAGAATTTCAAGACTTGAACAAGGCAACGATCAAAGACAACTTCACTCCTAAGCATCGATCAACTCATTGACACCATAGTTCATCATGCTCTGCTATCCTTCATGGATGGCTTCTCCGGATACAACCAAATCTGCATCAACCCATAGCACCAGCTATCGACAACCTTCATGACTCCATGGGGAACCCTCTGCTATACCATGATGCCTTTCGGGCTCAAGAATGCTGGAGCAACCTACCAGTGAGCCATGACCTACATTTTCAGTGACTACATCCTAGAAACGTTAAACGATTACATGGATGATATAGCGGTTAAGTCCAAAGAGGTGGCCCACCACCCACACGATCTAGAGTTAGTCCTCAAGTGCTGCCAAAGGCACGATTTACGTCTTAATCCTAAGAAGCGTTTCTTTGGGGTCAAGACCAGATGCATGTTAGGGTTTGTAGTATCAGAGGTCGGAATATGGGTGGACCCAGACAAAGTCAAGGCCATCGTCAATCTAGGCCCCCCTCCCTCCCCACAAATCTTAAGGAGTTACATGGTTTACAAGGTAGAGTGCAATTCATTTGGAGGTTTATAGCAAAGTTGACCAACAAGATACAACCCATGTAACATCTTCTAAAGAAGGGGATTGACTTCGAGTGGACAGCCTAGTGTCAACAAGCCTTCGACAACCTGAAGAAGGAGCTCTCACACCTCCCAACGGTACACCCGCTACAAAGGGACAAGCCTTTCTTCATATACCTTGCCACCTTTGACGCATCCATAGCAACACTGCTATGTTAGAAGCGGGACGACAGTTCTAAGATACCAATGTATTACCTGAGCCACGCACTAATAGCATACAAGGAAAAATACAACGAGGTGAAGAGGAACTGCCTAGCCTTAGTGTTCATACTAAAAAAGTGGTGGCATTACCTATTCCGTAGCATAACCAACATCATTTGCAAAAGCAACATACTCCGGGCTATCACCGGCAACCTATACGAAAGTAGCAGGATAGCCTGATGGAAAGCAATAACCGCGGAGTTCGACCTATGCTATGTAAGTTAATCATTGACAAAGGGCCAAACCATAGCAACCCAACTTGTGGCCTTGCCAATCGATGACCAGGCAATCGTAGATCCCAAGTTCCCAGACGAATATGTTAGCAATGTTGCCATCGTCCCATCGCATTTCGAGGCAACCTTACACTTCGACAGCGCCTCAACCACGTAAGGAGGTAGCACCGCTGCCACAATCACATTTCCCTCTGGGGAAATGTACCCATCCACTTATCATTTTGTGTTCCCTTGCACCAACAACATGGCAAAGTACGAGGGGCTACTCAGAGGCCTCTTAACTACCTGCATGCTGCATGTACAACACCTGGCGATCCAAGGAGATTCATAACTAATTGTGAATCAAATCACCGAAGTCTACACCTGCAAGGCTACGCACCTGCAACCCTACTGCAACCTAGCAAAAATCTTACTAAAGCAATTTGTGACCACTGATGTGCAACATGTGCCATGCAACAAGAACACCGTAGCNCGTGGCAGCGGTGCTACCTCCTTACGTGGTTGAGGCGCTGTCGAAGTGTAAGGTTGCCTCGAAATGCGATGGGACAATGGCAACATTGCTAACATATTCGTCTGGGAACTTGGGATCTACGATTGCCTGGTCGTCGATTGGCAAGGCCACAAGTTGGGTTGCTATGGTTTGGCCCTTTGTCAATGATTAACTTACATAGCATAGGTCGAACTCCACGGTTATTGCTTTCCATCAGGCTATCCTGCTACTTTCGTATAGGTTGCCGGTGATAGCCCGGAGTATGTTGCTTTTGCAAATGATGTTGGTTATGCTATGGAATAGGTAATGCCACCACTTTTTTAGTATGAACACTAAGGCTAGGCAGTTCCTCTTCACCTCGTTGTATNGGCTCAAAGAGATGCAATCCGCAAACATGCTCGGCAATACGTGCTCATGGGAAATGACACCCTGTGCCGAAGATCCTACGATGGGATATTGCTAGCATGTGTGGGTGGTAAGTAGGCATAATAGGTAGTTAATGAGGTTCATGAAGGGCTATGCGGTGGACACATAGCACCTAGGGCTATGGCTATGAAAATTAGATGCTTAGGGTACTATTGGCCCTACATGGAGCGTGACTACCTGTCGAAAATCAAGACATGTGACACATGCTAGAGATATGCAAACCTCATACACATAGCACCTACAGACCTGCACCCAACCCAAATTACGTGGCCCTTCTAATAATGGGGACTAGACCTCATAGGGCCTATCATGCCTAAGTCCTCCGTAGGGCATAGCTTTATTATCACTGCCACAGAGTATTTTACTAAGTGGGTGGAAGCTATTCTCCTAAGGAAAATGACGTCTCAGCAAATCTGCCATTTCATCCTCGATAACATCGTAACTAGGTTTGGACTCCTGATGACTATTATGACAGATAATGGACCATAGTTTAGCAGTATGGAAACCTGAACCTTCTATAGCAATCTAGGCATTAAATAATCATTTTCTTCCCCTTATTATCCACAAGTGAATGGGTAGGCGGAGGCTACAAATAAGTCCATCATCAACTTACTAAAGCGGATGCTTAACAATAGTAAGAGGTGGTGGCACGAGCAAATACTCTATGTCCTATGGGCCTATCGAAAAACTTACAAAATTATGACGAGTAAGACCCCTTACAGTCTTGTTTACAGATATGAAGCTATATTGCCTCTTGAGTTGTAGGTACCCTCACTTCAAATGATCCTGTCTGACACCGTAAGCGAAGCCCAGAACAATGAATCACCGACCATCGATCTCAACTCGGTGGAGGAGGAACGCGTGTAGACGCTGAGATGAATTGAGCACTATCAAAACAAACAACAGTAGAAGCATCGTGCAGACCTGCATCGACGACTGCTGCAGAAGGGAGACCTATCCTCAAGACCGTCCGTGAGCACGTAAGTAAGTTCTCAGCCAACTAGGAAGGTTCTTACGTGGTCACTAAAGCCTTCAGGAATAGAGCCTTCAAGCTGGCATACATGGACGGCAACGAGTTCGCCAGCCTAGTGAACCACACGTACCTTAAGCCGTATTACGTCTGAAGTGCAACGGCAACAACAAGCACCATCCGCTACGACGATAAACTAGTAGTCGCACCAAGCAGCATCCGCAATGATGATAAACTAGCAGCACCAAGCAACATCCGCCACGATGTTAAACTAGCAGCAACCGTCTGCCATGATGTAAAACTAGCACTGTTAGTCCACTATCACTATAAATTGGCATTGCACGTCTGCTATGATGTAAAACAGGCATGTACGGTTTGCTGAGACCTTAAACCAGCACACGGTCTACCGAGACCTTAAACTGGGTTCGCATCGCACCCTCAACATACACCACCACCAGATACACGTTGAATGAAGGGGCATGATACCGATGCATGGGTGGGATGTCGCAGCTCCAGGATGCAGTTCTCGACGAAAGGAGAACATGGTCTGGGGCATACGCGCCACCACCCTCGGTGTCATGTTGACCCTTTGAAGACATTGTATGATGTCACATGGGCCTTTCAAACTTACCGTTGCCATGATCCACTACCCTGACGGTAGTTCCTGGGCTCATTCCCACTTTTGAGGTGTTGACAGTATTGTGGCCTAGCCACAATATTGTTGCTCTTCATTTCCCTCCCAAGGTTTCGTCTCACGCAATGTTCAGCTATGTGGTAGTTAATCCCATAGCTGAACTGAGCACGCATTCCTTTGGCGGGGATTCCAGTACATCCGCGTCCATAACAGCTCCCGGTGCCTTGGAGATCAGCTCCCCCGTGCTGGCGCTGCCAAGACCACTGCTGGCCTCCCTGCTTTGGGCATCTCACACTAGCAACAATGCCCAAGAGTAACAACAATGCTAGCAGCCAGCAAGACCTTGTCCTCGCAAGCGCATCTTGCTACAGCAACAAACGTTATAGCATTGCGAAGTGAGTGCCTCGACTAGCTGAGCTACTTTAGAGTGAAAATTCTAGCACATGCGTAACATAGCTCGCTGTGCAAAAGGCTATAGTAGGCAAGTCAGAACCCTCCACAGATGTAACGCAACTCATCCTGTGAAGGGGACACCTGCCTATAGGAGGTTAAAGAACAACACCAGCCAAAGATGAAAATGCAAACGAGCCCCATAGAGCACTCTGACGAGGGACACGGCTAAAAATCATCTTTGTTCTCTGCCTTAATCGTTGCAAAACCAATGCAACACTCTCAACCATGGCCAAGCGACGTCTCAGCACTCACCAAGCGACAACCTTAGCATTTCACCTGCTGTAGTGTTTCATATTCTTTGCTGACATTCATTGAGCCTGTTCTCCAGACGTCGACAAAGAGGAAACAATGAAACACCCTAAAAAATGTGAGGTCATCCTTGCTTCACCAGGCTCTTGCAGTCTGCATAGCATGATGGCAGTTCATCGGGAGAAGAACGTTTTGAGTCCAGGTCGGCCAGTTCGGCAAATTTTCTACTTTGAGCATGGACATGTCCTGTACCATCTTGCTTGCCCACCAAAGTAGCCTAAATAGTCAGCATCTTACTTAGAAATAGCGTGCAGAATCGACAGCAGCATCCTGGATGTGCAAGAAACAGTTCGACAAGTTTTCTAAGTTACGAAGTCTGCTACGCTACACTACGCTATGTAGCATAGCAAGCTTCAGAAGATGATGGCGGAATGAAGTGCTATGCTACACAATGTCACACAATATAACATGGCAACGACTTCACTACCCACTCCCCTCGCCCAATTTTGAGTTCTGCAGTAATGTCCCTTTCAGTCAGGAAGTGGCGGACCATGTCTCCTGCTACGCTATGCTGAGCTACATGGCGCAACAATCCTGTGGAAGAGACAAAAGGCAGTTCGAAAGGCGAAGTCAACAAAGTTCACAAAACTTGCATCGTAGGAGAATGGTTCACAAATCAGCAAAGCTCTCACGACTAAGGCAAGTTGCTATGCTATGTAGCGTAGCGTAGCATAGCAAGCATGTGATATATAGTAGGATGCATGACAAAGTGCTACGCTACGCCAAGCAGGCTATGTCACAAAGCACAGCAAGGCAAAGAGGTGATTGCGCTACATCAATGCACTCCACCTAATCAAACCGTTGGCACACATCCCCAAATGCTGACAGCACGATTATGGCGTGGTAGGATTGCAATTATTGCATGGTAGGTTCACATAGCAATGGTCTTGTAGGCCCAACAGTCATAGATGACTCGAGTGGTGCCAATAAGACAAGGCAAGCCTGCGGCACGTAGCATTCAAAAATTGCCCCTTTCTGCTTACCTTCAACCCTATAAATATCCTGGCAAACAGCATATAATAGGTTGGCAATTTTTAAAGGTACCCGCAATTTGGAAAAGCCCACAATTTTTAAAGTTGGCAATTGCAAAAGAGTTCACATCTTTCTTGAAGCAAACAGCTTCCAAGTGGTGGGAACTTTGAAATTCTGAAACAAAGATCTCCCTTCTCTCCAACATTGTAATATCAAAGTCATCTATCTAATGCTATAAACAGCGACTCTCTCTCAGCCGACGAGAGGTCCCTATCTCCGTTCTACCACCTTGGTAGAGCCCCGCATTATTTGTACATGAGTACGCGTCCAAGGACATAGCTCTTTTTGCTCAGCACATCTTGGTTACTCTCAGGATTTCTGTACTCTGTCACGCTATGCAGCTGATTGTATCCACCTTGACCGAACGAGTTTGTAGCTTTGGAGTGGTGCATGTTTCTAACCATACTTTACTTTATCTCTCATTTTTTGTCTCATTTCTTTGCATTATTTCCTGTTTTATTCACCGTTAAGCATTATTTCGTATTATTGTTGCATTTTTATAGTTTCTCCCCTGCTTTATTTACCTGTAAGCATTATCTCGCATTTCGCATTATTTACATTGCAAAAGGCTATATTGATGCCGATGTAAGTCCCTATCTGATCGACCAGATCATTCAGGGCACCTTGTGTCTACACACACCCAGCACCACCCTCCCGCGAATACAGGGTTGAACTGTTGCGTCCGTCGACCCCCGGCGTTCTTCTAGCCGCCGATGTTTTCGATCGCTACACCTAGTAGATGAAATTAGGCCAACAAAGACTACATGTCTAAAATTATTCAATAGATCACGCGTCACCATTAGGGGTACAATCAACTTAGCCTTCATGGCTTAGAGCAATTCCTCACTAGCATAGATTTCACTATTATAGAGGAGATGTTAGGCTTCAACTTGATCCTGGGCAGGCCTTGGCTAGCCTAACTCTAGGTCCTCTCCTCTCCCATCCATCGAGAAATCCACCTTTCATACGAAGGTGATCAAGTTATCATCCATAGTGATAACATCCCTCCTCCGGCTACCCACAACATAGACATGGAGCAAGTGTCAGAGGTGGAGTTTCTTGGTGGTACATTTGTAGCAACCAACACAACGCATAAGGCTAACACACCTAAATGAGTAGTTGAAGCCAATGGCCTCCTAGAGAATCCTAGGCCCTATGCATCCCCTAATCTAAACCAGATTAGGAAATAATTGCCTGATCAAGGCACTCCCATGGCCAAAAATGCACTAGGCGCCTACCTACCCCTTGCCTCCACTTGCTATGCATTTTTTACTTTCATTTGCATCACACTAGCCTAAGCATTTACATTTTGCCTGCTCATTTAGATCATGCATTTCATTTTGTTCACGCATTTTTTGCTTTTTTTCACACATTCATCCACTTAGCCTATGCATTGCATTTGAAAAACATCAAAAACACATAAAAATCATAAACATTAAAATTACAAAAACATCTATGGCCTACCATGGCCTTAAACTAGCAATCATGACCTGAAAAGGCCTTAAACTAGCCCATGGCCTGAAATGGCCTTAAACTAGCAACCTATGCCCCGCCATGGCCTTAAATTATCGTTGTGGCCTAGGATGGTCTAAAACTATCACTTTTCACATTGCTTTCCTTTCACTTATGCATTTAAACTCTATTTACAATAGGTGCCACTTGATGTTGTTTTTCTAGTTGATTTGTGCAGGATCTTGTAGGCACACAACATGACTACACATGTAGCATCACACCTCACACAAGCAAGATAAGCACTCATCTACTATGATGTTAAACTGGCATACTTGTCTGCTATGATGTTATATTGGCACAACAGAGTCTGTTATGACTATAAACTGGCATAGCTCATCCTTGGACCATGACGCTAAAACTAGCATCCATAGCAAAGTTCGCTATGACTATAAACTAGCATGGCTTGTTCTTGGGCCATGATGCTAAAATGAGCATCCATAGCATAGTTCGCTATGACTATAAACTAGCACAACTCCTCCTTGTGCTATGACATTAAACTAGCACAACATCCATCATTCGCCACAACATTAAACTAGCATTAGGAATGGACATGGTTGAGCATCGTTGATGCGTGAATGGGCATCAGGAATCTCTCCTTGGAAATCTTCAAGGAAAATGAATTTGAAAAGCTTGAGAAGAAGTGAGTTCCATGCATCACGTATAGTGATAATGGGTTCAATTGCGTGCCACAAATTTGATCAATTAAAAGTACATTCATTAAAGCATGCAATCAGTGTGCACATGAAATGGATATCCAAAGGTGCTTGTACATAACAACCACAAAATAGGAGGCCACCCAGTAGTTGATAGCAAACTTTAATAGCAGCACACTATGCATGGAACCTACTGAGAGCCTGACATGTGCCTATGTTGAGGGCATGGAAGAATTTGAGGAAGTTCATCACCAACTCTTTGATGATGAAAATGATGATACTTATTGATGAGAGTTGAAAATCTCTTATAATTTCAAGCTAGAGCCCCTAGAGTTAAAAAATCTACTAGTCGGCATGGAGTATGCATTTTTAAAAAATGGAAAGCTAGTTATAATCAATGCAAATCTTGCTCCCGAACAAAAAGATAAGCTATTTAAGGTGGTTACCAAATGGCCAACAGCCTTTTCTTAGTTATATCTTGAACTCATTGGAATTGATCCATGGATATGCCAGCATCACATTTACACTAACCCAACCAGGAAGCCAAGAAGGCAGCCACAAAGGAAGTTGAACCCCAAGTTAAAGTAGATCATCAAAGAGAAAATAGAACAACTCCTCAAGGTAGGGTTCATTTATCCTATTATGGATAGTGAGTGGGTTAGCCCACTCGTAATTGTGCTGAAGAAAGGTGGCAAGTGGTAAGTTTGCATTGACTTTAGGTTGTTGAATATGGAAACATTTAAATATCATTTTCCATTGTCATTTGTGGACCAAGTATTGGAAACTATATCTAGGCATTGCTATTATAGCCTCTTAGATGGTTATAATGGCTATAACAAAATCTATATTGCACCTAAAGATTAGGCCAAAACAACATTCATAAGTTCCTCAGGGAATTTTTCATATTGCAAGATGCCATTTGGTCTATGCAATTTCCCTACAACATTTCAACAGCTAGTCATTAGTATTTTTCAACAAAAAATTGGTAGTGGGTAGAAGTCTTTATGGATGACTTCTCTACTTATGGGGCTACATTTGAGAAAGCCCTGGATCACCTTGAGCAAGTACTAAAAATATGTGTTGAAATAAACCTTAGGCTTAATTAGAAGAAAAGCCATTTAATGGTCTAGGAAGGCATAATACTTGGGCATAGAATTACTCAGGCAGAGATTGAGGTAGACCTAGAATAGATAAGGGTCATCCAAGGAATTACATATCAACTAGAGATAGTCAAAGACATCTAATCATTTCTTGGACATGTTGGCTACTACTAATGGTTTATAGAGAATTTCTATAAGATTGCAAAGCCATTAGTCAAGCTTACAAAGAAAGATGTTTGGTTCATCTAAACCAAGTAATGTGAACTTGCATTCCAATAGCTAAAGGAGAAACTCATAGAAACTCTAATTCTATGGGTACTAAACTAGTTTAGACCATTTCATATAATGGCAGATGCATCTAATTATGCCTTGGGAGCCATGCTTATGTAATTAGATGATAAGAAATGTCTATACTACATCCACTATGCAAGTTGAATCATTGTGGATGCATAGTTGAATTACACCACAACTGAGAAAGGACTAATGTTAGTGGTGTATGCTCTCAAAAAGTTTAGGCACTATGTGCTTGGCTATAAGGTATTTGTGCACACAAATCATAGTGCCATTTGCTTCCTAATAAACAAGCCAACAGTGAACCCCCATATCATATGGTGGCTCATGATCTTGCAGGAATTTAATCTCATAATGGTAGATCAGAAAGGGACTGAGAATGTGATTGTTGACCATATCTCTTGGTTAAGATGGGATAACAAAGAGGGGGAGAGGCTACTCTCTGATTAATTTCCAAATAAACTCTTCTTTATAGGAGAAATAAATGACCAAGTGCCCATTGAACCAAGATGGTATGATGGCATCCTTACTTACCTTCTCACTTAGGAGATTCCACAAGATTTGGACTTTAGGAAGAAACAATAGTTTCTTCATTGGACTAAGTACTTCATGGAAATCAATAGACACCTTTATAAGATGTGCATCGATGGCCTAGTTTGTTAGTGTGTCCCTAATATAGACCAATTACACATTGTCCAAGATACTCATGAAGGCCCTTGTGGAGGCCACTATGCTGAGAGATGCACAACCATAAAAATCCTAATGGTAGGATACTATTGGCCTACAATCCTGAAGGATGCCCATCAATTTGTTTGATCTTGTGAGTGTTGTCAATGAGATGGTGGGATGACTACACAAATGGAGGGTCCTCAATAGTGGATTCAACCATTGGAGCCCTTTGACATATGGGGCATAGACTTCATGGGTTCCATCACATGCATGTCTAATGGAAAGGCATACATCATCGTAGTAGTTAATTACTGCACCAAATGGGTAGAAGTAGTAGCTATCACCAACTGTACATCATCCACTATTGCTCAACTTGTACAACAAAATGTTGTAATAGGTTTGGGGTGCCATGTCTACTAATTTTTGATAACGGATGTTATTTTACAGGTGCCACTTTTTGAAAACTCATGCAATGCTTAGGGGTTGAACATAAATTAACAACACCTTATCAACCCTAAGTTAATGGTCAAGCAGAGGTAACTAACAGGGAGATTACAAAGATTCTAGCAAGAACTATAAGCAAGTATAGGAGAGACTTGAGCACAAAACTCAATGATGCCCTCTGGGCCTACCGCTCAATGTGGAAACTCCTTATAGGCTACTCTCCCTATGAGCTTGTGTATGGAAAACTTCCAATACTTCCAATTCAATCTAAGCTTTGTACACTCTCAACAGCCTATGATCTGAATCTTGACCTAAGTCTAGCACCAAAAAAAAAAAAGATTGATCAACCTAAATGTGCTAGACAAAAACCAATTAGTGGCCCTATCTTTGAATAAAGTGCACAAGGCATTCAACAACCAACAACATGAACTTAGAATATGGAAAGTTAAATTTTAACCAAGAGATAAGGTTCTTTATTGGAACCCCACACACATACCTTAGAAAACAAAGTTTCAAATGTTGTGGAAGGGACCTTATATAATTGACAAAACCTTTTCCTCTGGGGTCATGTTAATCTACAAACCTAAGAGCCTAAACAAAATGCAATTGGTCAACATCCAACAAGTGAAGACTTTCCATGAGCCCAAGTAAGCCAGTGTGACAAATACCTCAATGGATGGACAAGCATGCTCAATTTTTTAGATCTCCTCTTTTCAACATAGTCATGGGGGAGATGACCATCCATAATAATCATCCATATGGCTTCTCAGTTTTTCTATTTTTTGTTTTACAAATTTTTGTCTTTATAGTTGTTTATTTTACACCTTTTTGATTTTCAGAAGTTTTCCTAATTCACACCATTTTTTGGTTTAGACCATTGTTAGTACATTTGAATATTTCTTGAATATTTTATACTTTCTTATATATTCTACTTTATTTGAGTGCAATTTTCAAAGTTTTGCTAATAAATGTGCTTTGTGCCGACATGACACAATGGTGTTGTAGCTGTTACTAATGGTGGTTTATGCTTAATGTTTTGTTTACTAATGTCTACTTCCTATTTCTAAATTTTGTATTGATGGTTGAGTAATGGTTTCTTTTTCATGGAATAGGCAGTGAGTCCACGTCATCCATCCATTCACAAACTCTATGATTTTCCTTGTTTTAAAAGTTTGAGGTCCTTTAACACTAAATAAACTTCTAATAAATTTGTAACCTTGGTAGTTTCTAGAATTGGAAAGGATTCAAAGGTTTGCATAGGGTGTGACTTCAAGGGGACTTAATACTCTTTGTACTCTTCTACTTACTTAGATGCTTGAGTGTTTTCATAAACTTCTTACCATTCAATGTCAACCAATAACAGGAAGTTGAATAAAGTCTTTGCATGGTGTGGTTCCCATCTAAAAAGAAAAAAAAAACACAAACAAGAAAAAAAACCTGATGGAAATTCAAAGCACACCCCTTAGACAAATAAACAGGCTACAACCATTAGTTATGAGACTAGAAAGACATGTTACCCATGCCTGAAGATCCCCTCTAACTAAGGCCCTCTCTCACTTCCTACTTTTGTTTTCTTCTCCTTATGGAATGGTGGTTGTTTTGTAGGAGTGCTCTTGTGTCTTAAGGGGGTGGATTAGTCTTGGAGCGGTGCTGCAAAGTCACTGAAAGTGGTTGGTTTTGGTCTAGACTAAGGATGGATCTTCTCAAGTTATTTTAAACACAAAATCTACAAGGGGCTTCTTATGATCTCAATTCAAAATTCCATTCCACCTTTTCTATCATCCATCTATGCTGACCATAACTCACCTCATTGCCGAAGTCCATGTTATTGATTCAGTATCTTGGTTTGACGTACTTGAATTTTTAGGTAGACTCTTTCGAGTTTTGATCCTTAACTTTCATCAACCATTAATCACATATGGGGCCTAAAAACTCGTTTGGTTGAGGTTATGAAAGGGCACACAAGGCATGTTCTTGCTATGGGAAGGATCCACTTGCATCTTTCTTGGTTAGGTTCATTAAGCACCTTATCCTTAGGCATCCTTGCAATTAGAATCTTTTGTACATTCATCTTCTACATCAAACCATGTGCTCCTTTACATATTTTGTTTAATAAACACATTCTCCATCAAATTTTTGAATTTTTGAGCTCTCAAAGATCCTCTTCAATAATTTCATCATATTCTTGGCTTTTCTAGGACTTCATGGACCCCAAACTCATTGAACAATTCCTTGTATTTTTGAAGAGATTCAAATTTCAAATTTCTTCCTACAAGCTTCGTATATGAGTCCTCATTGATGGAGTAGATGTGTATATGAGGCCTCATATAAGCAACCCCATTGATGTAGCAAAAAAATACTATATATATGCATGGCCCCACTTTGAAATTTTTACATTTTTTCACCAGTGCTAGTGGAGTTTTTCAAATTTTTAGAGCCCATAACCTTTTAGAGCTCATAACATCCTAACCATTTATTCAAATCACTCTACTTCAACCCTATAGCTATTGGAGGTAAGCTCTTCATTGTGGTCGCAAAAAATGTGCCATTTTTGATGAATTTTTTTTTGCCATTTTTCTAACTCCCACAAAGGTTTAACTCAGAAATCAACTATTAAATACCAAGTTACAAGAGTTAAACCTTTCCAACAAGCTCTAGTCACATTTATAATAAAAATTAATAACATAATATTAAAATAATCAATCTACCATGGTCCAACCTTAGTTAAAGTGTAACTGAATAACAAGAGAACGTATTCAAAAATTTAAAATTACACATTATATCTACTAATCCATGGATGTGTTGTCACCACAGATGGCATTAGAAGGGAAACACATGTAGGAAGCAGGACCATCTCAACCAAGGGAGAAACAATCTAGAATGGGAAGGGTCCAAGAACAACCCCAAGAAAAACCACTTGCAACTCATGCCATAGGTCCTCTTAGGGAAGAGGTCAAGGTGGAATCTATTCGACAAATTCTAGAACCAGCAGCAGCAATAGAACATTTTCGCTAGGATGAAGCACTAGCCCAACAAGCAAATCTCAAGATGACCTTGATAGAAGCTTACCTGAATCAAATCAGATCAAGGGAGGTCCAAAAAATGATGCTCCAGGAGTTAAATTTTGGCCCTTTCCTATAGCAAGCACCAAAAGAAGTGAAGGACCAACTAAAGGCCTTTTCTATGTGGCCAATCATCACTTCCATTGGGGAGTGATACATGGGAGAGACATTCCTATTTTGGAACAATAGGAAGGTCAATTCAATGATCAAAATCAAGGACATCTCATACTCCTACTCAGTGCAAGCCATTTCTAAAGTGCTTAGGTTGCCAGAAATAGGGGTGAATCTCACTAGATTTCAATGTAGGTAGACCCCAACATCAAGAAAAAATGGGTGTGCTGGTGTTATGGTGTCGACTGCAAGGAATTTGGTGTGTTCACATCGACAAAAAGGATCCACTACAAGATTGTAGCCTTTCACCTCAATCCCATGATGAGGCTAAGCAAAATCACCCCTTTTTCTACCCATGCATGCGTCACTTTGAGTGGGAGATTCCCTATGAACCTTCCACAACTAATCTATCTAGAGATGAAGAAGCAATTTAAAGAAAATGAATGTGGAAGGAAGGCACTTCTCTTCCCATGCCTCATTAGAAAACTTTGTTGGAGGGGAGGAATATTCTATTATACAAATGATGCTTTCAAGCATGCTTCGGTCGCTAATTGGGTAGAAATGATGAAAGAAAAAATGCCTACAACAACCATTTAAGAAGAGGAGTAGTAACCACCACCTCCATCTACTAGTCAAACAACTGTGCTAGATGTCACTGCAATAGCCCAACAATTGCATGAGTACCGACAATGGCTCTTGAGTGAATAAGAGCAACGAGCAAGCATAAGTGGCAGAGACCCATCTGTGTACTAACTAGTAATGATTCACCTAAATAAGGTGGCCCGAACAATTAGCTTGATGGGTGGAGGTGGATCCATTTTCTCAACCCAAAGAATGCAGTTGTTTGTAAGATCAAATCCTAATGCTAGAGAGGTCATGGTATCTCTCACAAAATAGCAACTACTCCTAGAAATCTTTGGGAATGCTGTGACCTTCTTAGTGCACTTAGAGGAAGGTGAGGGGACAATAGTATTGGTGATGTAGGACCAAGGGTAGGAGACAACAATAGAGATGGCTACTAATCAGATTGCTGAAACACTTAACACACCTACATCATCTATACTAGATGGCATTGCACTCAAAGATGTTGATGAATCGTGATTCATCAGGCTACGATATCGGACCCTCGATATCGAATCCATGATATCGAGTACGCGATATCATAGCCCAAATAATGATATCGGATACACGATATCGTGACTCTTGTGTGAGCCTATAAATATACATGCATGCACATGAGAAGAGTCAATTTGGAAATAGTTAGTTTTTCAATCAATTTTAGAAGTTAGTTCATTTTTTAGTTCCTCTCAACCCTTTCTCCCAGTGCATGCCCATAGTGTGATGATTATAATTGTACGACATTCCTTATTTGAGTGTGGTGTACTTGGACACACACATGACCAAAAATAAAGATCAAGATTACTTCATCATTACAGCATTCACTTAGTTTAATTACTTAATTATTATTGTTATTAAATGCGAAATGAGTACGACTTAATCACAAGCATCTACGTGTGACTGCTTGGTATCCCAGTAGTGTACTCAGGCCGTGTGCTTGGTAATCCCAATGGTAGTCATGCACAAGGCCTAAGATGTATACAAATGATTAAGGAATGGATGCTCATTGCACTTAGGCTAGCTTAGATTCTCTCTCCCTATCTCCTCTTAGTTTAACTCTCTCTCCCTTTCCTCCTAGCTTAATTAAAGATTATTTTCCATTGTCTCTAGGAGCAACATTAGTTTAGGAACACATCATACACCTCACTCTAGACTAAACCATATGTGAAAAAGCAAATATTAGTCTAGGTGGGAAGACAACAAACTGCGATCAACAAGTAACTATCTAGATACCACAACTAGCCTGTTTGTGGAGTTCGACTGGATCATGCATGAAACGCTCGTATTCGTATGGTTGAGTGTAGGGGTACCTCGCCACTCATCATTAGTGCCATTGCCAAGGATGGTGCTAGCTATTTAGATTAGTTACATCATCCAAGATTGTTGTAATAAAGCCTTAATGATATATCTTTCAGAAAAAAATTTAATAATAATTGCAATTAAATCACACACAAATTCACAACCATGTCTCTCTCACAAGACTATGACAACACAACAACTAGTAAGGAAAGTCATTGGAGAACCAATGAATTATATAATGATGAAGATGAGGTTTGGAGTACCCAATCTGATGTAGGGGTTTCCTATGAACATAAACAAAGACAACATTGTCACAACTCACGAATGCATAACATACCTAGTGATGATGAACCCCTACTAGCCACTACAAGCTTGACGCATATACAAGAGGTTGTTCAAATATTCCACAAGCATCATAAGGAAAACCGTCTACCCAGGCTTAACTTAAACAACTTTCCCAAGTTCTCAAGAGGCTATGAATTAGATCCATAATAACATTTGCAAGACTTCTATGATGCCTGTGCATGGAACAACATTGATAATGGATGGCAAAAACTTAAGCTCTTTCCTATGACACTCGTTGCCCATGCAAAAGTATGGTATAGCTCCCTAAAACCAAAATCAATCCGACGTTGGTCAAAAATGGTAGAACTCTTTAACAAAAAATATCAAACCTATGCAAGAGTGTCAGCCTTGAGGAGACAAATCCAAGAGTGGAAGAAATCATAACACAAACCCTTGGACATGGCCTTAGAAAGATATTATGCACTATTAAACAATTGCCCAGGCCATGGGTTCTCCGAGGAAAGGCTAATGTATCACATCATAGATGGGCTCCATAATGAAACAAGGGAAACCCTAGGAATGTATGCTTGAGGTCAACTATATCGGCTACGAATCCATCAATTCCAAGAGCTTATCAAGTAGGTAGCAAAAGAAGAAGGAGAAATGGCTAAATGTGAGAACATTGAAAAATCTCAATAGGTCCAAAACCTTAAATCAACAAGGGCCCATGATTATGAAGAGGAGAAATCAACTCACCATAAGGATGTGGAACCATCTTTGCTAGTATTACAATCATTAGATGAAGTTGAGATAAAGATGAATAAGATGATGGAATGGATGCTTAAAAAATGTGGAGAATATGCCAACATTATTGGAGGTAGAGTCATGATGAACCAAGAAGTAGGACAAAATACCCTTAGACAATCAAAAACAAGGGTTGAAAAAAATAAGAACTCAACTACCAATCATACGTATCAATGCAACATTTCCTAGTATGATCACCCCAAGGGCCAATGTCCAATCTTGTCACATTTACAGGAGCATTGGGGAAGAGTGTTGCATCTAGAGTTTGTACTGAGATACTATGTTCAATCACAGTGGCAAAAATCCCAATCATGGGAGAGGCCACCCCCAAATTGGTTACACCCTTCATACCATCTGAACCTAAGTGCTTATCAAGTTCAACATCATGTTTCCCCAACTGGGTCAACGTCCTCTATCTCACCACATTATTATTATTCTCCTCAATACTATCAACCCATATCCTCTCCAAAAAGACCACCACCTCGTGTACATTACACTTCTCCTTAATTTTAACATTCTCATCCTTCGCCTCCTACATCACCACCAAGTGTTCCAGAAGAGTTTGCACTATAGCAGGAACCCACGAATATTACTTGTGCTTCTGTTGACAACAATAGTGGGAACTCTCCTCAACATCAAAGACGCCCCTTCTTTTGGCATGACTGTAAGAAGGGACAGCATAGTTCCGAGCCCACTGTATCCTCCAACCCAGCACGAGTCCAACACTATGGTGCATCTTCCTCCACAAACCCAATGCCTTGTGTTACTTTTTCAGGGCCACCAATCAATACTCCAACAACCATACGGCCCAATGAATATTGCCACGTAGGGAGACATACTGATCCTTCCATGCCACTCATCAATTGACTACATCTTATACATTGCCCAAATATGCTTACTCTAATCAAGTGTGTGAACCCCAATGGGGTAAGTATGATCGAGTCCCAATATTTCAACCATGCAAGGATCCCAATTCTTCATTTATTAATCCTAGCCATGCTAAACCATTTAGTTATGGGGGACACCCCCCATTCTAATAACAAGCAAGATTAATAAATATTTTTCATTTTCTTTAATTTTGAAATTTTTGTTTTTTAGTTTTTCACTTTTCAACTTATTATTTGATCTTTTTTCCTTTTTGTTTTTTTATCTTTTTACCTTTTTATGAGTAATCTAATCTACGAATAACACACTCATGTGAAACATTGGTTGAGGTGTTGTTTTATGCTATCAAGTCTTGGGAGACTAATTACTTGGACATCAAGCCCATCACATCCACTCACCCATTCTATTAATAAGAGGTTCTGCCTTAGGAACAATGATATTCCTAAACATTACAACTTAAAGTAATTTTTATGTTATTGTGCCCAAAATGAAGAAGGATGGACCAAGAGGGAATGGTTAGGGTGTGACATCAAGGGGACTTGTGGATTCTCTTTGGTGACACTTGTTCGAGTTATCATGCAGTGTGGTTGTACTAATATCCTTGTAGATCTAATGAAAAATGGCAGTAAGAGTAGTCAAAAGACACTCAACCACAAAAAGAAATAATGCTATTCTAGGGGGGTCCCACTAGAAAGACATGCACCCATGCCTGAAGGTAGGTGGCTTCCCTAGATAAAGCAATACTTCATTAAAAAAATGAGTGCGACAAAGAAAAATCACTCCTCCCTTGAATGAAACGCCAAGTGATCGTATGCCTTGCTGTCATGGTGCTCTTATGGTCATCCATCATTGGATGAAGTAATGCAATGTCACTGATCAGAGGCATGGACTTGGTCTTGATTTTGGAGTGATGGGTTAATGACACACTAATCATGCCTTACACGCAAGATTCATTGTGCCTTGATCAGTTACCTCATGTCCCAATCTTTGCAATCCCTTCTATGATTCACCTCACCTCATTGTTTATGTAGTTGTGACTTGTGATTTGGGTAGCATGGGATTCATATCTCATCATAGTGCTATCTACATGTGTGTGTTTTGTGAAATCAGTGTGGATTACATTTAACCCTTCTAGTACCTATGGACATTTTAAGGTATGGTTACACAAGGGCATTATAGGTTGGAACCTACTTTGGGGAGGATCCACTTGTGTAGCCCTTGTAATTTGCACTCATAACACATCTCCCGCACATCATCTTATACCCTTCAAGTATTACCAAAGTTCTTCTTTTCCTTATCATCCTTCTAGTTCAAACGTTCCTATGAGCCAACACATGTCCTTTTTCCTCATACTCTTCATGAATTTCATTGTCAGATTTTACACCATTATACTTTTCATGCCTTCAAGACTAGTTTATATTACCCTGGGTCCTTTACATTAACCTAAAGTCCTTAGTTTATACCTTGGAATTTCCAAAGTTTATAAATTTTTCTAAGCACCCTATTCTTGAAAGGCCGAGATATCGGGTCCTCGATATCGGGTTGGCCTCAATATCGGGTTCCCACTAGTGGGTACGCGATATCGCATCCTTAAAATCTATATATATGGACCCCCCCTACAAACATCAACATCATTTACAACTATTCACATGGGGGAGTTTTTTAAATTTTCTTCTACAACTTGTGATTGCACATCTCTTGTTCCAATAATCATAACTTGCTCGCTATCACTTCGATTTTCATTCCGTCTGAGCCTACTTGAACCTGGAGTGTTCATCTTAGTCTTGGGGGAGGGGTACCTACTGAATTGCACACAAATTTTTTGAAATTTTTCATCGCCCAAAGGACACTATCAAGGGTAATTACGTATAAAATTGATATGCATGTGCTAAAAACAATTTCATCTCCTCATCTATACCAGGAAATTAAACTTTGAAGCCACCTATGCAAAGTGGGCCAAATATTAAAAAATTTTGGGGATATTTCCATAAAAATTTCTAACTTTAAATCACATGGAATAAAAAAATTCATTAAGGCAAGAAGTAAGGTATAACTTAACTTTGGTAAGCAACCTTACTAATGATTGGCCTTATGTGATTACAAATGGCCCCAAAGTGTGGATAACAAGAAGGTCCCTCTCAAGGTGCATCTAAGCAACCCAAGAGAGGTAGAGGATAGGCATCTGTCGAACAACATACAGAGTAGGAGGTGCAATCCTTTAGTATCCATCAAGAGATTCCTACTATTGTACAATCGAGATAGGCAGAAGGTGGAGCTGTAGCAGCACCTAAACAGGGACAACACCTCACGTTATCCCCAGAATGTGTTCAAGCCATCCGTGAAAGGTCCACATTAGCTACAGTGATCATGGAATTAAACTTTAGACCCTTCACGAAATTTGCTCCTAAGGTCGTTAGGGACTAGCTCAAAGGGTCCCCATTATGGCCTATCCTCTCTGAAAGCGGTGCCTGGTACTTAGGAGAAATGTACCAATTTTGGCACAATAAAGAAGAAGGCACCACGGTTGACATTAATGGTGTGTCTATTGATTTTTCCACCAAGGTCATTTTGGAAGTGTTAAACCTTCCAAAAAGGGACTGAAAGTTACTCACCTATCCACTCGCTCTGACACAGATGTGCAAAAGGTTTGGTTGGACATGGCATACAGTAAGGAAGATAAGATATATGGAGAATTAATGTTGGAAGAGAGAACTTACTTCAAGATTGATACTTATTAAATCTTCCCCACAAAAGGATTAAATAGGATTTCAACATATGCAGTAAGAGGAAGTGTGATATTGATGGGAAAGGTTAATGATAACCTACCCCATCTACATCTCATGGAGATCTTAAGGCGATTCAAAGAATGCAAGATAAGGAAATTCACCTTGCCCTTCCCTTGTCTCATCAAGAATTACACTAATGACATCCCTAGAAGAGCCCAAAATGCTTCATTCGCCGAACTACTGAAGCCACTAGCTCCAAGGAAAAGTGTTGGTGAGACATTAGAGCCAGAGCCAGAGCAAGAGCAAGAATAAATGGTGGAGCCCATTACAACTCAAATTGTAGGGCCTAGCCAACTCCAAAGCTCAAGGCCCAATCAACAACAAGAAGTGGGGCCCAGCATAAGCCAACAAGACCAACCACCACTGCCATAGGATTATCAACCATCGATGAGCCATCTCAGGGCCATCTTTGAGATAGTCAGTTGGGGGAATCATGATGATGCTAATCTCTTCCGTGTCATCGATGATACTGTACGTCCTACTATCTCTATAGATTGCGCACAGGGTGAGGTGTCCATTCAAAAAAGAGGAGGGGAGACTGATTGGTCACAACAGATTTCAAGGAACACTGCATCCTTTTAGGTGCAACTTGAGACTGATGAAGGGGCCATAGTGGTAGTCATGTAGCAAAAGGATGCAACAAGAGTCGTAGAAGTGATTGTAGGCCACATCAAAGAATCCTTCAATATCCCTATTGTGCCACCAGTAGACTTCACAAGAGCATGTGATGCTCAAACATTAGCCGGTTCCTCGATGACTCTTGTGGAGTATGAGGATGTGCTTGATTAGTTACTACAAATAGGAAAAGTAATGACATCCTTGTTTGGCATCCCACAAGATGTCATGACAACACAATTAGACCTCATCTCTACCAAGGGAAAGCTGGTCATGGTAGAGATTAGGGCAGAGCATGCAGAAGTAGAGTTAGCAAAACTCCAAGAGAGGCTCATAACCCTGCAAGCTGCACAGTAGGACCCCTCTCAGTTTGTTCCCATAGACCAGCTAGACATCTTCAGGACTAAGAAACTCAACAAATTGTTGGTGGATAATAAAAGAGCGGCAAAGGAGAAAGAGAAGGCTGACTGGGATGCCTCCAAGGCACACACCAAGGCACTCAGAGCCTTACAAGAGGAGAATAAACAACTTGCTGTTGACAATCTTTGATTGACCACTGTAGAGAAATAGAAGAATGTTCTCAAAGAAAACTTTCAATAGCTATGAGAATAATTGATTAGGGTTAATCAATATATGAACCATTTGGCTAGAGAAAATCGAACCCTCTCAATGGAGGAGGTACATGTAATCCGTCAGAAGATGGCCATCGAAATAAGTGCATGGCAAACCAAGGCCAAGTAGCATGAAAAGTTAAAGGAGCATTTCCAAGACCAGGTGGGAATGTATAAGCAAATCATTAAGAAAGAGATCCATATGGCCAAGGCCCACATCAATGCTTTTAGTGCTTAACACACTAATTGGCTGGCCATATTTGACACATATGCATTTGTCCACTAGGTGGAACTTAAAAGCCAAGACCTACAGATTCAAGATCTTATAGAATACATGGAATTGGAAAACCTACAGTATGCCAATATAGCCATGTTAACAGCAAGGTGCCCAAGGATAGAGCTCGAGGGGCAAGTAGCTACCACCTACACCAAATATGAAGCAAAATTTGTAGAGCACAAGAAAACGTTGCAGAAGTTGGAAGTTGCAAATTCTAAACTACAAGTGGTTAAAGCAAGCTACCAAGGATAAAAAGATGTCGCAATGGACTTGGCTTGATGGCTTACAAATTTTTAGGAGTACAGGGACAAAGCCAGAGCCTACGAGAAGGAATGACGATTGTTTGTGGCCTAGTACATCAAAGCAAATAAGATGTTCTCACAACTACCATGTCCATGAAAGGTGCCAACTTTGTCAAACATTAGAGCATTCACATGGATGGAACAGGAGCCTCAAATAAAAGAGGAAAAGCTCCAGGAACTACTTCAACATCATCAAATTCCAAAACCTAGAGCATAAGACAAGGGGAAGCAACCCATGGAGGAGCCACCACCACCTAGAACCACGAGTTCCACAAAATTTTGTAATTTTGTGATTTTTCATTTTTTGTGTTGTGTGCCAATTTTGTTCTATTGAGTTCTCCACTGCGACATGAAAAAATTCCCTATCAATCAATAATCCCATACCTATCCACTATGTAATCAATGGGTCTTATTCTCATTTTGACTCAAGGATGAGTTTTCATTCAGTCGTGGGGGTATGATGAATCGTGATTCATCAAGCTGCGATATCGAATCCCTGATATTGGATCAACGATATTAGGTACACGATATTGTAGCCCAAATAATGATATCAGATACACAATATCGTGACTCCTATGTGAGCCTATAAATACACATGTAGATGCACAAGAGGAGTCAGTTTGGAAATAGTTAGTTTTTTAGTCAGTTTTAGAAGTTAGTTCATTTTTTAGTTCTTCACAACAGTTTCTCCCGGTGCATGCTTGCAATGTGATGATTGTAATTGTATGGCATCCTTTATTTGAGTGTGGCGTACTTGGACACACACATGATTGGAAATAAAGATCGAGATTACTTCATCATTGCAACATTCACTTAGTTTAATTACTTAATTGTTATTATTATTAAATGTGGCATGAGTACGACTTAATCACAAGCATCTACGTGTGATTGCTTGGTATCCTAGTAGTGTACTTGGGCCATGTGCTTGGTAATCCTAGTGGTAGTCATGCATGAGGCCTAAGATGTGTACAGATGATTAAGGAACGGATGCTCATCGCACTTAGGCTAGCTTAGATTCTCTCTCCCTATCTCCTCTTAGTTTAACGCTCTCCCACTTTCCTCCTAGCTTAATTAAAGATTATTTTCCATTGTCTCTAGGAGTAGCATTAGTTTAGGAACACATCATACACCTCACTCTGTACTAAACCATACATGACAAAGCAAATACTAGTCTAGATGGAAAGACAGTGAACTATGATCAATGAGTAACTATCTAGATACCACAACTAGCCCATCTGCGGAGTTCGACTAGATCATGCATGAAACACTCGTATTTGTATGGTTGAGTGTAGGGGTACCTCACCACTCATCAGATGTGTAGACATATGTAGAAACCACAAGTGGTAGAATAAATGCAACACAACATGAAGAACTACTAGATTGACTGGTGGAAACCAAGCAACCACTTTCAAATGTCTTTGATCTTTTGGATAACATTACTGCAACCTAGTCCAAGTTGCTAGAGGCAAGGGGCAAAAACATCATGTTGGAGGGAAAACTCGAAATAGCTAAGGAACTAAATGAACACTTGGCTAATAAAGTTTCCAAATTAAGAGCCCAAATTGCAAATTCTACATTTCTCAACCTAGCATTGACAAAAGATGAAGTTCTTGAACAACTTCATACTAGGTTGAAAGGGAATGAGGGTGTGATAGAGATGGTGATGTTCTACCAATCCTTGGTAGTGGCTACACAACACAAAATTTAGACAACCTTGGATTAGATCCATTAGGAGAATGTACAATTGACCATAGAGAACCATTGCTTATGGAATGTTGATGAGCACAAACAACAATTAACTGACTTCATCCATCAACAACAAGAGCAATTGGCTAGAGTGAACACAGAGCTAAGGAGATTAGTAGCAGAAAATAGAAACCTCTCCATGGAGGAGGTTTGTGCCCTTTTCTAGAAGACTACAATAGAAGTAGCCACCTGGAAATCAGACTCTCTCATTTTTGAAAGAGTTAAAGATCATTACAAAGATTAGGTTGATTTACAAAAAGAAGTAAATGAAACCCTCCAACAACTCTAGCATGGAAGAGAATTATGGCAATCCATCATTGATGGGATAGATGCCTACAATAAAGTGGAGATCTACATGAAGGAGTTGCAGATTGAGGAGATGACGAAATACATGGAGCTTACTAATCTATGATATGCAAATTTTGCCATGTTGACTATCAGATGGCCATGGTCAGAATTAGAGAAGTAGATGGCCAGCTCGTACTTGTTATACAAGGCCAAGTTCAAGCATCACAAAGACACCAAGAAAAAGTTTACAATGGAAAACACTGAACTCGAAGTTTTCAAGGGCAAATACATTGATTAAAGATATGTCATCAACAACCTGGCTAGAAGGATGAATGACTACTAGGAGTTGCAAAATGCAGTTAGGACATTTGATGTTGAACATAAACAATTTATTGCCTGGTTTGTCAATATACTAAGGAGTTGTTCTTGGTAAAGCCCTATTCATGGAATATCCCCATTCTAGCCCACATTAATGATGTCACATGGACTATGAATGATCCTCAGAGTAAGGATAAGAAGATAGAAGCATTATTGGATAACTTTCACCTTCCACCAGAGGTTGCAGCTACAGTAGGATAGCCATAGCCACCTGAGCCACCGCATGTGTCCAAAGTCAATGAAGGTCCTTCATAACCTCAGGAGCCTCCACCACCTGGAACTATCCGATCTTCTTCATCGCCTTCATACCATTAGAGGATGTGCTATCCAATTTTGTGTAGTCATGTCATGATGTTCAAATTTATGCCATGAACACTACAATTTTTCTAATGTGTTAAGTTGTACACTTTGGCACTTAGTTTTGTTATGTCAATTTGTTATATTAAGAGTTAGTTAATAATCCCATACCTTTCCAATTTTGTAAAGGAACTTTAGGATGAGTTTTCATTCAGTCATGGGGGTATGATGAGCATCAACGCGTCACATCAACAAGGCCACGTCAATGTAGTGTTTTCTACGTCTATGAGGCCTTGTCGATAGGGTTAGGTCGATGTAGTGTTTACCACATCTATGAGGCCCTGTTGATGTAGCCATGTAATAAAAACTATAACTACAAGCTCATAGCCATGTTTATGAAGAGTCAAGTGATAGTAGTAGCTAACATCTTGTAGTTTTTACATTCAAAAGTTAGAATATTTTCCTAAGTGTCCATAGCAGAAGTCATTGAGTGTACAGATCTTTATTTGAGCACTATTGTACCTAAGCATGACAATGTGTGCAGCAATAAAGATGAGCTTCTTGATAAACCTTGTAGCATTATGGATAGTTTAAATGTTTTATTCATGCATTTAATGTTTTTAGTTAATTATTCAATGTTTCTTAGTGATTAAGCTTATTAAGTAATTAAGCAAGATAAGCTAAATAACTATTAAGTGAACACATAACTATGACCACTTCGAACATGTGTACAACATTTGGTAATTTTAGTAATGCTTAACACTTGGTAACCTAGCAACGTTATATGTGTTTAGGATGTGTACAACAAGTGGGACTAGATACTTATGTTAGGACTAGTTAAACAATAGTTAGCCCATTAGATTAAAGTAGACATTAAATTACTTTATTCTTTATCTTGTTTATTTTAAGCATCAAAATCATAAAGTATAAAATGAAAAAAAAATCATATTTCTCGATTACACTTAACCATACCTTTGTACATCACAAGTGTAATTGGGAAGACAACAAATGACCATTAGGGCAAGGTTCACTTCATAAACGATTAGTGTATTGGAATACATAGAGTTCATGGAATTTGACTAGATCACACATGAATGCTTTGTGATTTGTATGATTAGGCGCAGGGGTATCTTTCATCACTCATCAATGCTAAAAATAATTTGCCAACATGACAACCATTACAACATGAAGGTGTCTTAAACTTAAAATTAACAACATGCCAAAAACTTTTCTCATTCTTTTTTTATTTTAAGGCATTATAGCTAGGAGTAACTGTTACATTTCATAATTTATTAATTTACGTTCTTTTCTACATTCATGAAACTTATCCATAGGAACTACCTTGGTCAACATATCTGTTGGATTTTTCAATGTAGGAACCTTTTTTAGAAAAATCCTTCTATTTTAAATTTGATCTTGAGTAAAATGGTAATGTATCTCAATGTGTTTGATCCTTACATGGAGCTCGATATTCTTTGACTTGAAGATCACATTTTGGTTATTATAAGAGATGCTTACTTTTCTTTTTGCTATTGCCTAAATTTTTTGACTAATTGTTGTAGCCAAACTACTTCTTTACTTGCTTGAGAAGTTACTATATACTCTACCTTTGTTGTGAAAAATGCAACACAACTTTGTCTTTTGTTAATATAGTTGGCCATACCTATGTTTATTTTAAAAACATATCCACATGTGGATTTTCAGTGATCTAGATCACCTTCCCAATTTGCATCCACAAAGCCATGCAACCAAAGGAACTTTTCTCATAATAATTTGCAAAATTAATAGTACCTTAAAGATACCTAAGAATTCTTTTAACAACCATCCAATGTTCCTTACCAAGATTGGACATAAACTTACTCGCAACTCCCACTACATATGCAATATTAGTTCTAGTATAGACCATTGCATACATGAGGCTACCTACAGCATTAGCATAGGGGCTTTTGCTCATTTCTTTAATATCTTCATATGTTCTAGGGCATTGCTCCATTAATAATTTCATGCCCATAAATAATGGAGTGTTTAGTGGTTTACAATCTTGTATATTAAATTTTTGGAAAACTTTATTAACATATGTAGATTATCTAAGCCATAACTTTTGATCTTTTCTATCTCTTTTAATTTCCATGGCCAAGTTTTTCATCTCAAACTAAGATGATAGCTAGCATTTCAATTAGTGATTTCTGGCATACTATTCCTTGCTATCAGTATATCATAAACATACAATAGCAATATCAAACAAGTTTATGAATTTTTCTTTAGATAAATTTAAGGATCATTATTAGCCCTTACAAAACCAAACCTTATTGATGAGTGGTGAGGTACCCATATGCCCAACCATATGAATCATAGGCATTCATGCACGATCTAGTCAAATTCCTTGGAAGGGACTAGTTATGCATCTAAATCATTATGTCTTGATCATAGTTCACTATCTTCTGACTTCAACTAGTGGTAGCTTTGTCACGTATGGTTTAGTCCAAAGTGNCGACTAGTTTCAAGCATAAACACGTATTCGCTTGGTAACCCTAGCAACGTTATTACTTAGTTCACCTAGTAGCATAGCGCTTGGTAAATCCAATAGTGGATATGTGGGTTCAAGACATGTACAACAAGCTAGGAATGGACACTCATCACTTGTAGGCTAGTTTAGACTTTACTTTCCATTATTAATTAGTTTAAATAATTAATTTGATCATTATTGTTAGGAGTAGCATAAGGCCATAACATCAATTATCATATGCCTCACTTTGGACTAAACCATACGTGACAAAGCTACCACTAGTTGAAGTCAGAAGATAGTGAACTATGATCAAGACATAATGATTTAGATGCATAACTAGTCCCTTCCAAGGAANACACTCAAATAAGATGCCATACAACTAACTTAGATTCACACTGTGAGCACTCATTGATTGTTCTCTAAGACTACAAAATAAAACTATAAGAGTTTAGTTACTCTATTAACTAACTTGTGCAAACCATGTGCCCAAGTGTTATCTTTATAGGCTGACACACATCCCTCGATATTGATATCTAATAACATAGTATGTGATTTGATATCGGATACACAATATCGCATATCTGACATCAAAGCTAAGACATTGGAGCCAAGATATTGGGGCTAAGATATTAGAGCTAAGATATTGGGGCTAAGATATCGAACCTAAGATATTGGGGCTAAGATATCAAAGCAATGATATTAGAGCTAACCAAAAATTGACTTTTTGTGAGATATCCTAGCCAACTGATGATTCATCATACCCCCATGATTGAATAAAAACTCATCCTTAAGTTAACATGACAGGACTAAGCTTTCTTTATAAAAATTGGGAATGATGGAATTATTGACTGATGCTAACTACTGACTGACTTTGAGTGCTGCATTACAAAATTTTATTCGAGTGGATGCATACAAAATGACAAAGTGATAAAAATCTTGGACAAACATTTAAGATTACAAAATTTTCAAAGGTCTTCAAGAATGCATTAAAGATGATTCTTCTTGTTGTTGCTAGTGATGGTAGACTTCCATCATTGATTGTTATGTCAATGCTTCTTTGGTTATGCATAACATTCTTGAAGGATGGACTAAAATTTCTTCTCATCTCCCATGGATCTAGCAAATGTGCAAATTTTAAGATATTATCTTGTATGTGCTACGATTTGTCCATGGGCATATCCTCTATTGTCCCCATCTTGGCTTTGTTTTCGTGCTTGGAAAATGACCTTCTTCCTTAGGCATTTCTTTTAGCATCACTTGTAGTCACCAAAGGATCAACATTAGTTTTGGTAAATTTTTCCTTAATAATCAACCATTTTTGCATTACTTAGTTTGCATTTAAGCATAAGGTGATTACAACATACTATGCCCAAGGCTATGAGGTAACTAAAATAATCAAGCTGTTCACATTATTTTGATCAATTATTATTAGTTACCATGATGTTTAAAAATAAGATGTTAGAAAAATTTCAAAGTAGACATCCCTAGCCCCCATGACTAATAAGCATAACTCCAAAAACACATCAGTTTTCAAAAAATTGAAACTGAAGGTCTAATTTAGAAGATGACAAAGAAATATTAATGTATATGGAAATAGAAAAGTAGGAAAAATTAATGAAACAAATAAGAAGTAGTCCCAAAATCATGCATAAATTTAGAGAAATTGTCACTGATATTTTGAAAGATGTGAAGGTTAGTTCAAAGCCATGATCAACAAAAGTTATGCAAGTGGGTCCTCCCCAAAGTAGGATCTTGCCATGATGCCCTTGCATAACCACTTCTATAGATGTTTATGGGTACCCGAGAAGTTAACTGTACAGCATGCCTTTGTTCCAAACAACACACAACTACCATGGTTATAATGTTGCACTATACTACACAAAACCAAAAGGCTCATAATCGCATGTAGCAGTGAGGTGAATAATGGGATGAGAAGGGATTGTAGAGATTAGGATGTAAGGTACTTGACCATGTCCATAATAGGTTCTTGTGAAAAATGTGATTAAAATGATCAGCATACCTATCCATCTAAGTTTAGACCAAGTTCATACCATGAACAGTGACCTTGCATTGATGTGTTTCTTCCTACCAACCACCATGAGTCCATAACCACCTAAAAGAATAATAATCACTCCAAAAAGAGAAGAAAAGAGAAGAAGAAAGGAAGGGTCTTAGTTAGAGGGGTGCCTTTAGGCATGGGTAATATGTCTTTCTAGCCCCATAACTAGTGCTTGTAGCCTGTTATTATGTCTAAGGGGTGTGCTTTGAATTTTCATTATTGTTGCTTTTTTTTTCTTTTTTTTTTTCTTTTTTCTTTTTTTAAATTTTGGATGGAAACCACCCCATGCAAAGACAAAGCTTTCTATTTATTGATCGATGATGAAGGAGTGATGATAAGTTCCTTGAGGAGTCATAAACCACATGAAGGAAGTCAAGAAGAGAACCCAACAAGTCCCCTTGAGGTCACACCCTTTGCCATTCCCACTTGGTTGTTCCCTCTTTCTTCAAGCTATAATGATCATTGATTAATTTTAGTTTCATAAAAGAAGAACCAAATTGTTTTCATAAAAAAGACCTTTTATTCAAAGAAGTGGAGGGATGGATGAGGTGGTCTCATTGCTTTACACAATTACTTATCCAATCATCTTGATAGCATAGCACAAAAACCCAACACGTAGCATTGACTTTTGCATCATGACTGGTAATATTATTAACGAAAGCATAAAAAAAAAGATTCATAAAACATAAAGAAAATGATTGTAGAAAAGAGAAAAATATAAAGAAAAGAAAAATATTAAGAAATGGAAAAGATATTAAGAATTATTAAATTTTGGAAGAAATAGGAAAATGATAAAAAATTGTAAAACAAAAAAAAGTGAAAAATACGTATTAGTTCCTAAACCAGGATGGAGCATCTCCCCCACGACTAATCTTATGACCACACATTCAGGAGATGGACCACACAATCCCCTAGTTATACACCACCAATTTCTTAGTTATCACCGTTACTAATTTAATTAATCATGTGGTAGCATATGTAACATTGGTGATAGTCTTGTTTGGATCATTCAGAGATGTATCTTCATCTGGACTTGAAGGTATTTTCATTTTGGGGGGGCTAGATGTGTTTGCTTCTTCTTCTTGATTTTCTATTTTACTTTCTAAGTCTCTATGTTTAATATCCTTTTCTAGTGTATAATCAAAGTGTAAGATATCTATGTCTAAGTCCTTTATTTGGTCCATTTTCTTAAGTCTAGAACTAATAAGTGAATCAATTACGTCCATGCATCTTTGAAACAATTTTATATTCTCAATTTCAAGCCACTAGGTGTCTTCTGGTTTAATGGCTACTACGTAGATTGGTTTTTGCTCACACATTTGCTCCTGAACTTTTTTGTGGGCTATGTTAATATTTTGAATTTTTGGCCCACAACTATACCCTTTACTATTAGTGATGCATGGCTTTTTCTGTCTCTCCATAATGATAATTTCATTGTTTATGTCTTGTGTTGGAGTGGTGATGGTTGTTGGCTTTTGCGTATGATTAGGAGACATTGTTCTAGCGAGGAAGGTTGTTGCATCAAATTGGCCCTATGTTGTTTTTGATGAGTTAGTGGGTCCACAAGTTTTGTGATTACACATGGGAACTATCCTAAAGAAAGGGCATTTCTGAGATTGTGGTGGAGATCTACTAGCATTATCATTTTGGTGTATGTTTGTAGCACAAGTTGCATTCTCTCATTGATGTCATGGTGCCAAACCTTCCTATGTTGTTGATGGTGATATATGGTGGAGGGAAGTATGAGAATATTGAGGATATGATGGAGGATGAGAGGCGTGAGGTGGTGACCTCATAGAAGATGTTGTGGGATGATGATATTTGGGAGAGTAGTAGTAGGGATTTGAGGTAGTGGAAGTAGAACTAGTTGGGGAAACAAGTTGTTGAACATAATAGGGTCGGTTGGTAGTAAGGGTAGGGCTAGTTTGATGATGGCCTCTCCCACGATTGTGGGTTTTGCCATTTTGGTTTATAATAGTTTTAAGGCTAATAAGAAGTCCCACTAGGATAGTATGGTTGGTTGTAGGATTTCCTATAATTGCCTTGTGAGTAAGGTGATTTCCTAGGTATTTACTTTTGTATGAACTTTGAATTCAATGCAAAAGCCCCATATGCATGTAGATGTAACATGATTTCACAATAGCCCTTTGGATGGTCATATAGGCAAATGTCACATCCATAATCCTTTTCGGTGGTTGAGTCTATAGCCTCTTCTTCTATGACCATTTTCCCTTTTTTCCAATAAGAGTTCCTAGCTATTTCTTGGTTCTTTTTCCTCCTTTTGTTGTGTTCACTTGATTTTTTTTTACTCTCTCCTCTATGGTTTCTACGTAAGTTATAACTTTCTTATTTATTCATTCCAACATCTTATCTAACTTTGCTTCAAGCTCATTAAGAGCTACCTCTTTTTCCTCATCATAGATATGGAATTTCTTCTTTTGAAGAGTTGGGTCCTAGTTATTTTCCTCTACATTCTCTTGTTTACATATCTCTCCTTCTTCTTCCACCACCTACCTAATTAGCCATTATGTTTGATGGGCTTCTAATTCATATAGTTGACCTTGAGCATACATCCCAAGGGTCTCTCTCATTTCATTATGAAGCCCATCTATGATGTGGAAGAATTGCTCTTTTTGAGAGAAATTATGGCTAGGACATCTATGTAGTAGCAAATAGTATCTATCCAAGGCCACATCCAAGGGTTCATGATTTTCTTGCTTCCACTCTTAGATTTGTTTCCTTCAATTGGACACTCTTGCATAGGTGTGGTATATTTTGTTGAAAATTTCTAGCATTATGGAACACTGGTGGATGAAACTTTGTTCCAACGATCTATACTAACTTTTAGCTTCGTTGATTAGTGTCCTAGGAAAGAGCTTAAGCTTTTGCCATCCACTTTTAATGTTGTATAAGGCACAGGCATCATGGAAGGCTTATAGATGATGTTGTGGATTAGAATCATAGCCTCTCGTGAACTTAGGAATATTATTCATATTAAGCCTAGGTAGGTGACTTTCCTTCTGACACTTGTGAGGTATCTTAACTACCTCCGTGATTTGCATCCAGCTCTTCGTGGCCAATAAGGGTTCATTTTCATTAGACATGTTGTGATGAAAATTTCTATTTCCATTCATTTGATTGTGATGATCTTGTCTATGCTCATTTTGATGTTTTTGATTTTGCCCTTGGGTTTGACTTCTATCTTTATCTTGACCCCGTAGTGGAGCTCTATTTATATACCTATATTCATCTTCGTTAGAACTAAATGTTGAAGAGGAAGAGGAAGATGAGGAACTAGGAGAATTACCATGGCTTCTATAGTTCTCTCCATGGTCCCTTGATTTATATTATCTAAGTTTAGAGGAGGTCCTAGGCCTTAAGGCCCTCCTTGATATTGGACTTACTCCATCTCCTTTGGGATTTTCTGTTTTAGTTGAACATAGTCTTTGAGTGTAGTAAGGGTGTAAATGAGCATAGGAAACACCTACTTGAGGTTGTTCATTCCAATTTTCTTTAGTATAGACCCTATCATTTCTCCTATGAGTGCTTTCATCATGTGATGTAGTCTTGGTCCTATGTGAAGAAGGCATGATTTTACCTGATAACATGTGTGAATTAAAATATTAATATTTTCTAAGAGATAAATCATTAATACATTTATAGTGATTGTGTATAATATAACTAATCTAGATAACTAGCACCATCCTTGGCAACGATGCCAAGGATGAGCAGTAAGGTACCCCTATATCCAACCATATGAATCATAAGCATTCACACACAATCTGGTCGAATTTTGTGGATGGGACTAGTTGTGCATCTAGATTGTTATGTTTTGATCGTAGTTCACTATCTTCCCACTTGGACTAGTGGCAGCTTTGTCATGTATGGTTTAGTCCAAAGTGAGGCATATGATAATTGATGTTGTTATAGCCTTATGTTACTCCTAACGATAATGAAGAAATCAATTATTTAAACTAATTAACAATGGAAAGTAAAGTCTAAACTAGCCTACAGGTGATGAGTGTTCATTCCCAGCTTACTGTACAAGTCTTGAACCCATGTATTCACTACTGGGATCACCAACTACTATGCTATTGGGAAAACCAAGCAATAACACTGCTAGGGTTACTAAGCAAATACGTGTTTATGCTCGAAACTAGTTGCCCTCATTCCACCAATTCATTAATATGCATGGAAATGTAAATATTAACTAAGTACATGAAATATAAATTGCATTAAAAGTAAATTTAATCTAAGTCAAAGTGTACAATGAATAAGAATCAATCTTGATCTTATTGTCATTCATGGAATGTGTCCAGGTACATTGCCACTTGAATAAGATGTCATACAATTGACTGAGATCCACACTGTGGGTAGTCACTAACTATTCTCTAAGACTATGAAATAAAACTACAAGAGTTCAGCTTCTCTATTGACTAACTTGTGCAAACTATGTGCCCAAGTGTTATATTTATAGGTTGACACACATCCCCTGATATCGGATATCTAATAACGTAGCCTATGATCCGATATCTAATATGCAATATCGTGTATCTAACATTGGAGCTGAGATATTAGAGCCAAGGTATCAGAGCCAAGATATCGGGGTTAACCAAAAATTGACTTTTTGCGAGATATCCTAGCTAACTTATGATTCATCACTTATCATGGAAGAATCAAATTTCTTATACCACATCCTAGGGAATTGTTTCAAATCATACAAGGATTTTAGCAAGTGACATACCATGTTCTCTTTGCTCTTCACCACATAGCCTTTATGTTGTTGCATATAGATTTCTTCATCAAGATCTCCATGAAGAAATCCAATCTTGACATCCATTTGTTCAAGTTGAAGATCTAAAGTAGTAAAAAAAACTTATTGGTAGTATTGATACAATGCTAAAGACAAAATAAAAAACATTACTAGATAGTGTGTAGCATATACATTATTTTATCGAGATTGATTTATGATAGAGAAAGATATAGTTAAAACTCAAGATCGGTAATTAATATTTTCCTAGAAAATTACATACTATAATTTGCAAGGATATTGCAACTATTATCATTATGAAGGCCATGTTATTGGAATCTATTCTATTCTCAATAAAAAAGTCATTCCAAAGGAAGAAATAGCAAGAAAAGGTAAATAATGGTAGTTTTCAATAGGCACAAATAAAATCTTCTTCAAAAAGTTCTCAATCTTTTACTAATCCTTTTAATTCTAAAGATGTTTGTAAACTCTTGATATCTGAAGAGAATTTCTCTTTAGAAAAAAAGAAATTTTTAGTAGGGGCTAGCAATGGAAATATTATGCAAATGAATTTTACTTAGTGCAACATAAAAAGAAGAGGCTTGCAAGTACTACTTTCAAAGGTATCTCCTTTTCTCTCTACTTCTACTATTGTTCTAAATGTTTTTTCATTGGACAATTCTTTTTCACGTATTAGTGACATGGATTATGTGGCAAATGCTAAGTTTGAAAAATTAAGGATGGGGTTATACTTCCCCACATCTTAATGTTAGTTTTATCATGGAATGTTTGGGGCCTTTCTAATAGGTCTTGACCAAAGATTATCGAGGAGTATCTTTTAAACCAACATTTACCTCCAAATCTTCTTTTCCTACAAGAAATTAAGATTTTAGTGCATGATATTATTTCTGTTGGTAAATGCATTTTTAAAAAACTACATTGCTTTTCTATTGCTTATGAAGTGAAGAAAGGAGATGTTGTTAATCTTATTAGTAAAAATTGGATTGGAAAAGTTTTTAATTATGGTTTTGATAATCTTGGAAGAGTTATTGAATTATTTGTTATAGTGAAAAAGGAAACTTTGGACTTTGTAATATCTATACCACTAATAATATGAAAAATTGAGAAGAGGTTTGAAAATATTTTCTATCTTTTCCTAAAGTTCCTTGGATTATTAGAGGTGATTTTAATGTGGTTGACAGCTATTTAGGTAAACTTTATGGTCTTTCTCCTAATATATCTTCTCAAGAAAAAGAAGATTGGTGTAATTTAAAAAAAAATATTTTTTTTCTAATGTTAGCTCTTTATTTCCATCTCATTCAAATGAGAAGCATTATACTTGATGTAATTATCAACAAGAAAATAATAGAATTTACTATTGACTTAATAGATTTTATATCTCTAATGTTTCATTTTGGAAGACTACAAGGAAAGTAGAAGTGCATACAAATGCTACTTTGTCAGATCATTTTCCTATTGGCATGTTTCTCACTAGTATTAATTCTTCATCAACTATGTTCACAAGATCGAATGGAAAAAATATTTTGAAATCTTCATGAAATGCAAAAAAAGAAAAAAAGAAGAAAAAAAAAGCCTATTGGTGATATTGATTAGATTGATTGGTGGCAACAAAATACTTTTAAAGTTAGAAATTATGCTAGATGATGTGGAAAGTAATTTGCTAAATAGAAGCATCAAGTTCAAAAAATCTTGTAGAATCTGTGAAGCAAATACAAATTCTTTTAGACTATAATCCATTTGATTTTAAAACTCAAAAAGCCTTGGCTAAAGCTCATTATGCTAAACAATGTTGGAGTGTTTTTGAAGCATCTTTTGCTTGCAAATCCTTATAAAAAAATGAGCTAACCATGTGAGGAAACTTTGATTAGGAAAGGCGCCTAAAGTATGAGGTGTTGGAATCCAAAAAAAGATCATCACCTAGAGTTATAATGCTCATCTCACGAAGTGGGATCCAAAGAACCCAAAAATAATTGTAATATAGATACATCCCAAGATATATAGTTGATGAACCACGATATTGGGACCACGATATCGGATCCACGATATCAGGTCTGTGATATTAAAGCCTGCTATGCGATATTGGACATTCAATATCGGAACCTGTCTCGTTGCCTATAAATAAGAGGTGGGTGCACTTGGTTTTGGCATTAGTTTCTTAGTCCCTTACCCAAACTCTTGCAGTTTTTCCTTTCTAGAGTTAGAATTATTTCTGAGTGCCCGCAGTAGGAGTCATAAAGTGAATGGATCTTTATTCGAGCATTGTGTACCTAAGCACACCTTGTGTCTAAAAATAAAGACGAATTTTGTAATAAACCTTGCAGCATTCAGAATAACCTATTTATTGCATTTAATGTTAATTAGAGTTATTTAATGCTTTCGTTAGTTAATTGATGTTGCTTTTATTGATTTGTTAATTTTCACAAGTAAGCACACTCAGTACGACCACTTCGAGCATACGTGGAACACTTGGTAACCCAGTAATGACTAGCGTTTGGTAATCCTAGTAGTGTTACTCCGGTTCAGGATGTGTGCGGAGAGTGGGAACGGATGCTGGTGTTAGGACTAGTTAGAACCTAGCATATTAGTTACTTAATTATTTCACTTCTTCCTTTTAGCACCAAGACATAAAACATAAAAAGCATCAAAATCATATACCTCAAGTTTACTTAATCATACAATCATGCCATACGAGTAAGCTTGGGAAGACAACGATGGCCTAACCCATCCTTATTATGTGAAGGTGCATAAGCACTTAGTCCTTGAAGTTCGACTAGATTGCACGTAACGCTCGTATTCGTATGGTTGAGCATAGGGGTACTTTGCCGCTCATCATTGGTGCTGTTACTAGGGACTTTGTTGTTTGTGCACTAATTAGAACTTAGGAATCTTCCCATCATTGGAACGAACCCTTAGGGTTAGTTACGAAAAAAATAATATAATAATACATTGCACACTGAATAATTAATCATGTCTCCTTCTTCCTATGAAAGTGCTTCATCACCTAGGTCTGACACAATGAATAGTCCGAAGCGTAGTACACATGATGATCTGCCAATGCCCCAACAGTTTCTCTTGGTATACACTCATCTCGATGAGTATGTACCAGACTTTACCTTTATCCTCCACTAGGATGAACAGTTGCGATGGTGTGATTTAAAGGGTAACATAGTGTTACAACCCAATTGCTCAATCCCAAGCATGCTTCTTCGTGCTCTCACATGAATTGGTATGTAGCACCTACAATTGGAGTACATTGTGCATGAACAAGATTCGAGAGATTATAGACCCACGGAGGCATAACGTCAAAGGGACTTGCAATAGGAGAGACATTATAAATCTATGAAGGGGAAGTGGTCTTAGGATGTCTTGTATGTCCTAAGTGAAAATGAGGGTGGTGAACCTGTCTCGGGAGGTCTTCCACAAGACAATGTTCCTCTTGTTGACTTCGGTCAAGGGGTTGTGTATCATAATCTTCACTCAACTATTCATAACCCAGATTTTGGTACCGACGGACACAAAGGATTTGAAAAAGGAACACGAACGCATGACAAAGATTGACATTTTGATCATAACGCTCATATTCATATGGTTGAGCGTAGGGGTACCTCGCTGCTCATCAATAGTCTAATTAGAACTTTATAACTCAACATTGCCAACTAGAATTGGACTCCTAACTTGAAGCTTTCAAATCAAGAGTCTTACTACTAGACTAACATCTCATTATTAAAGGTACCTTAAGTATGGTTGTTAGAGCCCAAAATATGAATATATTAAAAATAAACACTCAAAGTACAAAAGTAGAGAAGATGAGAAACTCCAAAACAATAAAAAGAAAAGACCCAATAGTTTTGGGGATGCTTTTTTAGGTTTTCATCTTTACAACCAATCTTGAAAAACCTCCTTTATGAGGTATGAAAAGGATCAAAGCTTGTACTCATTTAGAAGCACCCAAATAGGTTTCACTTGCTACTAAAGGCTTCTTGTTATTAAAAAAGAAAACTAAAGAGAGAAACATTTAGGAATTTATCTAAAATAACAGTTGAATGATGTCACCTTGAAATAACAATGGAAGAAAATTAGCTAGAGAATCTTTGTAAAAACCATATTACATTGGAACTTCCAAATGGCATAAAGAATAAGAGGATGAAAGCAATGCCAAGTATGAAGCAACAATTCTTGAAGTTGAGCATTGTCACTAAATAAAACTTCATCTCAAGTATGACTCAAACTTAGAACTTTTTAACTTCATAATACTTGTCACATAATGAGTGAACCAATCAAACCAACTCTCATTAGCGTATGTGATGATTGTTATATGAATTATTATGTTAGTGAAGTGTAGTTTATGATTTATATACTACAAAGTATGAGTTCAAATTCAAGAAGTTACTCTTGGTGGCAAGACTCTTGATCTGGTAACTTTAAGTTATAAGTTTGATTTTGGAGAGCAATACTAATTTATAAACTTCTAATTTGACCATATTTTAAAAGATAAATATTGTTAAAAAATATTTTAGATTCCAACACTGGACAAATTTAAGAAGTTACACTAGTAATCAAAAATTCAATTTTGTCTAGTACATCCACAATACATTGATGGTCTCCAAAAATCTAACCAATACATTTATAAACTCTCAAAGGCTCTATACAAAGCTAATAAATCATGGTGTGTCCACTAGATTTGGAGGATCTTGGAGTTTTCCTAGCAGATATGGAACATCCCATGAATGTGGTGGTCTCTACCATGCTTGAAAGTGAACTTGGTCAAGTAGATAGATATGGAACATCCCACGAATGTGGTGGTCTCTACCATGCTTGAAAGTGAACTTGGTCAAGTAGGTAGATATGGAACATCCCATGAATGTGGTGGTGTCAACCATGCTTGAAGTTGAACTTGGTCCGATAGATATGCAAAATCTGGTGGTCTCCACATCAATGGAACAAAGCATTCCAATTTCGTTAACTAGGCAGAGATTTGAATGGGGCACAGATTGGTACGCCGTACCCATTTGCCATCTAGGTAAGAAAATAAAATTCACCATCGTAATTTTGCCCCCCTGGGGTCAAGAAGATTTGAAGTCCCCCGCGTGCAGTAAAAAGATTCTCTTCACCCTTGGCAGAGGAGCGAGCCGGTGCATTAAATGACAAATAAATCATCTCATTGCGTTGATTTCACATCAACTTAGCCAATCCCATAAAAAAGAAGAAAGTGGTGGGTTCCATGGTACTAAAAGCCCTAGGCCCGTGAATGGAAAACTTGTGCTGGTTATAAAACAGTTTTTGTGGGTTCTCGAGTTTGGAACGGAAGTGGTAGCAGCAGCAGCAGCAGCAGCAGCAGCAGCAAATCTGAATATAAGATTGAAGCAGTGTTGGATGATGAATCCATTGCCAGGGAGAAGGAGAAGCGCAAGTTTTTGATGGTTTCCCCCATTGCTCGACCTTTGGCAGGCAAGAAACTCTGCAAGAGAACACTCAAGCTTGTTCGAAGAGGTACTGTAACTTGTTTTTCTTTAATATCAAGTTCTTTGTTATCACGCACGCTTTTAGAGTTTCAGTCAGGTTGTTTACTTATTCATTTGCTGTTTTTGCCATTTTGCAGCTGCTGAAGTCAAATACTTGAGGCGGGGTGTTAAAGATGTTGTAAAAGCCATCAGGCGAGGAAAGAAAGGGTATTTCCGTGATCTTTATTGGGGTTTTTTCTATTGGTTGTACGCTGTCCGAGATTCAGTGTTCTAGCAGTTCGAGTTTTAGTAGAATAGCAAGTTTTCCTGTACATTATCCCGGGGACAGTCAATTTTGAGCATAATGGTTATTTAGTTGTTTAGAATCATAATGTTATTGATTTTCTGCACATCGTGTTTATTGGACTGGTATTCACTTCAAACATTGTGTTAGAATTCATTTGCAAGTGTTTGCCAATTAGTCTTCGATATATTCCTGTCCAGATGTCTGCATATTTTTTGAATGCTTGGTTTTAAGCTTGCTAATTTTTTGTCATAAGCCAATTATTTGTTAAAAATTGATATTTTTATAGTATGTTATAAGCTTTCTTGAGACTTGGTTGCATCGGTATTTTCACAAGGTTTGCAAAATATGCTGTTAACCTAGTTTGACACAGTTAATTCTGAGTACGCTTTGCATTGTGCACCATCATCATCATCATGGGGTTGGCTACATGGGTTCTGTTTTGCTGTGCAAGGGAAGCATAGTTTATTTGTAATTTTTAATTTTTTCATGTATGCTTTAACAGTTTCACATTGTGCACCATAAGATTAGATCTGAAAGTTCTGTTTTACTTGTGCTTTGATGGGTTTGATAATATATTTGAGTTTTATTTAGTTGCTTTGGCTCCTTGGTTCTGATTTTATTTCTGGGTTGTTAAATCATTGCTTTCGCAGATTGTGTGTTATTGCTGGAAACATTAGTCCTATTGATGTGATAAGTCATCTGCCTATCTTATGTGAAGAAGCTGAGGTTCCTTACATATATGTTCCAGCCAAAGAGGTTGCCTTTATCACCATTTTTCCGAGTGAGATTTTGTTCTTTTCTTTTCTTTTTAAAGTTTTTGCAATGATAGGATCTGGGTTTTTCTGTGCAGGACCTGGCTACAGCAGGAGCCACAAAGAGGCCTACATCGTGTGTTTTGGTCATGACGAGTCCTATTAGAGGTACAGCCACTGAAGAGCAGAAATCAAAAATGAAAAAGGATTATGATGAAGTGGTAAAGGAAGTACAAGATTATACAATCACCTTCTTCTAGAAATGTCTATACTCTGTGAATCAGAAATACGATACTTTAAAGGGTTTCAACTTGTTTCAGTGCTACATTCTAATGCTATTAATCATGGGTACTTTAAATCTTTACAACGTGGATGTTTATGTTTTGAGTTCATAAGCTAATTAATTAACAGCTTTGAACATCTAATTATATCGCCACTGCCATACTTTGTAATCTAACCAGGAAGGAAGTACTGTTTACTGACACTTGTTAAATATTTCTTACTTATCTTCTATTTCAATTCCTTCTGTATTGCAGCAAGAAATAACCATCCCTAAACTTTCTAGCAGTCTTCTGTATGTTTATTTGAGTGGCCTAATTTAATATTGTTAATGAACAGCATATTAGAAGCTTCTGGTTTCTTGCCTCTTCTTGATGGGTTATGGTGAATTTAGGTCCCTCGTATTTTCTGTGTTTACATCACGACTCCTTTCAGTGTTTTTCATTTGAGAGTTCGCCATAAATTTTCACCTTTGAGGAAACTGGATTATTATTGCAGCAATATCTCTTTTTGGTATATAAGATTCCTGTTCTTCCTGTATGTAGGAAAATTGTTTCCTGCCATGAAATAGTTAAATAGTTGATTTTCTTTTGGAATTCGAATAAGAGTGCTATATGTAGTAGATGGATGAGTATGACTTGTGTATTCGCTGAATTTTCAGTGAGAATGGAAAGATTTTAGAATCGGATGACAAGGTTCATTGTCCCTATTATTTTGCATCAAGGCCAAAGAGTTTACTATAGTTACCATTAGAGTATGGAAAGTATTGGGTATGCTTTCAATATTTAGAGATGACTTAAAAGTATATATTTCTTTATTTTTTAAAGTTCTTTTGACTGTTAATGTAAACAGCGGGATTCAAACCATGATCTGTATGACAGCTGGGCACACATTTTTTTAATCTAAATGATGAGAGGAACTTCTTGTGCGAACATGAAAAATCCTCAGGTTTTAGGTAGACACTGACGGTCAGAAAGGATTTTAATGTTATAAAAAAACTATAAGATAATATTGAGAGGAAAATTAATTATTTATTGGGTTTGTGGTAGAGTTTAAATGGTTAATACCCTGGGTGGGTGGAGGGCATTTCAGTTTCTGCTAAGGAACCATCGTAGAAACTACCACCTGAATTAGAACCAAGAGAAATTTTGATAAAATAATAAAGTAAATAACGTGGTAGACAAGAAAATTCTTTACTACGTCATACCAAAGGATTTCACAGTGTACAAGATGAATAATCAAAATCGCCTAGATTGATTCTTTGACTTTGGCTGCTCGAAGATGAGACCATCTATCTGAAATGGTGGAGTAATTAAACCAATCGGATAACTAATCATTATAAAGGAAGTGAATGATATGATAATGATTAAGTTTATACATAGGAATTTCTTATTAATCTCGTGTTCCTGGGCCATCATAGAAACATATATATAGGGTCGACGGCAGAACGGACAACAAACATTACTTATCCAATTCCTTTGTCAATGAAACATAAGATACTTTATCAATGGTTTTGTCAATGAAACATAAGATGCTTTAGGTGAAGGCATGTGCTTTGTTTAGAGGAAGTCACAAGACACATGCTTCTTGGAGAAATAATTAAAATGTGTTAAAAAAATGTACTATTGTTCTCAAAGATCATTACCATGATAGTTTTGTCTTAACAAAATGTGGTTGGTTAAAAAGAGCTCTATATGAGATTTGGCATGGTTTTATAGTTGGTCGTCAACTTGATGTTATATTTTAAAAGATTTTGGGGCTTTTTTCTAAATAAATTTAAGGAGCTTTAAGCATTTTTTGATGTTTTTTTGGCTAGAGCTAAAATTGATTGGTGAACCCTAGAAATCTACACTAGCTAGATTAAATAAGAAAAGAAGCTTTATTTTCCATTGCATCAATTCATCAGGAAAAACTAATATGGATCCATATCTTACTATCTATGGACCTCAACTAATTTTAGATGGATAATAAAATCAATTCTCTCATAAGAAGTTTTAGGAGCCCAAAACTAGAATAATAAACATGAGTTGATTGAAACATTTGCTTAATAACTAATATTTTGCTAGTAAGGGTGAGCTTTTTTCCTTTCCATTTATCAAGCTTCTTTTCAATTTTATCAACTACAAAATTTCACAAATAGTAAGAATAGGTTCAAATGAAAAAGATATTTCTAAAATTTTGAATGTAGAATCTTTTCTCAAGACGATTTTTCAAGGCTTGAGAGTAACCCACTCATCAATATTACTATTACAATAAATAGTAGATTTTTGCCAATTGATCTGAAAGCCAAATAACATGTAGTAATCCTCCACTATAGCTAAAAGAGTATTAATATATTGTAGAAAATTGTTGATCATAAAAAAAGAATCAACTATAAAGTGCATGTTATACAATTGTGTACCTTGATCATCAATTGAAATTTCCTTAATGAAATTTCTTTGTAGATCATAATGCAAATTATGTGAAAGAAATTTTGTACCAATAATAAAAAAATAAGGAGCTAGAGGACAATCTTGACGAGTTGACTATTGAAGAGAAAAGAAGGAACTTAATCCAAAATTAGTAGCAACTTGAGCATTAGCATCAATGAGCAGGGTAGGAACAAGTTGAATAAAATAATCACCAAATCCCAGTTTATAGAGATAGGAAATAATGAAATTCCATTTAATTCTTTCATAAGTTTTGACATAATCTAATTTAATACAATTAATGTATTGGTTAGTATTAGAAGCCCATTGCATTCCCTCATAAGCTACAATAACATTATTTAAGATATCTCTACCTTTAATAAAACCACAACAATAACCTTTTGAATTCAACAAGCCATGCATTTAGCTAAAATTTTATAAGTATTATTAAGAAGAGTAACATGCCTCTAATTACCAATATGTTGAAGATCTTCATTTTTAGGAAGAAGACAAATCACACATTTATTTATATTATTATTGAGAAATTTTTTAATGGCTTCTTGAAAAACATGAAAGAGATCATCTTCAATGATGTCCTAGTGCTTCTTGAAAACTTCAATAGGAAAACCATCAAAACTTGGGTCTTTACATTTGCTAAACTAAAGGTTGCTACTTCAATTTTTTCCACTTGAATTTCTGTTTTAAGAATACGTTGACGTGCTACTGTTAGAAGATGATGAATATGTATACTAGAAGCCTGGAAGGATTACTTGCTAAAACCTTTAAAAGAAAAAATAGAAGAAAAATGATTCACTAAAAAATTATTAATAGTCTTAGGATCTTTAATGATGGAATCATTTATATAAAGTGATTCCAGTTTAGGTATTTGATCCTTTCTTTTTAGAAAATAAAAAATCCTTGCAAGGTTCATCTTCAAATTTTAGCCAATCCATGCAACTTTTAGTGAGAGTACTTTTAGCTTCAAATGTATTCCAACATTGTTTAGCACAATGAGCTTTAGTAAGGCTTTTTGAGTTTGAAAATTAAAGGGATTTTAGTATAAAAGAATTTGCATTCACTTTACAAATTTTGCAAGATCTTCTTCAACTTGATGCTTACACTTAGCAAATTGCTTTCCAAACCATCTAGCATAATTTCTAACTCTACAAGTAGATCATTGTTACCAATTAATCTAACCAATATTACTAGTAATTTTTTTTTGCATTCCATTAAAACTTCAAAAATACTTTTTCCATTGGGTCTTATGAACATATTAGCATTTATACAAAAGAGCTCTTATTTTCAAAAGGATGTAAAATTAATACCAAAGACAAAAATGGTAATAGGAAAAAAATCTAACAAAGCAACATATGTATGCACTTCTACTTTCCTTGTAGGCTTCCAAAAGAAAACATTAGAGATGTAAAAGCTATCAAGTCGACAATAAATTCTATCATTTCCCCTTTGATAAGTGCACAAGTATAATGCTTCTCATTCGAATGAGATGAGAATAAAGAGCTAACATTAGAAAGAAAATATTTTTCTTTGAAATTGCCTTAATTTTCTTTTTCTTAAGAAGATATATTAGGAGGAAAACCACTAAGTTTATCAAAATGATTTTCAACCATATTTGATGAACTACATTTATGTCAACTTCGACGTTGGGTATGCAACGTTGGGGTCTTGATGCGACATGGCGTAAGTGACATTGGAGCATCTACCCTAGGTCTATAAATACTGTGCTTGGGCTCATGTTTTGAGTCAGTTTTAGAGTCAATTTTGGGTCTTTCTTAGTCAGAATAGCAAAGCGCGTGTCATTTTTTTCCTTAGAATATTTTTTGAATGCCTACAAAAGGAGTCTAAGTGTGTATGGTTCTTTGTTCGACCATTGATGTACCTAAGTGTAACAGTGTGACAGGAATATAATGAACTCTTTTATTAATCCTTGTAGCACTGAAAATAGATTAATATTTTCTTTAATGCATTTTACTTTCTTGCTCTTTACTTTAATGCATTTGAATTAAGCTATTTATTTCCAAGTAATTAATGAATGCAAGCACGACCACTTTGAGCATTCCTATAGTACTTGGTAACCCAACAATGGTTAATGTTTGGTAGCCCAGTAGTGTTATATGTGTTCAAGATGTGTCCAAGAAAGTGGGATGGTTACTTGTGTTAGGCTAGCTAGACAGTAAATGAATTAGATCTTCAATTACTTTACCTTTTACTCTTGTTGTAGGCGATTACATCTATAAAACACATAACAGTAAAAATCATATACATCAATTACACTTAAACCATACCCTTGAACTTCACAAATGTAGTTGGGAAGACAACGAATGTTCTCAATACCCATTTCACTTCCTAGAAGAGTTAGTGCATTAGATAACAATAGGTCCATGGAATTCGATCGAATCGTGCGTAATTCCTTAGTGATTCGTATGGTTGGGCATAGGGGTACCTTGTCGCTCATCATTGGTGCCATTGCTGGTGACCCTTTTGTTGTTTTGTGCACTATCTAGGACTTGGTAAAAGTATTTAAATCATTGGAATGAACCTTAGAGTCATATCTTATTTTATAATTACTACAACAAATTCTCAAAGCACATTGTGATTTTTATTTGCTAACTGAACATGTCTTCTTCTCACAGGAGCGATTCTCTACCCAAGGCTGATAGAGTTAATCCGCCAAAGCCTCAATAGTATCGAATTATATATACTCATCTGGATGAGTATGTGTCCAGCTTCACCTTCATCCTACACTAGGATGAATAGTTGCAATGGCGTGACATGGAGGACAACATTGTGTTGTTGCCTGATCATGCTACTCCTGCAATGCTCTATCAAATGCTTGCATGATGTGGTCTTCAAGACCATCATGGGGAGTATATTGTGGAAGATGCTAACACCAAGGATTATCATCCCACCAAAGCACGTTTGTAGGATCGACACCTAGAGTAGTGCTATGAATCCTCAAAGGGAAAAGGGCTTAACAATTCTTGATTCTTGTTGTACCAACAAGCTAGTGGGGAACCCTTCTCTAGGGATTTTCCATTAAATGAAACTCCTCTCTTTGACTTCGGTAATGGAGGTCAAAATTAGAATCTACACTCCATAGTTCACAATCTTGATTATGGTAACAAGGGTTTCAAAGACAAAGAAGGATTTGGAGGGGCAAGTTAAGACAAGGATGCAAATAAGAAGCACAATTGTGATTTTGGTCACGATTGTCCAAGAGGTGGTAGTAGGCATTGTGATGGTGTTGGTTCTCCTTTGTCTTTCCCTTTGTCATCTTCTTCTTCTTCTGGCTTTGACCATGACTGTAGAAGGCAAGACCATGATGGAGGTGATCAAAATGAATGAAATGACTGACGAGACCAAAATAACCAAAGGGATTGTTGGGATAGACAAGAACAAGAGTGCAAATGTTCAAGAGAGGCACATGGCCATGAACGAAGGGGTAGTAGAGGGCATCATAGGAACCATGATCAAGGCCTTGATGAGCCTCTATTTGCTACCTAAAGTATGATTAACATTGCAAAGGTAGTTAGAATTCCAATAAGGCATGTGAAAGATAGTCAGATCAAATGGTTAGACATGAACAATATTCCTCGATTTAAAGGAGGATATAACTCTAATCTACAAAATCATCTTCAAGCTTTCCAAGATGCATGTGCCTTGCAAAACATAGAGAATGAGTGGTAGAAATTGAAGTTGTTCCCTAGGACACTTATGAAAGAAGCAGAAAATTGGTATTGGTCCTTAGAGTTGGAATCTCTAAAATGATGGAGTACCATGCTCGAGTTGTTCAATGATAAGTATCAAATGTACTCTGGAGTATCCCACTTAAGGAAGAAAATCCAAGGGTGGAAAAAAGAAATACACGAACCCTTGGATGCTTCCATTAGGTGATACTATGCCTTGGTGCATAAATGTCTTGGCCATGGTTATTCTTAGTTGGTTCAACTTCATCACATTGTAGATGTGCTTTGTAATGAAATGAGGAAAACCCTTGGTGTTTATGCCCAAGGGCAATTATTAAAACTAATTGCCTATCAGATACAAAGATTAATAGAGTAGGTTGCCAAAGAGGAGGACGAACTAAGAAAAAGAGAAAGTGCAGAAGAGTACAACTGTGATCCTTCGATTTGCAAGAGGGAGGTTTGATTTTGTGACAATGAGGATGAGTCTGTATTTGATGAGGGGGTGCATAAGAAAGCCTTGCCACTCCAACAATTCCAATTTAAACTTATAGCCAAGGTTGATTAGTTAAGGAACTTAATGGATAACAAATTCCAAGTTGTTCTCAAAATTGTTGAGGAGTCCAAAGAACAACGTATTGAGTGTGAGCACATGAGTTGCAAGGAAGCTTGATGAGCGGCGAGGTAACCCTATGCTCAACCATATGAATCACAGGCATTCACGTGCAATCCAGTCAAATTTTGCAAACCTTAATTACCAAGTACACTAGAGCTAAACAATGTGTTATTATCTCCCCAGTCCCACTTGTGAAATGCAATTGTATGGTTAAGTGTGATTGAGGTGTAAGATTTTTATTATTTTTTGTTTTATCAATTTACTTACCTAGAATAAGAATGAAAGTAAGAGTAATTAAGTGCTAAGGAAACTATGGTCTAACCTAGCCTAACACAACGAATTGTTCTCACTTCCCGAACACATCCTGAACTTTGTGTAGACACTACTTGATTGTCAAATGCTAATTGTTTTTGAGCTACCAAGTGTCACACGTATGTTTGAAGGGGTTGTGCTTGTGTATTTTAATCAATTGCTTAATGAATCAAAATTAATTGCTGAACGAATAACATTAATGTAAACTGAATGAAATTACAATATATATATAAATGCATAAGAAAGAAAGTCTCAAGTGCTGCAAGGTGAATCAAAGAGCTTATCTTTATTGCCAACACAATGGTATGTTTAGGTACATCAGTGCTTGAATAAAGATCCAATCACACTTAGATCTCCTGTTGCGGGCACTTGGAAAATATTCTAACTCTCAAATGGACAAATTGCAAGGGTTTCGCTACTTGATTGCAAAAAAAAAAAAAAAAAAAAAAAAAACTACTCTCAATTGTGTACTTGAGGGCTATATTTATAGATCTAGGAATAACCCTGCGATATGTAATGCACAATATCACATCTTGGGCCACGATATCACATACATGATATTGCAGCCACTCTGATATCAAAGCGTATGAAAAACATGATTCATCATACCCCCAAGACTGAATGAAAACTCATCCTCGAGTACAAAAGAAGAGGAACAAGTCCTTTACAAAATATATTAGGAGGTGTGGACTATTTGATTAACATGTAGAGTGACATAGAGAAAATAGACAAATAAGAAGTGCTCGAGCATATAGCATTACAATTGTGTACAAAATTGGATGTTCATGACAATAAGAAAGAACACCCTCAGATCTAATAGACATCCAAACCCTCTTGGCAATAGAAGAATGAGGGAGAGGTAGAAAAGATCCAATGGTCATGAACAATATCCCATGAGTGATATTGTTGCATCCTCCTTGGTGAAGACAGTCCCACTTCCAGTCCATGCTTTCCATTGTAGTCACAACAAAATCAAGGATTAGTATATAAAGTGTAACATATAACGATTGAATACCTTGTCTCATCAGTGATTTTATCTAGCTGATTTGTGATTGTAATAGATTGGTTACTTGATAATGTTAGTGAAAGACTGACGAGTGGATTAAGTAAGAGAAGCAGTCCATGAAATTCAGAAAAAAATTAACACAAGAAATACTGGAAAGAGGGTATATAAATTCACAACAATAAAAGAAGGAATTTACTAACAATAGTTGTGAAGATGCATATAATTGGATGGCATGGATGGGGTAAATAAAAATAATTTGATTGTAACAATGTCTAAGGGTAAAGAACTTAACTTAACCAAATCAAAAGATATGCAAGTGGGTCCTCCCCAGAGTAGGTACAAGCATTTTATGCCCTTGTATAACTTCAGACCAAGGAGTTTGTGGGCACCATGGATGATTAATGGTTACGGAAAGTTAAGTACAAAAACCCAGAAATAACTGACTGAGAAACCTGACATATCAAACTAGAACATTGAATTAAAACATGAAACTGACAGTGAGGTGAGGCATGAAAAGCATAGATGGATGAGAGAGAGAATGGAATGGGTTTCCTGATTATGGTTACATGAAGTCCCTTGTGGAGTTTGTGATTAAATGACTTGGTAGGATCCATCCTTAGTCCAGAGCAAAACCAACAACTTTCAGTGACTTTGCATTAACATTCTAAGACTAGTCCATCCCCTAAGACACAAGAATGCTCCCACAAAACAACCACCATTCCAAATTGGAGAGAAATTAGGAAGTAAGAAAGGACCTTAGTTAGAGGAGATAAGACAAGTTCCATAACTAGTGCTTATAGCCCTTTTATTTGGTCGAAGGGGTGTGCTTTGAATTCCCATGTTTTTTTGAATGGGAACCACACCATGCAATGACCCATGTGTTTTCACATTTATTTTGTCCAAGGGGTGTTCCTTAAATCCTCATCTCTCTTCTCTTTTTTTTTTCAATGAGGACCACACCATGCAAGGACTTATTTGACTTCATATTTTGGAATGACATAGAATAGTGAGAAGCTCACAAGAACACTCCCACACATAGGAAAACAAAAAATCATGAAGAATACTGCATCCCTTTGAAGCCACACACTATCCAAATCTTTGATTCCTTTCCAATTTCAGAAACTACACAAGTCACCAATTTATTAAGGTTGTATTAATGAAAAAGGGACTGAACGTTTCCAAAACAAGGAAAATCATAAAGTATGTAGATGGGCGGATGATGTGGACTCACTGCTTGTTACATGAAAAGAAACCATGTCCCAGTCGTCAGTAATGACATTCAAAGTCAGAAACTAGACATCAACAATCAAATTACAAATGAAACATACCACCATTGAGTAGCACATTATTATTGTACTTGACACCTTATTAGCAGAAAGAGTAGAGACACACATTAAACACAAGAAAATATAAAATAAAGTAAAATATTATGCAATAAATATCAAATATATTAATGATGGTATAAAGCAAAAACTTAGAAAAGATCAATAATTTGAAAAACACAGAGATGTAAAACAAAGAATATAAAAACAAAAAGTTGTAAAACCAAAAATGTGTAAAAAAAAAAGTTAAAAGACCGAGGAGCCACGTAAAGTGTTAGTCTGGGTGGCCATCTCCCCCATGACTAAGTTGGAAGGGGGAGATTCGAAAGATTGAGCATGGTTGCCCATCTGGCGAGGTGTCTGTTGAGTTGGTTAGCTTGGGCTCATGGAAAGGTTTTACTTATTGGATGTTGACTAATTGTTTCTTGTCTAGGCTATCAGGTTTATAGATAATCATGGTCCCAGATGGAAAAGTCTCATCAATAATATAAGGTCATTTCCACAACGTTTGAAATTTGGTTCGTTGGGGTATGTGTGTAGGATTCTAGTAGGGAACTTTGTCTCTTGGTTGAAACTTGACTTTTCTTATTTTGAGGTCATGGAATTTCTTGTTGAATGCCTTATGTGTTTCATTAGATGACAAGGCCATTAACTACTTTTCATCTAGTAAGTTGAGGTTCATTAATCATTCTTTTTGTGCTAGACTTAGATTCAGGTTAAGGTCACATGCTGTAGAGAGTGTACAAAGCTTGGATTGGATGGGTAGTGTTGGTAGTTTTCCGTACACGAACTCATAGGGAGAATAACCTATGGGAAGCTTCCATGTGGAGTGATAGGCCCAAAGGGCATAGTTTAATTTGGTGCTCTAGTCCATTCGGTATTTGCTAATGGTACATGTTAGAATTTTTGTAATCTCTTGATTAGTGACCTCAGCTTGACCATTAGCTTGGGGGTGATATGGTATTGTGAGTTTGTGCTTAACCCCCAAGCGCTGCATAAGTTTTTAGAAAGTGGCATCTGTAAAATAAGTTCCATTATCAGAAATTAATGCACAAGGCACACCAAACCTATTTATAATATTTTTTTGTACAAAATGAGTAGTAGTAGTGGATGTACAGTCGGTGATAGTTGCTGTTTCTGCCCACTTAGTGCAATAGCCAACTGCGACTATGATATATGCCTTTCCATTTGACAAAGGTGTGATGGGACCCATAAAGTCAATGCCCCAAATATCGAATAGCTCAAGAGGCTGAATCCATTATTGTGGCCCTTCCATTTGAGCTATCATTCCACCATCCCTTTGACAATGATCATAAGCGCGAACGAATTGGTATGCATCCCTGAAGATTGTTGGCCAATAATATCCCGCATGAGGATTTTTATGGCTGTGCATCTCCTAGCATAATGGTCCCCACAAGGGCCTTTGTGAGCATCCTAGAGAACGTGTAGTTGATCTATGTCAAGGACACACTAGTGTACTAGGCTATCAGGACAAACTTTGTAAAGGTTCCTGTTAATTTCGATGAAATGCTTGACCTGGTGAAGAAACTATTGTTTCCTTTTGGTGTCCAACCCTTGTGGTAGTTCTTGCTTAAGCAGATAAGTGAGGATGGTGTCATACCATTTTGATTCATTGGGCATTTGTGCATTAATAGCTCCTACAAGGAGAGATTCATCAGGGAACTGATGAAATAAGGGGCTCTCTTTCTCCTAGTCATCTCATCTTACCCATGATAAGTGATCAGCGACCACATTCTTCACACCTTTTTGATCTACCATTGTGAGATTGAACTCTTGTAAAATCACGAGCTACCATATGAAATGGGGGCTCACCATTGGTTTATTTCTCAAAAATCGGATGGCACTATGATCTGTGTGCATGAACATTTTATAGCCAAGCACATAGTGGCAGAACTTCTCTAATGCGAACATCACTGCCATCAATTCCTTTTCTATGGTGTAGTTCAGCTATGCACCTACAATACTTTGGCTTGCATAGTGGATGTAATATGGACATTATTGATCATCCATCTATGTGGGCACTACCCCCAAAGCATAATTTGATGCATCAGTCATCACATGAAATGACCTAGACCAATTAGGTGCTTGTAGAATTGGAGTTTCAACAAGCTTCTAATTCAATTGCTAAAATGCTATTTCACATGCAAGGGTCTAGATGAATGATGCATCCTTCTTTGTTAATTCCACCAATGGCTTGGTGATTTTGGAAAAATTCTTGATGAAGTGTTGGTAGTAGCCAGTATGACCAAGGAATGACTATACTTCTTTAATTGTTTCAAGTTGACAAGTTATTCCTTGGAGGACCATTATTTTTTTAGGGTCTACCTTGATTCCTACTTTTGAGATATGGTGCCTCAAGACTATGCGTTCTTAGATCATAAGATGGCTCTTTGGCCAATTGAGCTGAAGGGTTGTTTCAACACATCTACTTAACACTTGTTTAAGATGATCTAGGGCTTACTCGAATGTAGCTCCATAGGTAGAAAAGTCATCCATGAAGACTTCTATCCCACTATTGATTTTTTTGTTGGAAAATGCTAAGGACTAATCATTGAAATGTGGTTGGGGCATTACATAGATTGAATGACATCTGATAGTAAGCAAAAGTTTCCCAAGGACTTTTGAAAGTCATCTTTGCTTGGTCCTTTGGTGTAATTTAGATTTGGTTATAGCCACTATAACCATGTAGAAAGCTATAATAGCTATGCCTAGAAATGATGTCTAGCACTTGGTTGAAAAAAGGCAATGAAAAATGATCTTTGAAAGTTGCCATATTGAGCAGCTGGAAGTTGATGCACGCATGCTATTTGCCTCCTTTCTTAGGCATGATCACAAGTGGACTAATCCACTCACTATTTGGTATAGTGTAGATGAATCTCACCTTGAGTAGTTGTTCAATCTCCTCTTTGAAAATCTACTTTAATTTGGGATTCAAACGTTGTTGTAGCTATCACTTTAGGTTAATGGTGAGGTTAGTGTATATCTGGTGCTGACATATTCTTGTATCTACACTAGTGAGCTTAGAATATGACTAGGAAAAAGCTACTAACCATTTTTCCACAACATTCATCAACATTTTCTTTTGTTCTGCAGCAAGCTTGGCATTAATAATGATCGGCCTTCCATTTTTCAAGAACACATACTTCATTCCAGCTAGTAGTATCTTCGATTCAAGGGGTTCTTGTTTAAAATTGTTAGGAATCTCCAACTCTCCCCAATTGACATCATTATTTACTCCTTCAGAGAGCCAGTGATGAACTTGCTCAAGTTCATCCATACTTGCAACATCTTCATACATTAGGCCCTTAGTAGGTTCCTTACAAAATTTACTGCTACTAGAATTAGCTATTAGCCACTAGGTGCCTTCTTGTTTTGTGGCTACTGTGTATATACATCTTTGGATTTTAGCTTCTTGTGCATACTACTTGCATGTAGAGATAGATGTTCACTTCACTGATCATAACTTCTACACACAATGGCACCCTAAATCATTGTATGCAATACATGGAAACCTCTTATTCTTGATCTTTTTAAATTTATTTTCTTTAGATATCTCCAAGGAAAGATCTCTAATGCCCATTTTGGCATCAATGGTGCTTAACCACGCCCTTCCCATAATAATTGGAAAGTCCCCCTTGCAGTTCTCCATCTTGTTTACTAGGAAGTTGGTGGGATATAACCATCCACAAATGGTGGTTAGGATGTTCTTTACTAGTCCCAACGGAATAGTGATGGATTGGTTTACCAATTCCAGCCAAATGTTGCTCTTCTTCAAGGGAGGAGGGTTCCACAGAGTGTACATCTCATACGAGATCAGATTAACACTAAAACTAGAGTTAAGAAGAGTTTTATAAGGCTCATTCCTAGCAATTTGCAAATATATTAGAGGAATCCTAGGATCAGCTAACTTTTTGGGTAGGTTACCAGCTCGAATCCAATCAAATACAACATGGGTTACCATTGTAGTATGGATTCAAGAAGGATTTTGATTTGAAGGGGCCTTAGATAAAGGTGAGATAGAGGAAGGTCGAGAAGTAGGGTTACCAACCACTGATGTGTCTAAGGGCTTTGGTGGACTGCAAGATTAGAAGAAGGGTCTTTTCTTTCATTATGATTTTGGCCCGCTTGGTTGGTTAACCGGTTGTAGATTAACTGCCCTTGTACCATTTCTTTGCTATGGTTGGGTAGGCAATTCACTCTGCATGGATGGAGTAGGTGGTAGTTGTGTAGGAGATGTAGGAGTAGGTGCAGGGATAGGAGGAGCATGAGGATAGTAAGTGGAATCCCTCCTTAGATAGGAAAATTGGTATACTTTAGGAGGGTAGTGGTAAGATTGGTAAGCGGCAACATGATTAGAGGAGTCCTGTGGAGATGAAGGTTGTTGAACATAGTAACCATAGGGATTTGGTTGTTGGTAAGAGTACTGCAATCTTGGAGGTACCAATGCCCATGATTGTGGTTGCTATCACTACTGGTATAATTCATAGGGTTGCAGTGGAGTTCCACTTGGATAGTACTACTATAGTTGGTGGAACTATCAAGTGTTGCCTTGTGGATAAGGCAATATTTTAGGTGTTTGCCTTTGTGTGCAAGTCGTGGATGTAAGACATATACTCTAGATTCCTATAAGTGTGACACAATTGGGAAACATCCCTTAGGATGTTCATATTGGCAAACGTCACACATGCTATCATCATCTGAGTCACTATTCATAACCATCTCTATCATAGCCATTTTACCCATACCCTTAGATATACCACGTTTAGCTTCCTTACATCTCTAATGCTCACACTCACCACTTTGCTCCTTGGACTCTTCAGCAATTTTTAAGATAGCTTGAAACTTGTTGTCCATAGAGTCCCATAATTGGTCAAACTTAGCCATAATTTTAGATTGCAACTTCTGGAGTGGTAAGGTTTTCTAGTTAACCACCTCATTTCTGGTGAACTCATCCTCACTGTCACAAAATCAAGCCTCCATTTTGTGGATAGAAGGATCCCTGTTGTATTCCTCTATACTTTCTTACTTTTTCAATTCTCCCTCCTCCTTGGCTACTTGCTTAATTAACTTTTGGATTTGACAAGCGCTTAACTTTGTCAATGTCCCTTAGGCATAGATGCCAAGGGTTTTCCTTATTTTAGACCACAACTCATATATGATATGGCAAAGTTGATCAAGTTGAGAGTATCCATGGCTAGGACACCTATGCAATAGAGAGTAGTATCAGCCAATAGCGGCACCCAAGGGCTCATGGTTTCCTTGTTTCCACCCTTGGATATGCTTCCTCAGATTAGACACTTAAGAGTATGTTTGATATTTGTCATTGAACAATTCTAACATTATACTCCACTACTTGATTGATTTTGGCTCCAAGGATTAGTACTAATTTTTTGCTTCCTTTATGAGTGTCCTTAGAAATAATTGCAACTTCTGCTAGTCATTCTCAATATTCTGCAAGGCACATGCATCTTGGAAGGCCTAGAGATGATTTTGTGGATCAACATCATAGCCTCCCTCAGACCAAGGGATGTTGTTCATGTCCAACCTCTTTATTTTGCTATCCTTTACATGCCTTGTTGGAATCCTCATGGCCATGCAATATTTAACATGTTTTGAGTGGCAAGTAGAGGTTCATCAAGGTCATGGTGATGGTGCCTATGATATTCTCTACTAACCCTTCTTTCATGGTGATGTATCTTCTGGGATTGTCCACACCTTTGGTCATGACTGTTCTAACGGTCCCTTCTATTGTTCTAGTTCCGTCAATCACCTCCATCATAGTTATGCCCTCTATGGCCATGATCTAATGTAGATGATGAAGAAGAAGAAGACGATGAAGGGGAAGAGGAAGGAGAATTTGTCCCATGGTAACACCTATCACCCTTCCTTTGATGATTGCAATCATGATCGCGATCGTGACCTCCTTTTTTCTCCTTATCATGAATTGCCCCTTCAGATCCATTTTTTTCATTGGATCCATTCTAAATAGGACCTAGATTATGAATTTTGGATTACACGTTCTAGTTGAGGGCCCCTTGAACAAAGTCAAAGAGAGGAGAATCACCAAAGAAGTTGTCACCTCCATCTAATGGGCCAAGCAGAGGTGGAAAAGTGCTTGACCCCTTGCCCTTTACAAGCTTGTGTTGGTGCTCCAGCTGAAAATCCCTTAACCTTTGTGCTTTAGTGAGATGATAATTCCTTGAATTAGGATCTCACATCTCATACTCTCCATGAAGATGTTGAAGTCCATGTTGTGCAAGCATTAGCTGGAGCATTGTTGGAACTGATCGATCAGGTGGCAACACAATGTTGCCTTCCATGTCATGCCACCACAACATTTCATCTTGTTGCAAGATGAAGGTGAAATTTGGTACATGCTCATTGGGATGAGCATATACCACCTAGTATTGCTGAGGCACCTAGTCTGCCTTGGGCGGAGATAGGCTCCTGTGAGAAGAAGACATTTTACGTTAATGAACTTATAGCTAGTATGTAGTTAAGGTTTAATTTAATTATAATTATAATTTCTATTGTTATAAGATTTGACTCTTAGGGTTCACACAACGAGGTTACTAAGTTTCACTCGGTTTAGATAGCACACGTAGAACTAAAGTCCCTATAAATTGTGCCAATGATGAGTGATAAGGTACCTCTATGCCCAACCATATGAATCATAGGCATTCAAATGTGACTCGGTTGAATTCCATAGATCTTAATTACCAAGTATGTTAGAGCTAAATAGTGCATGTGTGTTGTTCATTCATTGTCTTCCCAGTCCCACTTGTGAAATGCAATTGTTTGGTTAAGTGTGATTGAGGTGTAAGATTTTTATTATTTTGTGCTTTATAAATTTACTTTCCTACAACAAGAATGAAAGTAAGAGTAATTAAGTGCTAAGGAAACTATGGTCTAACCTAGCCTAACACAAGTAATCGTTCGCACTTCCCGGATACATCCTAAACTTTGTGTATACATTGCTGGGTTGTCAAACGCTAACCATTTTTGAGCTACCAAGTGTCACATGTATGTTTGAAGGGGTCATGCTTGTGTATTTTAATTAGTTTATTGAATCAAAATTAATTGCTAAACGAATAATATTAATGTAAACTAAATGAAATCACAATATATATAAATGCATAAGAAAGAAAGTCTCAAGTGTTGTAAGGTGAATCAAAGAGCTTGTCTTTATTGCCAACACAATGGTATGTTTAGGTACATCAATGCTTGAAGAAAAATTTGATCACACTTAGATCTCCTGCTGTGGGCACTTGAAAAATATTCTAACTCTCAAATGGACAAACTGTAAGGGTTTCTTTACTTGACTACCAAAAAAAACTACTCTCAATCATGTACTCGAGGGCTATATTTATAGACTCAGGAATAACCCTGTGATATCAATGCACAATATCACATCTTGGGCCACCATATCACATACCTAATATTGTGTACCCGATATCACGGCTGCTCCAATATTAAAGCGTATGAAAAACATGATTCATCAAAGCTGAACATGCATATTACAAAGGTATGGACAAAATTGTTGCAATAGAGGTGGTTGTAGATAGTAAATTAGATGATGATTATGGATGTGACGTCTATTAGTACAAACATCCTAAGGGATGTTGTCTTGTTGTGTCACATCTACAGGAGTTTACGATGTATGCCTTACATCCACGACTTATAGAAAGGCAAACATCCAAAAGATTACCTTATCCTCAAGGTAATCTTAGAAAATTCCACTAGCAATAATCATATTATCCAAGTGGAGCTCCACTGAAATTGTATGAATAGTATTAACAATGACAATAACCACAATCATGGGCACTAGCACTACCAAGATAACAATACCCTTACTGGTAGCCTGATTCATATGATTACAATGTGTAGTAACCCATGTCTCCATGTGACTCCAATCATGTTTCTAATTTCTAGCCTCCCTACCAACATTTAGATTATCACCAAGCTCATTTACCACATGAAAGAAGGGATACCACCTCTTATCCTTATCCTTCTCTTGTCCCTGCACATACTCCTCCTCTAGTCGCATAGCTATCACCTATTCCACCAATGCAAGGTGAACTGCCTGCTCAACTGTAACAATGTAATGCTACAAGGGCTATGAATTTGTAATCCAATCATTAATTAGAGGGGTCAAATGCTTGATCAAAGAAAGGACCTTTCTTTCAACCCCATAGTCAACCTAAGCCTTCACCTACACCCACGGTTGACAACCTTGCTCTTACCTCTTGCTTCATATCAAATTCCTTTGGGCCTCCTTCAAACCAAACTCTGTTAAGGATCCATACCATAATGCTTACTCACATTGTGTCTAATTGGATCCATGCAGGAAACCTTCCCAAGAAATTAGCCTATTCTAGAAGTCCTCTAATTTATTTGTCAATTGTTGGGAAGAAACTATGTAAGGCTCTTCTCAATTTACGTTCTGGTGTTAATTTGATTTCTCATGAGATGTACACTGCTTGGAACTTGCCTCCTCTCAAGAAGAGTAACATTAGATTAGAATTGGAAAACTAGTCCATCATTATTTCATTGGGACTAGTAGAAGACATTGTGACCACTATTTGTGGGTGGTCTTATCCTATTGATTTCTTAGTAATCAAAGTGGAGAACTACAAAGGGGATTTTTCAATCATAATGGGAAGGGCATGGCTAAACACCATCGATGCAAGAATGAGCATCAAAGTTCTTTCCGTAGAGATATCTAAAACAATGCATTTGAAAAGATCAAGAAGAAGAGAGTTCCATGTAATTGCGTATAGCGATATAGGGTGCAATTGTGTGCAGAAACTTTGGGCCATCAAGTAAGCATCTATCTCTACATACAAACAATGTGTGCCAGAGGTAGAAATTCAAAGGTGTCTATATGCAGTAGCCACAAAATAAGAGGGCACCCAGTGGTTGACTGTTGATTCAAAAAGTAGCACACTTTGCATGAAACTAAATGAAAGCATGTCATGTGTGTATGTCATAAGCATGGATGAACTCAAAAAAGTTCATCACCAACTCTTTGATGATACAAATGATGATACTCACTGGGGAGAGTTTGAAATTCCTAAAAAATTCGAACAAGAGCCCCTTGAACTAAAACCATTATTGGCTAGAATGAAATATGTATTTTTGAAGAATGGGAAGCCAGTTATAATCAATGCTAAACTTGATCTAGAATAGAAAAAAATGTTGTTGAAAGTAGTTGAAAGATGCTTAGCAGCTTTTGCTTGGTCATATCCTGAACTCATAGGAATTGATCCTAGGATATGCCAACATTGCATCTACATCAACCCAACCATGAAGAGAAAATGATAGCCACAGAGGTAGTTGAATCCCAAATTGAAGTAAATCATCAAGGAGGAAATCGAGCAACTCCTCAAGGAAAAGTTCATCTATCCCATTGTGGATATATAGTCGGTTAGCCCACTTGTAATTGTGCCAAAGAAAGATGGCAAGTGGTGGGTTTGCATCAATTTTAGGCTACTGAACATGGTAACATTCAAGGACCACTTTGCATTACCATTTGTTGACCAGGTGCTTGACATAATATCTAGACATTGCTACTATAGTTTTCTATATGGTTATAGTGGCTATAACCAAATTTAAATTGGACTAGAGGACCAAGCAAAAATAGCATTCATGAGTCCCTAGGAAATTTTTGCATATCATAAGATGCCATTTGATTTATGCAATGCTCTTACCACATTCCAACACTTGGTCTTGAGAATTTTTCAATAGTAGATCAGTAGTGGTATGGAAGTCTTCATAGATGACTTCTCCACCTATGGAACTACATTTGAGTATAGCCTAGACTACCTTGAGCAAGTGCTGAAATGATGTGTTGAAACCAACTTACGACTTAATTGACAGAAAGTCATCTCATGGTTAAGGAGGGCATTGTACTAGGGCATAAAATCTCGCAAGTAGGAATTGAGGTGGATCATGAAAAAATAAGGATCATCCAAGGAATAACCTGATAGCCAGAAATAGTTAAAGATGTTTAGTTATTACTTGGACATACTAGCTACTACCAACAATTCATAAAGAATTTCTCTAATATCACAAAACCATTGGTTGAGCTAACAAAGAAAGATGCTACTTTTTTTTGGACTGCAGAATGTGAAAAAGCATTCCAAAAATTGAAAGAGAAGTTTGTAGAAACTCTAATTTGATAAGCACTCGACTAGTCTAGGCCATTCCATACCATGATAGATGCATTAAATTATGCCTTGGGAGCTATGCTAACATAGTTAGATGACAAGAAATATCCATACTATATCCATTATGCTAGTTAAAGCATTGTGGGTGCACAACTAAATGAAACCACTATAGAAAAAGAATTAATGGCGGTGGTGTTTGCTCTAGAGAAGTTTAGGAATTATGTGCCTGGATATAAGGTGTTTGTGCACACAGATTATAGTGTCATCCACTTCCCAATGAACAGGCCAATGGTTAGCCCCCATGTCATACGGTAGCTAGTGATCTTATAGGAATTTGTCTTATGGTGGTAGATCAAAAGAGCACTAAGAATGTGGGCTCGATTGCAATGGGATGAAAAGAGGAAAAGAGTCCATTATCTAATACATTTCCTGATGAACTTCTCTTTGCTAGGGCTATAACTAAATAGATACCCAATGAGCCAAAATGGCATCAGAACATTCTCACCTATCTTCTCACTTAGGAGATGCCACAAGGATTGGACCACTAGAAGAAATAGCAGTTTCTTCACCACATAAAGCACTTCATAGAAATCAATGGACACCTCTACAAGGTATGCACTGATGGCTTGGTTTATTGGTATTTCCCTGATGTTGATCAACTACATGTTCTTTTAGATGCTCATGAAGGTCCTTGTGGAGGACACTATGTTCGGAGACATACAGCCATTAAAATCCTAATGGTAGGGTACTACTAGCCAACATTCTTTAGGGATGCTCATCATTATGTACACTCTTATGAACGATGCCAATGAGATGGTGGAATGACTACTTGAATGGAGAGACCTCAACCATTGATTCAATGACTAGAATCATTTGAAATTTGGGGTATTGTCTTCATGGGTCTCATCACGCCCATGTCAAAAGGAAAGGTATACATCATAGTCATTGTTGACTATTATATGAAATGCACAGAAGTAGCAGCTATCATCGATTATACATCCTCTACTACTACTTGGTTTGTACAACAAAATGTTGTAAATAGGTTTGGTATGCCATGTGCATTAATTTTTGATAATGGAATTCATTTTACAGGGACTACTTTTTGGAAGCTCATGCAACACCTTACCATCCCTAAGCTAATGGTTAAGCTAAGGTTCCTAATAGGAAAATCACAAGGATACTAACAAGAACTATTAGCAAGTATAGGAAGGACTAGAGCATAAAACTGAATGATGCCCTTTGGGTCCACTGCTCAACTTGGAAACTTCCTATAGGCTACTATCCCTATGAGCTTGTATATTGTAAACTACCAACACTTCCTATTCAATCTGAACTTTGTACACTTTCAACAACTTATGATCTTGACCTTGACTTGAGTCTAGTCCAAAAAGAATGACTGGTCCTATCATCTAACGAGTTGTACAAGGCCTATAACAAAAAGTGTCATGACCTAAAAATTAGAAAAGTCAAATTTCAACTAGAGGACAAGGTTCTTTACTAGAACCCCACACACATACCTCAATGAACTAAGTTTCAAACTTTGTGGGAAAGGCCTTACATCATTTATGAAACATTTCATTTAAGGGCCATGATGATCTATAAACCTAAGAGCCCAAACAAGAAACAACTAGTTAACATCTAATAAATTAAACATTTCCATGAGCGTACGTCAGCTAACACAACAAGCACCTCATCAAATGGACAACCATGCTTCATATTTTGGATCTCCTCCTTTCAACTTAGTTGTGGGGGAGATGGCCACTCATGCTAATCATTTAGGCAGCTCCTTAGTTTTTCAACTTTTTTGTTTTACAAATTTTTCATTTTACAACTTTTTGTTTTACACATTCTTTATTTTACATCTTTTTTGTTTTCATATTATTAATCTTTTCTAATTTTTGTTTTACACCATCGTTAGTATATTTGCTATTTCTTGAACATTTTACAATTTCTTTTATATTTTCTTTTATTTGGTGTGATTTTCTAAATTTTTGTTAATAAGTGCTAGGTACACTGGTAATGCGTTACTTAATGATGGTGTGTATTATTTTTATTTGATTGTTGGTGTCTGGTTTCTGGCTTTGAATTTCATTATGGATAATTAGGACATGATTTCTTTTTATATAATAGGTAGTGAGTTCACAGCATCCACCCATCCACAAACTCCATGGTTTTCCTTGTTTTGGAAACATGCAATCCCTTTTTCAGTAATAAAACTCTAGTAAAATTGTGACTTTGGTTGTTTCCAGAATTGGGAAGGATTCAAAGGTTTGAATAGGGTGTGGCTTCAAGGGGATTTGGTATTCTTTGTGCTTTTCTATTTTCCTGGGTGCATGTGTGTTTTCATGAATTTCTTACCATTCGTGTCATCCAATAAAAGGAAGTTGAATAAGTCCTTGCATGGTGTGGTTCTCATCAGAAAATAATAATAATAATGAGGATTCAAAGCATACCTCTTGGACAAAATAAATGCATACATCCTCATATGGTGTGGTTCTCATCAAGAAAGGGAAGAAAAAAAAAAGAGAAAAGATGAGGATTGAAAGCACACCCCTTGGACAAAATAAATGCATGTATCTTTGCATAGTGTGATTCCCATTTCAAAAGAAAAAAAAAACAATGGAAATTCAAAGCACACCCCTTAGATAGAATAAATAGGCTACAAGCACTAGTTATGGGACTAGTCCCCTCTAACTAAGGCCCTTCCTCACTTCCTACTTCTTCTCTAATAAGGAATAGTGGTTGTTTTGTGGGAAAAATCTTGTGTCTCAGAGGATGGATTGGTCTTAGAATGATGATGTGAAGTCACTAAACATGGTTGTTGGTTTGGACTAAGGATGGATCCTATCAAGTTGTTTAATCACAAATTCCACAAGGGACTTCATGTGATAGTAATTAGGAACTCCATTCCACTCTCTTTCTCATCTATCTATGCTTTCCATGTCTCACCTCACTTTCAGTTTCATGTTTTGGTTCGATGTCCTTGTTTCATGTGTTGGAATTTTGAGTTAGTTTTTTTAGGTTTTTGTACTTAACCTTCTATAATCATTAATCATACATAGAGCCCACAGACTCTTTAGTTTGAAGTTATTCAAGGGCAAAAAAGGCTTGTGCTTGCTTTGGGAAGGATACACTTGCATATCTCTTGGTTGGGTTAGTTAAGTTCTTTATCCTTAGACACTCTTACAATCAAATTATCTTTGTTCATCCCATCAATGACATCCAATTATCCACATCTTCACAATAGTTTTCAATGAATTCATCTTTTTCATTGTTATGAATTTTTATACCCTCTTCAAATATTTCCTTGTGTTAAACATTTTTTTTGATTTAATGGACTGCTTGTCTAAGCCTTCTTGCTAGCTGAAGAAACCAATCTACTACAATGACAACTTAGCCAAGTGTAACACATTGTATACTAATTCATGATTTTGTTGTGACTGCAGTGGGAAGCATGGACCAAAAGCGGGACTATCTTTACCAAGGATGATGTAGCATGACCACACAACGAGGACCGTTCGTGGTCGAAGGATCTCTTTTCTCTCTCTTATTCTTTTGCTACCAAGAATTGTTGGATGTTGGTGTTATCCAAGGTGTTCACTTCTCTTATCATGAACATCCCATTTTGTAAAAATTGTAATTCTGTAGACTTGGGCACTTAGAGTTTGTATGCCTGTTTCATCTGAGTCTATTTTTGTGAGAGTCAATAATCCCATACCTATCCAATATGTTATATTGTAAAGAACTTATTCCTCCTCTTCTACACTCAAGGACAAGTTTTCATTTAGTCATGGGGGTATGATGAACTGCATTTATGTTGACTTCGACATTGGGTACGTGACATTGAAGTTGTGACATCACATACGCAATGTTGAGGTCTTGATGTGATGTCACATAAGTGATGTCGAAGCATCTACCCTGGGTCTATAAATACAATACCTGGGCTCCCATTTTGAGTTAGTTTTTGGTCTTTCTTAGTTAGAGTAGCGAAGCTCTTATTATTTCTTTTCTTTAGAGTTAGAATATTTTCTGAGTGCTTGCATAAGGAGTCTAAGTGTGTACCATTCTTTATTCGAGCACTAATGTACTTGAGCACAGTAGTGATGGGAATAAAATGAACTCTTTTTACAATCCTTGTAGCACTAAGAATAGATTAATATTTTCTTTAATGCATTTTACTTTCTTACTCTTCATTTTAATGCAATTAAATTAAGCGATTTATTTCCAAGCAATTAATGAATGCAACCACAACCACTTCGAGCATTCATATAGTACTTGGTAACCTAGCAACACTTAACATTTGGTAGCCCAGTAGTGCTATATGTGTTTAAGATGTGTCTAGGAAAGTGGGATGGTTACTTGTGTTAGACTAGCTAGGTAGTAGATGAATTAGATCTTCAATTACTTTACCTTTTACTCTTGTTGTAGGTGATTACATCTATAAAACACAAAATAATAAAAATCATGTACCTCAATGACACTTAAACCATATCCTTGAACTTCATAAGTGTAGTTGGGAAGACAATGAACGTTCTCAATGTCCATTTCACTTACTAAAAGAGTTAGTGCATTAGATAAGTATAGGTCCATCGGATCATGTGTATGCCTTAGTGATTCATATGGTTGGACATAGGGGTACCTTACCACTCATCAATATTGAAATCACCTCCAATAATCTAAGAAACTTTAGGCAAAGATAGAAAATATTTTCAAACCTCTGATCTATCTTTCAAATGATTAGAAGCATAAATATTATAGTGTCTAAAGTCACCTTTTTTACTATGATAAATAATCCAAATAACTCTTCCCAGATTTTCAAAACTAGAATTTAAAATTTTCTAGTCCAATTTTTATTAATAAGAATATTAACACTTCCGTTATTAACTTCATGAGTAGCAGAAAAAAATGCAACTTTTTAAAATGCATTTACTAATACAACTAATATCATTAGTTGAAATATTAATTTCTTGTAAGAAAAGAAAATTTGAAGATAAATACTAGTTTGAAAGATACTCTTTGGTAATCTTTGCTTGAGACTTATTAGAGAGGCCTCAAAAATTTCATGATAAAGATAACATTTAGATATAGGAAAAGAAACCTCCATCCTTGAGTTTTCAAGCTTAACATTTGTCTCATAATTCATGTTACTAATTAGTGAAAAAACATTATTTGATAAAAAAATTTTGGAATAGTAGTAGATCATGAGATACCTTTGGGGTTTTTAAATTAAAAGTAGTAGTTACAAATCTCTGTTTTTTTTTCTATGTTACATTGAGTGAAATCAATCTAGATTAGTATTTTTATTGCTAGTTTTGCTAAAAATTTATTTTTTAAAGAGAATTCTCTTTAGATATTAAGAGTTTACTTGTGTCTTTATAATTAAAAGTGTTAGTAAAAGTTTGAGAACTTGTTGAAGAAGATTTTATTTATGCCTATTGAAAACTACTATTACAGCAATTGGTGCCCAATCAAAACCCCCTCATTATAACATATTGCCTCACACAATCTTACCAGCTAACATCCCCCAAGCACAACCACAACGACAACAGCAACCCCTTACCTACAACGTGCCGCCCTTCGCACCATCCACTACAAATATCCCGCAAATACAACCTTCGACCACATAGCTTTCTGCCTTCCAACCCACTGTCCAACAATCTAATCTATATACCGTACCACATCCCCAACCTGCTATCTCACTTAGCGCCCAAGATTGGGCCGACGCCAAAAAGCTAATGCAGGGGCTAACTGACGAGGTCAAATGCCTCAAAATCGACCCCGACGGAGAACTAAAGGTAGTGGACTTCTATCACAATGACCCTATCAGCTCTTTGGTTCCGCCCCTAACATTACCCAAGGGTGTATCTTTGCCTACGTTGACCAACTACACAGGGGAGATAGACCCCAACGCTCACCTCATAACGTTCAGACTAGAGTGTGCGCTACTTCAGGCATGGCCACATGCCATTTTACGAGTGTCCCCCATGTCCTTGGCTGGGAGAGCACTTGATTGGTATCAGGCCTTGCCACGAAACTCCATATCTTCTCTGGAAGATTTGCTACACCAATTCGTCACTAGGTTCAAGTATAACTTGAAGCCCGAGGCAACACTAGACAACCTCATATAGGTCAAGCAAGCACCCCTTGAACTTGTCCAAAAATTCATCCAGTGGTGGAGTGCTGCTCTCAATGAGCTCCATGAGCCAATCCCAGAGATGTACCTCCTCACCATCTTAAAAGGGGCTGTCAACGACTTTGTCAAATCCAAACTATATTATCTCAATGCACGCAATCTGAGTCAAGCGTTTGTACAAATCAAGAACATAGAGGAGGCAGCACAAAACAACCATGATCCTGCGTATTCAGCCTTTAAGAACCAACACAGTAAGAAAGATAAAGAAAAAGTTAAAATAGCTATAGTGGCAGTAGTGGAAACACAACAAGCAAATGTGGGACAACAAAGCAAACTGCCTGTTGCCCCTACCAATTACGCTAAACCCACTCTCACGACTGCACCAGAATCATCCTCATCATAGAACCCAACACCAAATCGTACGAGAAACTTCGAGAGGAAGGACCCCTCTCAATACACGCCACTGCCTATGAAGCCATCGCAACTATTCGACCAACTCCTGAAGGCTGGATTAATGAAACATAAACAGTTGTCCCCTACAGCGATCCAGAGGCATGATTAGTTCTATCAACTGGTTCAGAACCCAAGCCTAGCAACGCCAGATGAGCCCCCAGTACCAAAAGGCTTCAGAATGGACTGTTTCTGCGACTATCACCAACGTAATGGACATGGCAAGGATTACTATTTCATCCTAAAACAAGACATCCAATGAATGATCGATGGAGGTTAGATCACCTTTGATGACGCCAACTTGGTCCAACCACAAAACCAGGCCATGGGTGTGTATAAAGATCCTCTAAATACCAAAGAGGCACCATACGTGATCAACACAATCTACCTTGATAACGAGCCTGAAACACCTAGCATTAACACCGTCTATTCCGACCATGAGCAACAAACGCCTAATAAGCCATTTGTAGTGCGCATTCCTCCCACTGTACAAACATCGGTGCCTCAGTCATCATATTCACCACAGAAGCCTTATGTTGTTCGAGTACCCCCTGCCGTAGTAGCTTCTAACACCCCGACATGCGAAAAATCATACGTGATGCACGTACCTCCCGCCGCTACTACCGCATACTCACGAACACCTCCTATTTGGCCTGCCCCCTACGTAGTCTGAGTACCACCTGCGGTCGCAACAACGGAGGTCCAACCTCCAGCTAGGCCAACTCCATATGTCGTTACGACACCCGAATGTCCTAGTGATCACCAATCTTCCACTTCGCAAACAAACAATAAACCCAGCCCGTATGTCATCAAGGTGCCTAGCTAGCCTGGCACTCGATCGCATGCAACTGCCCAACCGCAACCCCGCCCTTCTCCATACATAGTACGAATCCCAAAACAGCCTGAGGCTCCAAAACCAACTGCAGCTCCACGCCACACACGAGAACGCCTAGTGGAAAAGCTTACACGTGAACTCTTGGAAAATGAGCATCAACGGCTAGCCTTAGGACCTCCTAAACCTACCCCACTAAATGCAGTACCCATGACACCACATAACAATAAGCCAAACACAGGCCATGAGGGTGAATCATCCAGAAAACATGATACGCCTAAATCAACGATTTTGGGCAAAAACGACAAACCAACGATGCACGAAATAAAACTATTGGGCCCAATGGACCAAGTCACTGCCGATAAACATGCGCCCAACAGTAGAGATCTAGCAACAGCTCTAACACAAGTCACGCAAGCACTCAAATAAAAAAATACTTCACTAAGTTGATATGACCTAGTGCTAACATCTCAAACCCACCGCGAAGCACTAGTGCGCATGTTAACATCTATCCCAGTAAGCGAAGACTTGCCTCCAACTGAACCTTCAATTCATGCGGTAATGTACTCGCCTCAAGGGTTAGCTTCCAAGCCATTAAGTTTCCACAATAACAACATCAAGTTGGATGAGAAAACGGGAGAGGTAACAACAACACCTATGTTCATAACAATACGAATAAATCAATTCAAGATACATAGAGTGCATGTAGATGATGGAACTGCCACAAATGTAGTGTCATATCCCATCGTCGAACAACTAGGGCTTACAGAGCTAATCAGACCAACCGCCACCACATGCTTGAAATCATTTAGTGGGTCATGCGTGATAGTCAAAGGCACCGTGACTTTACACTTTATAGCAGGGGACCAATTCCCCACATCCATCGACTTTGTGGTAATCGATGAAATGCCAGGGTTCAACCTAATATTGGGAAGGCCCTGGTTAGCCCAACTGAAAGCAGTCTCTTCCCCCATTCACCAAGAAATTCACCTGCCTTACGAAGGCGGTGAAATCGTTATACATGGGGAGGCTGCTACACCCATCATCTCATCATACATAGATATAGACCAAGGCTCAGAGGTTAAGCTCGAAGAGCCTAAACAAGACAATACAACTGAACAACAACCAGTAGGCGATTACCTCGTAGACACAAAGGAAAATCTACCCAAAAAAGAAATACCTGGGCCTGAAATCGTACATACACAGCCTCACTCAGAAACCACAACTGACACAGAAACCACAATACACGCTGAAGCACCGGAAAGCACTAACGCGGGAACTATTCCATCAGATGTCCCTTGGGCTGAATTACCATTCAACGTGATCAGCGAAGGAGACACTGAATATAGAATCACACCCGCTAATGCATCTCCTAACATCAAAATGAGAAAAATCAAAAAATTACTAAATTAATAAACAACAAACTGTCCGAAATGATGTTAAACTACAATTGGTCCGGAACGACGTTAAACTATCATTCCAAGTCCGAAATGACGTTAAACTACATTCCAAGTCCGAAATGACATTAAACTACATTCCAAGTCTGGAATGACGTTAAACTATCATGTCCGCAATGACATAAAACTAGCCACGATCAGAAATGGTCGGTCTACCAATAGAAATCCACCCGTGTCATTTGAAACTTCCCTTGTTCATGCATGGCCCGAAATGGCCTTAAACTAGTACATGTGGTCCGAAATGGCCCTAAACTAGTGCGTATGGCCCGAAATGGCCCTAAACTAGATCATCCACTTCTACTTTGTTTTTCTCCCAGATTCCAGTTCACTGTTCGAATTTATGCTTACATTGTCATGTTGTCCTTTTTAGCAATTATCTTTCGCTTATAATTATAGTCCTACTTACGATTACATCCGTGCATTACACTTAAACCACAAAAACAAACCAAAACATTTTACATTGCCGTGTCGTGTTTACATTTAAACCCAAAATCCACAAAAAAAAATATAAGTAAAAAATATATATACATGTAATGATGTACAATTACAAGAGTTAACTGATTTTATTCATCTGTTCAATACAACTCAAAATTTTCAATTTACAATTCATGTATAAATTTGAGTCAGAATAATTTCAAAGCAAAGATTAAACATCAGGGACAAGAGGATCGTCCCCTTTAGACCCGCTGGCATCATGAGCCCCCACTCCACTGGGGCCAGCTTCTTGAACATCATTGCCATCTTGACCCTATAAAATGCAAAAGAAACAATCAACATAAGAACAAAAAAAAACTTTCAAACATTATTCAGCGAACGAATTTCATGATAACAAAATGCTTACCGTAGGGGATCCCCCTAAACCGAATTCTAGTCGGCGGAGAATTTCCTCCTCTGAGACACTCGCCCAATCAGTCCCATCAAGGCCTAGATTGATGTTTGCTAAGGCTTTCCCCTTGTCAACCGCCGACCATGTAGGACTCTTTAAAGGGAATTCACCCATAGAAACCTCCCCAAAAGCGGTTGTAATTACCCTTGTAGGTGATTCCATCTCAACAGTTGTATTCTAAGCAAAGGTATCAAACGCAGAGCGTAGACCCAGACCCTCCACAAACATTTCAAGCTGATGCTTTTCAATAGATACTTCTTTCAACGATTTCTTGTAATGGTGCTTTTGATTCATCTCATCCTGATCCCACTTACACACCTTGCAAGTGAAAGCTTTCCAGTCCTGGCACTTGAGGTTCAGTAGGTCTACCTGGGCCATACGCTCTGCTAGTTTCCGAGTTAGTGACGCATGGCGATTGAGCAGGTTCCAATACCTAGTATAAGTGACCTCGGAAGTTCACCAAGAACGATCACCACTTAGTCTAGCCGAGGTGAACTTATACCGAGCCTTGAGATCATCATGCTCAACTGATAACTTGGAAACTTCTTTTTCCTTTTCTTGGACTTGCAACCATAACTGTTCGATGGAACACCTACAGGTCCAGAGCGATTTGGCGTTATGTACAAGACCTTCCGCCACCTCGTCATAGACCGGCCTTGGTATCTGCTCAACTTTTGGGGGTAGTATGGGCAAACTTTCAATGCTAACAGTCTCAGATGGATCCCACCTCAGCTTAGCTCCTATGCACACAAAAAGAATGGGCATTAAACATTAGAGGACAAAAAAGGGATGTGAAACTCTAAAGCTATAAAAGACTCGAAACATTTGTACCTATTCTCAGGGTGGGCTTCCTGAATACGTTCAACCACCTGCTCAGCGATACCATCCACAAAATCCATTTTACTTGGCATCTCGGTCTAAGTAAATGGTCCACGAGTACGAGACGGACTAACCTCTGCGGTTCTTTCAGGGGGAGTCATTTTCATGGGCACGTCCAGCCGCATCATTCTGGTTTCACTACCTTCGTCTGGAAGAGATGAAAACATAAAAGTAAAACACCATAGAAACAACGACTCACAAAGCAACACAATAAAATAAAATTAAATATACCGTGTTCTCTGTCCCCTTTCAGGTTTGGGGGTTCACCTAAGTCTAGTCTTCCCTTAAGTAAGCTGCTGAACATTTCATCAACACCACTCTGGTGATCGACCAATTCTATCTCCGTGGTGTCTTCCCCCAGCTCTTCCGTCCCTCCCACCTGATCTTTGCCCACATCTTCCTCCTTAGTCATTAATTCTGTTGTAGCTTCCTCCTCTTCAATGATGGTCTCTAATTCCTACCTCCTCACTTCTTGAGTCAAGTCTGAAGGCATCAGTGGCATGTAAGTGGTCAAAATAAAAATTATGAATAAGATGAAAAGGACAATGCAATAAGTGCGCCAAGTTTACTTACCTCGGATAGACATCTTGAACCGTATGTGCTTCACCCGTGGCTCTTCCACATTTGAGGCCACCTCTGTTGAATGTTCACGCTTCGAGTGCTTCGACTTAGCTTTCCCAATTGTCTCTTTGATGACACGTTCAGCTCTCTTAGCAGTATAGGGCACGTCCTCTAGTTCCAACCCCACACTGTCACGTGTGTGGATTGAGGTACCAGATGATCCTCCTGTCGTGATGGACACTGACTCATCAATCCCCTCAGGAGCATCTTGGGACTCAGCTGTCTCGAACAAATGGTTGATCCATGAACGAGACAACTGAGTACGATCCCGTAGGACATATTTATTGTCTGTGCGCACCACTAGAAACTCGGCCAAATGACAAAGATAGCCAGCAAAGAATGCAAATGTAAAATGAGACTGCGCCTCAACGTTTGCGTGCAATCGCACTATCTCCTTATGAAGGCCCGACAATAAAAATTGAGCCCAGTTATAACGCATCCCAGTTTCTAAGACGGTTCGCATGATACGCACAAATTCAACACCAAGACTCCTGACATGGGACAAGGATTTAGGGAATACTTGTGCCCTAAACAAGGGATATAATTCATTAACTTCCTCAACCTTTGACTTCCCCTGCATAGGGAATCCCTTAGCACCCTTGAAAATACCCAACCAGTCCTTGAGCTCACGTACCATATGAAGCTCTTTCTGAGCCCTGTCCAAAACTACATTTACGTCATCCGCCGGTACACCAAACAGGTTTGAAAAGAATTCGGCCGATAGATGGAAGACTATCTTAACACCCTTAATATGGGTGCTGTAGTAGGAGACAGACTTGTCGAATGAATCAACAATCTCGATCATTTTAGCTATCGACACATCAGGGCTCGGGGTTGTAAAGAGCTCCATAAGGTCGATATCATATAAACAACGGACAATGGATGGCGGGGCATGGGTGCGCAACCATTTTTGTGCCTTGCTGATCTCCCTGAACTTCATTGACAGGGTACTCTCAGTTCGTCCTATCGTGATAGGGTCTACGCCAGGAGGGACATCAACTGTAGATACAATTTGTAACCATCACATCAGTATGACCACCAGCAGTCAAACAAACACATTAACACATCTAGGAAATATTGTCACTTACCTTCAGTTGTGGACTTCGAGGTGCTACCCAAGTCAGAGTCACGAGGGAAAATTGGTCCATTATGCGACCAATCTCCATGCAACCACCCACGAGCTATGCATTGTGTGAACACTCTAGAAAATCGTTTATGAAAATGGACAATATCATCCTTGGTTTGAGCTAACATAGCTCTGCAAAGGGTGGGACCTACCATAAAGGTCTCTAGAGCAGTATGATCCAAGGTAAGCCTGTCATCATTAACGCATGTCCCATCTTGGTTAACCTGGGGCTTGCAAAAGAACGGTCATCAAAACAGGGGCAAACACTAAACAACAAAAAAAATAGAAACGACAAGCCAAACGATCTTACCTCTCTACCCGGTACACTGTGCCAGGAGGGTTCTGGAATAATGTGTGCGCACGCACAGCTAGAAACAAAGTGTTGTCGAGATAATCACGCCCTCATGGCAATAGGTCCCACACGCGTGCTAACGGGCGAGTAGATCTGGGCCCGCCAGAGGGACCGTCCTCGATCACAAGCGGCCCCTTGTCAATGTCCTCCATGAAGACCGCGACGCCCTCTGAAGCTCCCAGCAACATAGCCTCAAGCACGCTCCGTGCCACTTGTTCGCTCAGATGTGACCAGACCACCACCTTAAATTTGTCTAGGATGAAGGCGAGGAATTCACACGCCCCTTCCCTAAACCATACCCCATTGTTATCAACAGTCAGATCAGGGGTAGGTTCATCGGTCTCAAGGGGGCCAAACCATGCTAATACTCCAACTAGCTCAACTACTAAGAGAAAAGGTTCAGTGTCCCTGCAAGTAACTAAAATGCCATGATAAATTAGCCATACATGAAAAGGAGATGAAACAACAAAATTCCATGTTGTAGGCGAACACTTCAAAAAATTACAAACTGTTTTCAATCGGTGTATACGCTATCAACAGACTGAAAACACTCGGTGTATACGTTGTTTAAAAGAGAAAGAAAACTGTTCACGCTCAGCGTATACGCTGTAAAAATTGTCAGCGTATACTCTGTGAAAACCATTTACGCTATGAAAACAAGTCTACACTATACACCGCCTGAAAAAGAACAAACTGTTTACGCTCAGCATATACGCTGTGAAAATCATCAGTGTATACGCCACGGAAATCATCAGCGTATACACCGTGGAAACCATCAGCGCATACGCTGTAAAGAAAATCGTCTACGCTACACGCCATGGAAATAGTTTACGATATGTACTAATAAAATCGTTTACGCTATGTACTGACAAAATAGTTTACGCTATATATAGTTAAAATCATCTACGCTATGTGCTATAGAGACCCTCTACGCTGCGGACCTATGCTCAGCGTACAGGCACTCTACGCTAACCCTCTATGCTGCGGACCTACGCTCAGCGTACAGGCCCTCTACGCTAACCCTCTACGCTGCGAATCTATGCTTAGCATACAGGCCCTTTATGCTACAAAACTGTTTACACTATAAAGTTGTTTATGCTACCGAGTTTACACTATAAAGATGTTTACGCTACAAAACCCTTTATGCTACCAAAATTGTCTACGTAGGCAAGACTGTCTACGCCCGACGACAAGTACAGATAAAAATAATCAACAGAGGCAAGATTAGAGCCTGCCTGTGTGACGATCCTGTCCACGATGGAATCCTCAGTCTAGGCAAACACTGCAACATGGCCTCGCTCTCCTCCGCAAAAGTTAGGTCAGGCCCCTTCCTCCCCTGGCCTTCTACCTCTTTGCCCTTGCCCATTTTGGCATCCTTTACGCTGAAAATAACAAGGTTTATGTTGAGGTCTGAGTCCGCACGTCGAGCTGAATCCTCTACGCTGAGTTGGAGTCTCTACGCTCACGCTGAGTTTGAGCCTCTACGCTCACGCTTACGTCAAAGTTCAAGCCTCTACACTCTACATTTACACTGGGGTTTGAGGTTTATGCTTACGCTTACGCTGAGGTTTATGCTCATGCTCATTTTTCTTCCAGTTCACGGTGCTTCCAACTGATGGTCTTACGCTATATATAGCGCCCACGTTACCGCCACCGCCGCCGCCGCCGCGTTGCATTTTGTTTCCTTTATTTATTTATTTATTTATTTTATTATTAATCTTAATTAAAATTCTTCAAAATAAAAAAATACGAAAAACATAAAAAATAAGATGAAGACTACCACATGCCCACACTGAACGTTTTGACGTGAACTCTCCAATGCAAATTGGATGACAACTGGACATTGTCAAAACACACACCTAGCCCGATAAGGCCTTAAACTACCACCTATGGCTCACACCTGGCCCAGTATGACCTTAAACTATCATGACGGCCCAGTAAGGCCTTAAACTGCCACATACATCCCACACCCGGCCTGGTAAGGCCTTAAACTACCACTCATGGCCCGGTAAGGCCTTAAACTGCCATGTGTCCCGGTGCGATGATAAACCACCATCATACATGTACACATGACTTATGCTGCTAGAGAACATAGAACAATACCTATTAGCTCATTCTGCTCTCTGTTTATTGGCAGGAGCAAGCTCGATGGATTGTCAGCGTTTATCTGCACCGTTAATCATCGATGGGCCGTACGGAAAGATCGTGAGGGACATCAACATAAATCTCATCCACTTAAGTTTATCAACAGATGACACAGTCATAGCCTCAACACAACAAACGCTAGATAACTACAAAGGTATGACAAAGCCCCTTGACATAGAACTTGAAAGCATCACCAAAGACCCGTTGACTGAAACCCCCATCGCCATGCCTGATGGAGAAATTAAAATATTAAAATTAAGTACATTACTACAACCTTAATTGGCCAAAGACATAGAGGATGTGCTTAGGGACAACATAAAAGCATTCGCTTGGTCATACACCGACATGCCCTGGTTAGATCCTTGAATCGTCCAGCACAACATTATCCTTGATCCAAAATTGAGGCCAGTAAAAAAAAAGGCACGAAAGGTTAAACCTGACGTAGCATTGGCAGTTTGCAATGAGATCACCAAACTTTATCAGGTTGGTTTCATTTGGGCTGTCGATTACGTCGATTAGGTATCCAACATGGTCATTATCCCGAAAAAGAACAGAAGTATTCGCTTATGCATTGACTTCCGAGATCTCAACGTTGCAACCATAAAAGATGATTTTCCCCTACCCAGCATCGATCAACTTGTTGACTCGACCGCTGGGCATGCCCTATTATCTTTTATGGATGGCTTCTTAGGATACAACCAGATACACATTAACCCAAAGCATTAGCTCCGGACTACCTTTATGACACCATGGGGAACCTTTTGTTATACAATGATGCCCTTCAGTCTCAAGAATGCTGGGGCCATACATCAAAGGGCCATGACATTTATTTTTAGCGATTACATGTTGCACTCACTTAACGACTACGTGGATGACATTGTGGTTAAATCAAAAATATCAGAACAACATGTACAAGATCTTGACCTAGTACTAAAGCGTTGTTTAAAATATGAGCTGAGACTTAACCTAAAGAAATGCGTCTTCAGAGTCAAGACAGGAAAAATGCTTGGATTCATAGCCTCGGAAGCAGGGATACGAGTAGACCCCGATAAAGTTAAGGCCATAACAAACTTAAAACCACCTGGCAACCTTACCGAACTTTGAGGTCTACAAGGTAGATTACAGTTTATCAGACGTTTCATAGAAAAACTAACAGACAAGCTGAAACCCATGAACCACTTGCTATGCAAGAACGTCCATTTTGAATGGACTCCACAGTGCCAGGAAGCATTTGAAAATATTAAAGTAGCACTCGTTCAACTACCAACGGTTTATCCACCTCAAAATGATAAACTGTTTTACATCTACCTTGCCACTTCGGACTCGTCAATCGCATCCATGCTTTGCCAGAAACAAGATGATGGAACCGAAGTCCCTGTCTACTACTTAAGCCATGCATTAGTAGCCCATGAGAAGAAATATAATGAGGTGAAGAGGTCGTGTTTAGCCCTGGTCTTTTCCTTAAAGGATTGGAGACATTACCTCTTCCATAACCAAGTTAACATAATTTGCAAGGATAATGTGCTCAGAGCCATCACCGAAAAAATTTACGAGACAAGTAGAATAGCCTGTTGGAAAGCCATGATAGCTGAGTTTGACCTACACTACATAGCACAATCATCAGTTAAGGGTCAAGCCATAGCGAATCAAATGACCACGTCAACAATGCATGACCAAGCAACGATAGAGCCAGAATTCCCCGATGAAAATGTAAGTGCAATAGACATAGTACCCAATGACTACGATTCCATTTTGAACTTTGATGGAGCATCCACCTCTTGAGGGGGAAGTACTGCCGCCATTATCACCTATCCCTCCGAGGAGATTCGACCCTTTGCTTATCATTTTGACTTTCACTGTACCAACAACATAGTAGAGTACGAAGGTCTCCTTAGAGGTCTTACGGTAGCACTAGCTTCAGACATCACATGACTTGTGGTTAGGGGAGACTCACAACTAGTTTTAAACCAAGTCACAGACATTTATACATGCAAAGCGCAACATTTACAACCATACTGTGACTTAGCCAAACATTTAATGAAATTATTCGAAAACATGGACATGCAACATGTCTCCAGAAACGACAATACCATCGCAGACACACTGGCCACATTAGCACTAAACATATCCCCTGACATATTCCATACATTGCTAAGCTCCATAATCAGCTGTTTGAAACCCATAATCGATACTCTCGATACGTTGCCAATTGCATCTGTTAGCACAACACACGCGATAGAATGGTATGACGACATAAAAGAGTACCTTGTACATGGTGAAACACCGCGACATCTAACGAATGCACAAAAGAACGTGGTACGAAAGCATTCTCGGCAATATACACTAGTAGGGACACATTGTGCCATCGATCCTACGAAGGCGTACTGCTAACATGCATTAGTAGCGCTGATGCCCAAACCATTGTTGAGCAAGTACATGATGGACTATGCGGAGGACATATAGCACCAAAAGCAATGGCAACGAAAATAAGACACTTAGGCTATTATTGGCCACACATGGAGTATGATTGTCTCTCAAAGGAAAAAACATGCAGTACCTGTCAAAGACATAGTAATCTAATCCATGTCCNAAAAACATGCAGTACCTATCAAAGACATAGTAATCTAATCCATGTCCCACCAAATGAGTTGCATACAGCGCAAATCACATGGCCCTTTCAAAGGTGGGGGTTGGACCTTATCGGACCAATAACACCCTCATCTTCTATAGGGCATAGTTTCATCATAACCGCAACAGAGTATTTCACAAAGTGGGTAGAAGCTGTTCCCCTTCGAAAGACCACATCTAAACACGTATGCAACTTCATTCTTGAAAACATTGTGACCCGTTTTGGTATTCCCATGACTATCATCACTGATAACGGGTCACAATTCAGCAGTGCCGAAACCAAAACTTTCTGTGAAAGTTTGAGGATCAAAAACTCATTTTCATCCCCTTACTACCCTCAGAGCAATGGGCAAGCAGAGGCCACAAACAAAACCATCATTACAATACTTAAAAAGATGCTTACCCAAAGCAAGAAAAGATGGCATGAGCAGCTGGTATATGCACTGTGGGCATATCGCACTACGCATCAAACTTCAACAAGTAAAACACCATATAGTCTTGTTTATTGTTCAAAAGCTGTTTTACCTTTGGAATTACAGGTATCATCCTTAAGGATCACACTTTTCGGACTCCTCGACGAAGGGCAAAACAATGACTTGCGCATCATTGACCCAGACTCGGTGGAGGAGGAATGCATACGTGCACTCGATCAGATTGAATGGTACCAAAAATGACAATGGCAATGCCATCGGCACGACATTCATAAGCGCCCTATCAAAGAAGGTGACCTTGTACTTAAGGCCATTGGGGAACACCCGGACAAATTCTCAGCCAACTGGGAAGGGCCCTACTTGGTCACCAAAGCATACAACAACAGAGCATTCAAGTAAGCTGATATGGAAGGGCATGAGCTTGCAAATCTGACCAATCACTTGTTCTTGAAACCGTTCCATATTTGAGTACAGGCTCAGGTGTGTGCTCATCCTAGAATCATGATGGTAAACTGATACCATAGAACAGTCCTGGAATCATGACTTAAAACTGATACCACAGCTCGTCCTGGCATCATGATGATAAACTGATACCACACAGTGTCTGCAATGACAATAAACTAGCACCCATCCAGTACGATAGTAAACTGCCATAGTCCCACTCGCCAGAGTCCGCTAAGACAATAAACTGGTTTGCCTCTTCACGGTCTGCTAAGACTAGAAACTGGCAATGCACCGTCTGCCATGACGCTAAACGGGAAATGTCCAACGGGTCATGACATAAAACTAACCCATGATAGTCTGCTAAGACTATAAACTGGAAATTTTATCTCTAGTTCCTCAATCTGTGGCTGCATTCAAACTTCATCAGAATCGCTGCATCGCTCGCCATCGGCCGATCCTAACAACATTGCTGCCATTCATATATAGTGCCTGAAATCTCATCTGGTGCCTTTGTTTCATTAGTAGCAGTTTAAGTCTAAGCTTGCTTACTCACTTATGGTTTTCTTGTCTTCTTGGAGTTGTGTTTGTAGGATGACACTCAGAGATGTTCGTACAAGAATGCACTTCGTCATAAGCAGCAAGGTGAGACGTTCACAGCTCATGTGACAAGACTAAATCAAACCATTCACTAGTACATCCCCTGTTTCATATCCCGCCTATCCCTCAACACCTTATACTTGGTTACATCTCGAACACATCCGGTGTAGCCCGAAACATCGAACATACTGTTGCATATTGCGCCACTCTTAAGCGGTTGTAACCCACAACATGGCATTTGAGCATGAGCATAAGAACATAAGAAAAAAACGTCATCCCTTCCCACATAAAACACAAGAGGGGACAACAGTTACCTCGAAAGCAAGCGCTCATGTCTAAAATAATCAAGAAACATCCCGTTGCATGGCTTTGGCTCTTCGCCAACAGTCTTCCCGTAAACACTAAACAAGGGCCCTGTTCCTCCAAAGAATGCAATACATCATCACGTGGCTTTGGTTTTGCCAACAAGTCCTCTTAGACATTAACCAAGAGTCTTGTTCCACCAAGGGACACACATCTCATGTCTTGATTCCAAGTCCACTAAATAATGGCTATTGACAAGGATCAGCATGACCCCTATACACACCAGAACATCCCTTTCACCATGCACAACCTTGATTCCTCCCGAATCCCCACAGTTTCCCTTTCCTTATCAAATACAAATTTCATTTCCCACAATCCCATGTACTACTGAACATGGTACGATGATGTCTAGCCAGGTGCCAATGGACAACATTTCTACTAAGTTGCTTGTGGTGTTTTGCACTTCTTTGTTGACGCCTCTCGGGTCGATTCCTCCAAGCGTCAACAAAGAGGGGCCAATGAAACACCACAAAATTTCAAGCTTAGTACTTCTCCAACAAGAATCGGGCTAAGTCATGACGTTCCCCAGCATGACTAAAGTTTGAGGGCCCCACAGACAGCTCCAAGCAGAGTCGAACCCAATAAGAAGCAGTTTCCTGGGACCCACAAATGACCATGGCAACATCTAGTATCAAACATGAAAACTTCAGAGCTCAAAATACTTAGTCTCCACTAAGTATACATTCTTAGCATATACACCCAAGTTTGCATTCCCAGCGTATACGCCCAATGTATACCCCCAGCGTGCACACCTAGTGTACACGACTCATATATGCTCAGCCTGTACGACTGATGTATACGCCCGGCATGCAATCCCTGAAGATGGCATGGAAATAGCACTGCAGAGTAAGACTTGGCATAGAGCATCAAATCACATGGACAGAGCAATCATCAAGTGTTGACATCATGCATCCTGGAGTCTATACGCTGAGCATGTACATCCTGCATGCCCAGCGTATACGCCCAGTAGACACAGCATATACGCCCAGCAGATACAGGGTGTATACGCCCACGGTCTACGCCCAGCAGATGCAGCACATTGTACACTTGTAACATTTCATTCTTTTGCATCCGGTCAATGCGCCACATGTCACCCAACCCGAGTCTAATGTCTAACCTATATAAAAACCCCAATTTTTCATTAGATTGAGGTTGGCAATTTTGAGCAAACCAGAGACGCTAAGAACCAGAGCAAAAAAAAAAAAACCTGTATGCTGGACCTCGACCTTGCACACTAAGCATACAGCCTCTACGTTGTGCCTGCAGTTTGAACCAGCATATAATCATCCCTGCATCCACTAGGGCTATTCATCCGCCTTATTTCAAAGCCACAATTGCGTTAGACCGGTGCATTGTAACTTTCATTTCGCAATAACATTTCTACATTTCTTTGCTACAGTTTGTTACAGTTTTCCATTCATTGTTGCATGTTTACTATTTACGCTCTGGTAAGTTTACATTCCGTTTACATCAGTTATGCCGTTTACATTTTGTTTCACACCAGTTATGCCGTTTACGTATAACCCAGCGTATAGCACATCGGTGTACGTTCAGGGAAATCCTTGCCTAATCTGCATGCGGACCACTCAAGGTACTCTACCTTCGTTAATTCCAACTTGTCCTCAAGTGAAGGTAGGGTCTTCTGTGCATGTCCGGAGATCTCCCAGTTTCTGTTTCCTTCCAGCCGGAGACCGACGATTTCGGACAGTACAGGATCACCACACGTAACGCACGTGCTCAAAGTGGTTGTACTGAGGCACTTAACTAGCCTAAACGTGATAAGCATCCATTCCTTGGCTATCCGTACACATCCTTGAATGCTCATAACCAAGTTGTACTTATCCCGCATTCTAGGAGATAAGGGTGAGAGAATCTAATCGCGATGAGCAGCCAATTCCTTGATTAGCCATATACATTCGTCAATGCTCGTAATCAAGTCGTACTCATGCTGCGCTACTGTAGGTAATAAATAACAGGTAGAAAATAACATGTAATAAATAACAAATAATAAATCCTATTCCATGCACTGCTTGGTTTATCCACAAAGCTCGTCTTTATTGCCATACACAACTTGCGTTCAGGTACAAAGCTGCTCGAATAAAGATCCGTTCACTTGGGGACTCCTACTGCGGGCACATGGAAAATATTCTATCTCTGGAGTGATCAATTTGCTAGAGTTTCCCCACTTCTAGCCTAGGATGGAAAATAAGGGGAGTGCCGCCTCTTATTTATAGATTTGGCGGTGGACCACAATATCGCGTACGTGACATTGCAGGGGACGACGTGATATCGCGTACGCGATATAGCATGGGATGCGATATCGCAGCGGCTGCGATATCGTGTACGCGATATCACGGCTCATGCGAATCGCATCTCATCATCCTTTAACTTATTTTTTTTGTAAATCTACTTTCTTCATCTAAGATGGAGAGTGTTGAAAGGTCTTTACTTCTAGAAAAGATTTCTTAACTACTCTTCTTATTCTTCACCCTCTACAATTCGATCAACCTTTCTATCTTTATCTTTCCAAATCTAATCATTCCATATTTGCCATGCTCTTTTAAGACAAGAAGATGATGTTGGTCTTCCTTTATACTATATATCTCATCCTTTTTCAAACTATGAGACTAAATACTCAAACATTGAAAAGTCTTGACTAAGTCTTGTTTTCACCCTTAAAAAGTGAAAATATTATCTTCTTAATGCTAAGGTCTTTGTTATTAACAAAGATAACATCCTTAAAGTTAGTGCTAAAAATCCTTCCAACAACCATTGTTTAGCTTATTGGAAGACATTTTTTGTTGAGTATGATCTTTATTTTCTATCCTAATACTTAATCAAAGGTCAAGCTATAGCTAATCTCATCTTTTCCTCTAAAACAACTAATGTTGTTCATATCTTACATATTGATACTAAGGATTTGGATGTTGTCTTTTACTTTGATGAAGCACATACTTCCTTTGGATCTAGTGTAGCCTGTGTCCTTATCCTTTCTAGTAAATAAGTTTTGTATCTAGTTTATAAGCATGATTTCCCTTGCACTAATAATATAGTTGATTATAAGTTCTTAATGGCTAAGGAACTTTTCTTTTCCTTTTTTGCTCATATTTTGAGCCACATCCCATGTTCTAAAAACATGCTAGTTAATGCACTGGCAACCTTCATCATTCATGATGATCCTTGGGTTATGCAAGATTAACTTATGCAACTAGTTTGCTTATTACCTATCATGAAATCTCCTAACATATTAGTAAGAGAAATTAATATGAAAGATAAGAATAAGGAATATGATGATCTTCTTCTTTACCTCACAAATGGGAAGCCCCTTATTCATCTCACACATGCTCAAATTAATTCTTTACATAAATGTAGTTGACATTTCGGATTAGTGAATCATGATATCCTTTGTTGTGTTTTTTATATGGATGTTCTTCTACTTTTTCTTTGTTCTACAGAGTCTAAGATCATCTTTGATTAGGTTCACTTAGGTGTTTGTGGTGGATACTTAGGTTCATGCTACCTAGTTGCTTGCATTATTTCTTTGGGCTATTGGTGGCCAACCTTAGCCAAAGATGTCTATCATATAGTAAAAACATGCACTACTTGCAAAAAGCATGGCTTTGTTATGTATGTTCCTTCATAGGAGATATACATGGCTTAGATGATATGACCCCTTAAAAACTAGGATTTAGATCTTATTGGTTCTATTAGTGCTTCTTTGTCTACTGGGAACCAATTCATTCCAATTGCTATGAAACACTTCAAGAAGTGGATAGAAGCTATACCTTTGCATTCCACCAAGTACCACTATATCTTTTTTTTCATCCTTAATAACATAATAATATGCTTTGACACAAATCTTCAAATTGTAACTGACAACAAACTTTAATTTGAAGGAAAGTAGATTATTGATTTCTGCTCCATGTATCACATCATTCAATTCTTTTTATTATCTTTCTACCCTCAGTCTAATAGTTAGGTTGAGTCCACTAACAAAACTCTCATCCTCTTTCCTTGTATGATGGTTAATAAAACCCAACATAATTACACAATTATCTTATATCCTCTGGGTCTATCGTATTACTTTTTGTACAACTACTAGTCATCCTTCATACTTCCTAACCTATGGTTCTGAGGTGATCTTACTAGTTGAGCTCTATATCCCATCTCTCTGCATTGCTTTACATGATTGGTGTTTAGATCAAGATGACAACAACATGTGATGCATTGAGTTGGATCTTCTTAAAAAACATTGACACGATACTCTTCATCACTTGTATGAATTTTAAGTAGATATTTAGTGTCACCATTCTAGACACATTTGAGTCAAAGAGATTCATAAAGATGATTTAATTCTTTGCCATTTTTTAAACTCCAAAGATACAAAGTTCTCTCCCAATTGGTAGGGATCTTTTTTAATAGTTCAATCTTTAGAAGTTGGTACCTACATTCTATTTGAACAAGAAGGACACCAATTTCTAGATCCTATTAATGGAAGCTTCCTCAAGCACTTCTAGATATAGGTAAGATATAACATTAAACTTGTTGTCTATATGAGATGGAATGAGTGTTCTCTCAGGAACAGTTTTCTCTACTACAATGAGATACATCCTATGTTGGGATAATAGGTTTATTCTAAACTTTGTTTTGCTTGCATTATTTTGCTACCCCTTCTCTATATCATTTTTTGCAATTTATCTAGATATTTGCTTCATACTTCCATATACTATCTATCCCATTCTATTCTATGTGCTTAGCACAACCAATGGGGTTTTTGAATGGCCAAATATCCCATTTTTTCATGTGAGGATGTGATTGAGTATGTTTCTAAGTGGAACAGGGAGGGGTTACTTTGATAGTATATACATATGACATTCTTTTTATCCCTACAGTGTGTAGGATTCAGCCATATCCCACTTCTATAGCATAGCATCATTCTCATGACAAGTGTATGAGAAATATCCCCTTTTCTTTTCCCCTTCACATTTTTACTTTCTACTTTTGCAAACTAACTTCGACTCTCTTGTACTATATCTCTCCACTTCCTCTTATCCCCTCTTCTCATCTATTTTTATTCCTCTCTATATTAAATAGTAGTGAGGCCAAATGAGTATCTATTCCCTAATGCAGTGAGGGAGTGTAGAGTGTAGAGTGATGTACAGAGTGTGAAATCTACATATGTGCAAGGTATGGGAGAAGTAAGCTTTAAGAGTCTAGTCATGTCGCACTTTTATGATACAACACCCCACTGTTGGTGTATTGGCAATGTCCCTAACATGCTTTCCGTACTTTTATTGCTCTCTTTTTTACTTTTTCACTATCTTTCTTTCTTTCTCTATTACTTTCTATTTTTTATACTCTACATTAGTGATGCTAAATGAGTGTCTCTGCTTTACTCCTATAAGGATGTGATTGAGAAAATTAAGTGAGTAAGGAAGCATTTTATCTACACTTCATGTAAGCTTTTTGAGATGTAGTCACATCCCATTTCTGTGCTAGACCACTTCATTGTAGGTGTATCAATGATGTTCCAAAATTTCTTCCTATTATCCCTCTTTGTCTAATCCTTTTTTAGGTACCTACCAAGTCATGCCTTTTCTTGATGGATTCTCCTTCATCTCTTTCATAGTATCCATCAAGAGGAGATAATGTTGTATCTGCTTTGGCTTTTGTTGCATAAGTTAGAGTCCTAGGTACACTCTATGGTCTTTCAACATTAAGGCCATTTTTAGGAGTCTAGATTAAATGTTGTGCATCATCTACAACATAGTTTTTTTATCTCCATCTTCAACTTTCTAGAAATGATGTTTCGCGTCACCAACAACTTTGTTTTTCCATTTCCTCTATGGTTTTCAATTTTGACATTTGATGTCAGCTTGAGCATTGATTCTATTTTTAGCTTTTAACATTTAGAGTTAGATCTACTTTTGATGTTTGATATCAAATCTTATTCTTTGCAGTGTATCAACTCTTTGACATCCAACATTGATTTTGCATTCAACATCTGATGTTAGCTTTCACATCTATAAATCAATTCTTTTATCTAAAAGCTTCTAGAATCTCTCGAAAGATTCTATGGATCCCAATGCATCATTTCTACATAATCTACAAGGCATTTTCAACCTATAAATAGGACGATATCCTAAAATGAAAAAGGGTTGGTTGACATATATTATCATATATTTGGCTTTTTGGTGATTGATATTTTGTTAACATTTGATTAATGTTTTTTAGACATCTATACTATTTAATGTAGTTAGTATTTTTTTATTGATGATTTGAGAAACTTTTTCCAAAGACTTTGTATAACATCCCTATTAATTATCTATAAAATATCCTATAAATAACTAATAGAGTTGTTATGAAACCCTAAGGATCTAGATTTAACCTTGATTTACTAACTCAAAAGGAAGTGGTAAAATAGATAAAAATTATTAATTAGGAGCATAAATATAGTAGAATACTATAACATAACAAAATTTCATAATACTCGTATATATAACTAAATAATATTTATTTAATAAAAAATAAAAATTTGTAGAATACAATAAGATAGTTGTCTAAAAATTTCACTACTTATATCATAAAATAGTATGTAAAATAACAATTCCAATGATATTTGTTTTGTCTCAATTAGACATTGAGAAATAAAGTCATTTGGATTTTAAGTTTATTAAATTAAAAAAATAAAATATTAATATATCATAAGCAATATTAAATTTTCTTGAACATATAGTGCGCTTCAAAATGAAAAATGTTCCTTGCAGTCTCATGGTCCTAATGGTACAAACTACAAATTCATATCTATTATACTTTATTATTTATTTACAAAAGTAGGTACACGGCTCAAGTATCTAAAAAGTATATAAGGTCTCTATTTTACCAAAAATATAAAATATACAAAAATTATTTCTCAAGTTTAGAATGTTCATGTTGTACATAATTAATCCACCTTGTGTTTCATGTTCTTCTTTCGATGATTCCCTACCTACTCTGAGCTCTCTGCGTCAAAATGCAGGAGAGTCATAACCCCTCAAATAAGAAAGGTTATTATTTATTATATTTCCCTTTTCATGGAGCATAAAGATTTTGGGCCAAAAGTCACAAGATATGAGCTAGACAAAGGTTTTCAATAAAATATTAAAAAATGTTTCAAAGTCTAGAATTTTCACAAAAGTTTCCAAAATCCAAAAATCCAAAAGAATGTATATTTTATGTAGGCATCTCCAATGATTAGGTCTTGGTTACCCTCATTGCCAAAGTGATTCATTGATAGCTCTTGGAATAACCTCACTACTATCATAAGATTATCCTTTAAATTATTTTAATGTCCAAAAATATTACAAATTTTTCCAGAAAAAATTCAAAGAATGTATATTTTAACCAAACATCTCCAAAGGCTAGGTCTTGATTACCCTCACTAATATCATCAGATTATCCTTCTGACTCCAAACAGGTCACTCAAGGCTAAGTCTTGGCTATAACCTCACTAGTAACATCCTCAATGGCCAAGGAACACATATCATTGGAAGGATAGGTCTATGCCTCACCACACATTACTAGACTCAACTGCTTAGTGTCATGGTCTCAGCTAAATCCATAGTCTCACATGAACTTACAAATCAAAATCTAGGGTAGGAAATCCATCCAACAACAATCCTTGTTCCCATGGGATGGATCCTACTAAAGAACACTTCATTACTACATGCAAATGGGGACATCTAAAAGATTTGTGTCTTCCACTACCAACTAAGAAAAATTGATCACATAAATATTATTATTTTATTCCAAAAATCCAAAAGGTACCCAAAATGGCCAAAAATCCATGATAGCCAAAATTCCACAAAATTCTCATAAAATCATGTTTATGTCATGAGTTGAACTAAAAACCATGTTCATATCAAAATTTGATCCAAAATATTCATAAAATATCCAAGAAGTAGGTTGGACAAAGTTTCCAAAATTTCAAATATTTACCAAAAGAACATAAAATTATATAGATAGGATTAAAATGTTATTCTTCATAAAATAGGTTCAAAATGACAAAAATCCAGCAGAATCTTGGCATAATAATCAAAATCATAGAAGAATACCAAAAGATCAAAAAGTAAAGAGGAAAAATAGAAAATCCATAACAAAATAGGATAACTACATAAAAAGAAACATAAAATAGTCTGTCTTACTTGTGTTGGTAGAGTTCTCAAAATCTTCTCAGCAACTTCCATTTCTACCTAATGCTCTCAATTTGTCTTTGCTTTGTTTAACTCATCAAACCTAAAACCCTTTTACAAACTATGATGTGATGTATCTAAGGTCTAAACCTATTTATAATGGGAATAATGGAAGAAATCGAGCTCAAATCATCTTTAAAACAAAGAAGAAAGGCAAAAAATGTTTTTAGAAAAACATGATCGAACACTATTTTCTTTTATAAAAATGATGGTAGTAAACTAGATGGAAGAAATGAATGATGGAAGAACGAGTGGCAGAGAGGTGATGGAATAAAAAAAATGAAAAATGCATATTGTATATGTAACATATATAATATATATATGTATACTTTACATAATACATGTTATACATGTGTATGTGCTTGATAAATCATGGTTGAATTTTTTTCTTTTTCTTTTGTAAAGAATATTTGATTTTTAAATATTTTTTAAAAACCATTAACATTTTTTATTAGTTCATTGTCATTTTTCCCTCTAATTAATACCTCAATGTTTAAGTACTCATAACATGTACATTGGGACTCCAAATCAAATTCCATTTGAACCTATGAGATTCTTATCAAGTGCTCTACCAAATTGTATGCTAAAATCTTATCTAGGAATTACTTATCATGGTTGTTTAGTTTAAATGCTGAAACTTTTCTAGTATTTTAGCAAACTAGAAATTGTGATATCTTTGATTCTAGTAAACCAAGGGTCAAAATGTATATTTTCAAACATCCCAGACACATTAGTAAGTCAAATTTTAGGTAGGACACCTTGAGGTACTTCCTTAACAAAGATAATTTATGCAATATTTAGTTATAATTAAAAATGAACTCCAAATCCTAGTTTAATGACAAAAGCAACATGGAATATGACTTGGATAGTGTGAGGGTTAGAAATTGCTCCATGAACAGAGCATTATATAATCACATATGCATGATAAACTATAAAAATGCACAATTAAATGTGCATAATAAAGATTGAATATACATGACCAAAGATGCGTAGAGAATAAAATATGCATAAACAAATACTTGTAAATACATAATAAATGTTAAAAATAAAGACTTCCTAAGGTAATTGGATTTCAACATTTAATCATAAAATATTTAGAAGATCTATGATTAAGCTTAAATAGTGATGAAATGAAGGATACAAAACTTTAACAAATTATCCTAGCAAGTAGATTGCATTCATTTATGTAGGAGATTAACAATAACAATAATAACAGTAATGATAACAAGCTAATCTATTGAAATGCATTTGATAGTATTAAAAAATTAATTATATGCATTAAATTAAATAATTGAATTTATGTAAATGTCTAGGTTGTGACACTCTATCTCTCCATAGAATAACTACTCTCTCTTTCTCTCTTACCATTTCCATGATGATGCATTGTATCTACTTCATGTTATTCTCCTAATAAATAGAGAATCACTCAAAATTAGGTCAACACATTGATCTGATCCATCCCTCTATGTTGTCAATTGATAAATCTACTATCGTTATCATTATATTTGCATCAAGTGTATGCATCAAAGAAAGAATGGAGTAAAATAGATTCTCATCAGATTACTCTAATCTCTGACACATGTTATAAAATATTTCTTTGTAGGTTGTGATGAGTGGCAAGGTACCCCTATGCCCAACCATACAAATCACAAGCATTCATGCATGATCTAATTGAATTTTGTAGACCTTAAGTTCTTAAGTACACTAGTTCTAAGACATGAAATCTAATCAAGATGATCATTGTCTTCTTAGTTCCACTTGTGAAGTACAAGTATATGGTTAAGTGCAATTGAGGTATATGATTTTTATCATTTTGTATTTTATAAATTTAATTGCCTAGAATGAGAATGAAAGGTAGAAGAATTTAATATCTAATTAACCTACTGCCTAGCTACCCTAACACAAGTACCCATTTCCATTTCTTAGACACATCCTAAACACATGTGGTGCTGTTGGGTTACCAAACGTTAAGGGTTGCTGGGTTACCAAGTGCTACACGTATGCTCAGAGTGGTCATGCTTGTGTTCATTAACAACTAGAAGTTAATTTCTTAATGAAAATGCATTAAAGTAAATTGCATGAATAATAAATTCATTAAAGAAAACATTAATATATTCTTAGTGCTACAAGGATTATCAAAAAGGCTTGTCTTTATTCTTGTCATACTATTGTGCTTAGGTACATTAATGCTTTAATAAAGGTTCATACACACTTAGACTCCTATTATAGGCACTTAGAAAATATTACAACTTTGGAATGACTAAATTGCAAGAACTTCATTACTCTATGAAAAACTATATGAAAATCGTGAGCCCAAGCACTATATTTATAGGTCAGCATATACCCCACGATATTAGATATTCAACATCGCATCTTGGGCTCTGACATTAGGTATATGATATTGAGGCTATGATATAAGATATTTGATATTGGAGCTAGTCAAAACATGATTTATCATACTCCCACGACTGAATGAAAACTTGTCCTTGAGTGAAGAAGAGGAGGAACAAGTTTCTTACAAAATATTGGGCAGGTATGGGATTATTAATTGACATACAAATTGACTTAGATGGAAAAAATAGACTCCTAAGTGCCTGAGTGTATGGATGTAAAATATTTTACAAAATTAGATGTTCATGAAAAGAGAAGAGAACACCCTAGAAAAAAATGACATCCAATCCCTCTTGGTAGTTGAAGAGTGAGAGAGAGGATCGAATGATCATGAATAGCCCTTGTCGTGTGGTATTGTTACATCATCCTTGATGGAGATAGTTCCTCTTCCAGTCCATGCTTCCCATTGTAATCACAATAAAATCACAGATTAGTATGTAATGTGTAACATATAGCTTTAAAGTACTATGACTTGTTGGTGGTTACACTTTTCTAGGTTGTGATTACAGTGGATTGATTTTGTTAGTAGTGTTAGCGGAAAGACTGACAAATAGGGTAACATGAATAAGTGGTTCATTAAATTTGAAAAAGTTCAACACAAGGAAATACTTGAAGATGGTGTAAGAATTCATAATTGTAACAATAAAAGATTTCATTGAAAAATGTTATGAAGATGCACACAATTGGATGTCATTAATGAGGTGAACAAAAGGATTTGATTGTAAGGATGTCTAAGAATAAAGAACTTAAGTAACCCAATCAAAAGATATGCAAGTGGATCCTTCCTAAAGTAGGAACAGGCCTTTTATGCCTTAGCATAGCTTCAAACCAAGAAGTCCATGGGCTCCATGGATGATTAATGATTACAAAAGGTTAAGTACAAAAACTTGGAAGAAACTACCTAAGAATTTTGACATATCAAACCAGGAATGGAGGTGAGACATGGAAAGCATAGATGGACGAGAGAGAGTGGAATGGAGTTCCTGATTGAGGTTACATGAAGTCCCTTGGAAATTTTGTGGTTAAATGACTTGATAAAACCCATCATTAGTCCAGAAAAAAACCAACCATGTTTAGTGACTTTACATCACCATTAAAAGATCAATCCATCCCCCTAAGATACAAGAGTGCTTCCATAGAACAACCACTATTTCTTATTAGAGAAGAAAAGACAAGTAGGAAGTGAAAAAGGGCCTTAGTTAGAGGGGAACTTCAAGCATGGGTAGCATATCTTTCTAGTCCCATAACCAGTGCTTGTGGTCCATTTATTTTGTCTAAGGGATGTTCTTTGAATTCTTATGAGTTTTTTTTTGATGAGAACCACACCATGAAAAGACTTATTCAACTTCCTTTTATTAATTGACACGAAATAGTGAGAAATCCATCAAAAGACACTTGCATCTAAGTAAGTAGAAAGGTACAAAGAATATCAAATCCCCTTGAAGTCACACTCTATTCAAACCTTTGAATCCTTTCCGATTTTAGAAACTACCAAGGTTACAAATTCATTATAGTTTTATTAATGAAAAAGAGATTGCACATTTCTAGAATAAGGAAAACCATAGAGTTTGTGGATGGTGGATGTTGTGTACTCACTACCTATTGCATGAAAAAGAAACCATGTCCTAATCATCAGTAACAAAATTCAAAGCTAGAAGTGAGACATCAACAATCAAATAACTGTATAGTACATGTAACGACGGAAAATGTCGGCAGCTGGAATACCCAACAAAATCCGTGTATACAGTCTTAACCACGGATCCATGTGAGGGCTATGCTAGAGAAAACGAATCGATAGTGCCTTGAATGATCTTGTCAATCAGACAGGGACTTACTAAATCAGTAAACCGATGAGGATTATGAATGTTGCGTGGAACGATTTGATTCGACGAGTTGCAAAATGAGAGAAAAACAATGCAGATGAATTATAACGATGATAACGCTAACACGATAAAAGGAATCAGACATGAGAAAAATGCGTGATTGCAAGATCTATGGTTTGACCCAAAAAAATGAGTATTTTGTATATTCCAGTTACACTGGGGAGACCCCGATTGTTTTGTGTGAAGCAAACACAAAGTAACAAGAAAACTGTCTAAGCAGAAATACAGAATGGAGTTCGATCTACATCGTAGGCCAGAGATGGGATGCAAGGAAGGTCAAGTTTTGACGTCTATTGATCAACTACTTCTGACCAATAGAAACTCACAAACCACACTAGATGATCTCTTAATCTCTGATCTGCTCCTTTTACCTTAGGTAGTCTTTGCTCAAAACTGCCGACGATCACCAATGGAGAAAGTTGTGTCTTCGCCAAAGAGGTAATCGCTCCTGCTGCCAATCCTCAAGCAAAAATGTCTCCTGTCTCTGTGGAAAGATAGTGCTGTCAAATGATTGCCAGAGAAAATGCTGCCCTCTCTCTCTCTCTCTCTCTCTGTGTCTCTATTTTTCTTCACCAACTGGGCTATTTATAGGTTTGAAAATACGTGGAGAAGGCACGGCTATGATGACACGTGTTTCAAACCCTTCAAAAGATCGTTGACTTGACTGTCCTTGTATTGAAATTCGTGACTACGCAAAATACGCGCATCTGCGTATTATGCGTATGGATGACGAATGTGGATTGGGCATGTCTCAGTTGATTTTGTGCTACATTACGCTTGTACGCATTGTGCCACGTGCGAGAGCGTAATAAAGCACATAAACAAGGGACTCAAGCTGCTTTACGCTGGTTTACGCTGCCAAGCGTAATGAAGTGTAAACAATGATTAACTTGGCGATGGGTTACGTTGCGTACGCTGCGTTGCGTAACGAGCGTAACTTGACCTGTTGCGCTTCCTTTGGATCCTTTTGTCATTTCCGAAGCTCGTTATGCTGCCTTGCGTAATAGAGCGTAAATCTGCCCTTGGACAAAAGGCTTAGCAGAATACACGAGAGGTTGCATATCACACTGCTTAGGCCTTAGGCTTCGCCAAATCTGCTGAAGTAAA
>MNCI01033132.1:324336-344774 GCA_015680685.1 Gnetum montanum
AATTTTCACGGTGTTTCAATGGCCCCTCTTTGTTGATGGTTAGAGGACTTGCCCGAAAGACATCGACAAAGAATACAAAACACTGGATTGGTAAAGGCCTGAACAATGTTTATCAATGGTTACTCAGGTGTTGTCCTGTCAACATAGAAGAGCAAGGCTGGAGGTTATGAGAGATAGGATGATTTGGCAGGAAACAGGTTCGGGGAAGACTCAAATGAGGCAGGATGGCAGAGCTATGGAATGCACTCATTGAACACATAGAAACGTATGTGTACTTGTATTAACAGGAATGCTTTCAGACGAGCATAGTGCATCAGTCTGAGATTTCTTTGTTATAGACTATAGCAGGAATGCTTGTAAAAGGAGCACAACGCGTCACTTCTGCGATATCTCTGCTATAACACTTAATTGTGTTACGCTAGTTTATGGACTTGATTGCAATGCGAGTGCGGAAAATGGGTGCTTACGTATGTAGCTTTTGCATACAGGAAGCAGATGGTAGGGATGAAGCGAAGCAAGAGCTGAGGGTAGGATCATAAGGGGAAGAGGGATGCACTTCTAAGTGGACAAGCTAACCTGAGCAGCCATTTCAAAACACTGTTTTTACTTCATCACTTAGATGAATGCACCTTTGGATGACATCTTCGCAGCAAGTAACCTACAATCAAAGAAGAGAACATAGGATACCATTGCTCGTGTGCATCGCGGGCGAGGTTGTTGAAACAAGTGCCATTAGAGGCGAGATGAAGTGATCAGGCCGTGAAGGAGGAACTGTAGCACAAGGCCATAGTCTTCAACCTTGACGCTTGGCCCAGCATATCACCGCTAAAGATCATCAGACTCTGCACACCTGACTGGTTATGTAAAGGACCAGCTAGATGAATCTGTGAAGCCAGGGCTTGATAGCGATGATGAGCGAAGATCCCCAAAGTCGTAATTGATGGGAATGCCTTTGGGGCTTTGGGCGGTGGAACTAACCTCTCAGAGGTACCACCGCTGGAATGGGTGTGGTGACGGTATCTTCGAGGGGTCAGTAGTATGCCCTTCGGCACGTCTGAGGAATCAGTAGGATGCTGGTGAGGTAGTGACGCTGGGACTGTCCTAGCATCCCATCCCATGTGTCTTGCAGCTGTACAGAGATGATCACGCTTGCTTGAGTTGCATGATGGCAGCTTGTGAGCCCTAGTTTTAAGTCCTGGGAGACTGTCATTGCTGATTTTAAGTCTTAGCAGACCATGGTCCCAGTTTAAAGTCTAGGCGGACTGAGAAATGCTAGTTTTACGTTGTAGTGGACGGTGGCGGGGCTGATTTATGGTCTTAATAGACCGTGTTGTGGATGTTAATTTTATGTCGTGACCCAAAGATAGATCTATGCTGGTTTTACGTCTCAGCAGACGGTTACTTACCTTTGTCAGTTTTATGTCATGACAGACAACCGGTGCCAGTTTAGTGTCGTGGCGGACGCGTGTAGAAGATGCCAGTTTTTCATCTTGGCAGACCTGTACAACATTGCCAGTTTTACGTTGTAGTGGACGGTTACAACTTGCCAGTTTTGCGTCATGGCGAACGGTCAATACCATTTTAGCGTCATGGCGGATGTGTGAAGGGTGTGCTAGTTTTACGTCATAGCGGATGTTTGTTGCCAGTTTAACGTCATAGCGGACGATGGTGGCCATACTTGATATTTACACTAGAGATGCAACTATATGTAGTACCACTTTAGATATATATGATTGATAGGGTTTGGTAACTTGTTGCCATCGACATCTGCTAACTTGAATGCTCCGTTGCTATACGCATCAGTTACCAAGAAAGGACCCTCCTAGTTTGCAGAGAATTTACCTACTGGTTCGCGAATGGCCTTGAGAACTAAATCTCTTTTCTTGATCGGACGTTGCTGAAGATTGTGACGATGCTTTTGCCTCTGCTTGTCTTGATACTTTTCGTTTGTATCAAGCATCTGTATTCGCTTCTCCTCTACTGAATCTAAATCCATGATCCGAGACTCGGTGTGTTGAGCCTCATTTATAATCGTGGAGAGGACCATTCTCAGAGAAGGAATCTGCAACTCGAGGGGCAGCACTGCCTCGGATCCGTAAACTAGGCTATAGGGCGTATTGTTTGTAGCTGTCCTACATGTAGTGCGATATGCCCATAGCACATAGAGGATTTTTTCGTGCCACCGTCTCTTGTTGCTGTCGAGCATTTTCTTGAGCAGATTGATGATGACTTTATTTGTTGCTTCAGCTTGACCATTCGCTTACGGGTAGTAGGGTGAGGAAAAGGACTGTTTAATGCCAAGGCTATCACAGAAGGATTTGGTTTCCGTGCTACTAAACTGTGGACCATTGTCGGTCACGATAGTCATCGGGAGACCAAATTTGGTTACAATGTTGTCTAAGATGAAATGGCAAATCTGTTGAGATGTGATCTTCCTTAAAGGAATAGCTTCTACCCACTTTGTAAAGTACTCAGTTGCGGTAATTATGAAGCTATGACCTGTGGAAGATTTCAGCGTGATGGGACCTATTATGTCTAGTCCCCATTGTTGAAAGGGCCATGTTATCTGAGTTGTATATAACTCTGTAGGCGACACGTGTATAAGATTTGCGTGACGCTGACACGTGTCACAAGTTTTGACCTTTGTTAGGCAATCTTTTTCCATGAGTGGCCAGTAGTACCCTAAGCGGTGAATTTTTGAAGCCATAGCCCGTGGTGCTACGTGTCTTCCGCATAATCCCTCGTGAACCTTGCCAACGATATGCTATGCCTGGTCTTTATTAATGCAGATAAGTAGCACACCATCAAAAGAGCGTCTACAGAGGGTACTGTCTCCTATGATTACATACTGCCTAGCTCGCTTGCGGATTGCATCCTTTTGCGTGCGTGTCAATTCGTGCGATAGCTCGCCTTGTAAGAGGTAAGTTTTAATGTTGTCATACCATTCTGGCGTGCTTTCTTCGAGGAGAGAAGATATTTGCGCCGCTTGAACGATAGGACCTGTACAATCTGTTATTAGAGTAGGACAAGTGTCGAGTAGATGTGGAGGCACATTTAAGGCTAGCGTAGCCAGTGCATCAACCAGTGTGTTATCATTCTGTGGCACGTGTTGGGCATTGATGGTCGCGAATTACTTCAGAAGATCTTTAGCCATATCGCAGTAGGGCTGCAGATGGACAGCTTTGCAGGCGTAGACTCCTGTGATTTGATTGATAATGAGCATCGAATCATCCCTAACTACCAAGTGTCAAACATCGAGTTTGCTTGCAGCTAGTAATCCCCTGAGGAGCCCCTCGTACTCTACCACATTGTTCGTATAGGGGAAAGTTAAGCGATAAGCGTGAAGACGCACATCCTCAGGTGATAGCGTAATAATGGTGGCAGCACTGCCATATCTAGCGGTTGAAGCTCCGTCGAAATACAACATTGCCTCGGGGCCTGTTAAAACAGGGCTTACGCTATGTACATATTCGTCTGGAAATTCAGGCTCTATGGTTGCTTGACTGTCTATAGGAGATGTTACTAATTGGTCGGCTATCACTTGACCTTTCATAGAAGATTGGCCAACATAATGCAGATCGAATTCTGCCGTGATAGCCTTCCAACAAGCTATTTTGCTACTTTCGTATAAGTTATGCGTAATGGCCCTAAGGATGTTATTTTTATAGATGATATTAACTTGGCTACGAAAAATATAATGTCTGCACTTCTTGAGCGTAAACACTAATGCTAGGCAGTTACGCTCTACTTCGTTGTACTTCGTTTCATATGCACATAGGGCGTGACTCAAGTAGTAGATGGGTACTTCTGACCCGTCATCCCTCCTTTGACAGAGTAACGCTGCTAAGGCTATGTCTGAAGTTGCGAGATAGATATAGAATGGTTGATCCCTTTGCGGTGGGAAAACTGTTAGCAAACGTTGAAGCTCCTGCTTCAAGCCGTCGAACGCACGCTGACAATCGTCCGTCCATTCGAAATCAACCCCCTTTTTAAGCAAACGTTGCATAGGGTGTAACTTGTCGGTTAATCTCGAGATGAACCGCCTGATAAACTGTAACCTCCCCTGTAATCTGCGTAATTACTTAAGACTTGTAGGGGGTGCTAATTCAACAATGGCTTTGACTTTTTCAGGGTCTACGCGTATGCCAGCTTCCGATACCACAAAACCCAGCATGCGTCCGGTTTTGATTCTGAACACACACTTTTTTGGGTTGAGTCGGAGATCGTATTTAGAACATCTTTTGAGAACTAACTCTAGATCCTCTGAATGATCTTCTGACTTTAAAGACTTAACAGCTATATCATCAACATAATCATTCAGTCTCCCTAAGAGGTAATTGCTAAAGATGTATGTCATAGCTCGTTGATATGTTGCTCTGGTGTTTTTTAAGCCAAAAGGCATCATGGTGTAGCAGAAGGTCCCCCAGGGTGTCATAAATGTTGTTGTTAACTAATGCTCTGGGTTAATGCGTATTTGATTGTATCCTGGTGTAATTGTGAATTGTAAATGTTGTGTGATAGTGTTTTGTCTGACCTGTGTCTTACATTGTTCAGTCAGGGAATCCTGGGAGATTACCCTTACAATTTCTGGCCACGAGGCGAATATCGTCCTCTTCCGCTATGGCGACATCAAGGATGCACAACGTTGGCTTCGTCATGCAGCATCCCCAGTTGCGGTGGTCTCCAAGATACGAGAAGCGAGGCTAANCGTCATGCGGCATCCCCAGTTGCGGTGGTCTCCAAGATACGAGAAGCGAGGCTAATGCATTTTTTTTAGCCGCAACCCCTGATGTCCCCGTCAGTGAAATGTTAACCCTTGTCAACTCCTTTAGCGAAAAGGCTGAGCACTTTTGCACGCATGTGCATGGTGTATGTGTAAGTTTTGACATTGACGCTCAGCTCTTTGAAGATCTTTTCAGCGTCCCCTCTAACGGCCTTCCCATAGAGGAAAAGGCGAAGAGGAGTCTTGACTGCCAGAAGTGGCTGGAGGAGTGGGTAGGGGTCAAGAAGGAGACTAAAGGGATTCCTTGTGAAAGCATCAAGCTAGAAATCGCGAAGATAGTTTATCCCCTTTTTCGGGCCCGGGCTTTCCCCAAAACACTCTCGCAGGGGCGATTTTTTTCCATAGAGCAGACCCGTATTATGCGGGAGGTTATCGAAGAAGGGACCCAGTTCAACTAGGCAAGCTACTTTGCTGAGGGGCTACGCACTGAGATGATCAGGCTTCGCAAGAAGCTCGAGTCTCGTTTCAATGTGCATTACGCCTTCTTCGTAGCCTGCCTTCGGCGTTTTGCTGAATTCTTGGTCATCCAAAGGAATGGGGTTTGGGTACAATAAGACCGAGACCAGCTATCCAGACCTTAGATTGCCCACATTTTCAGCATCACGTGTGGACAGGATCCCCAAGAAGGGATTGGGGATTCTCTGTCTATAACGACCAGAGGTTTGGCGGCGTCTTGACTGCGAGGCCCCGACAGTGTAGGCGGGATAATGCCTACTTACACTGGCGATGCCTCACGAGGGAAACATCTGGCGGCAGAAATTGTAGAACCTGCAGCTCGACGTAAAAGGCTTCGTATAACCAAGGCCTCTACGAAGCCTAGGAGTGGCATAGGTCGAACTGTGGAAATCAGAGTTCAGCGGAATAAACCTCCGCCTGGTAAGCATGGAAGAAATATATATCGCAAGTTGTATTACGCAATGTTTATTTAGGATATTTTGAAGTGTCTTAAGCGTATTATGTGATATGACCAGAAAAAGTTACGGAGCAGCTGACCCCTGAAATAGGGGTGGTAATACTACTTCGTGGGGAAGGGACCCCTGTTTTAGAAGAAGAGGCCCCAGCTGTTAGGGTGAGCCACATACAGATTTCTGTGCATGAGGCGGCCCTAACTGTTGGGACGAACGACGCACAGACTCCTGTGCGTGAAGAGAGGAAGGAGGCAGAAGACGTTGGTGAGCTCCCCACTGTTACTGGTAAAGGTAATGAGTGTGTTAGAAATTTTGTAGAATTCTGTTAATGATTAGAGTTTCTAACTTGACTACGCTATAGGAGAAGAGGATGCATCCACGTTCGTCGCTGTGAGCAGAGCGTGAAGAGACTTTCCTGACAAATTTACCTTCATGGAGGGCGTTGTCAGTGATATGATCGAACGCCTCGAGCGCATCGATCTGGAAGCTGGTACGTTGTAGCTATAAAAGGTTTATTTTATTATACAGTAGTAATGTGTCATGTACATTGATAATATTTGCTGTTAGGAGCTCGCCTTCGATGGGACCCAACGGAGCCCATTGATTTGAACACAGTGGAGCCTCCATCTGATGGGGCAGTAGTGCCACGCCACATTTATGAGGAGATGCATAAATGTGCGTTACACACGACACGCTCCTTATGGGAGAGTAAGGGTGTAAATGAAAACCTTTGGAAAAGGATGCAGAGGTTAGAGAAGAAGAATGAGTCTCTGACCAAAGAGGTTGGGGACCTAAAGTCACGATGTGAGTTCCTACAGGCGCGGGAAATGGGTGACAAGGACTAGCGTACCGCTGTTATTGACTACTCCCGTTATTGGACTGCAATCAAGACCAGCGTGCAAACTAGTCGGGCGTTGGTAGAGCAGCAGATGCAGATAGAGTTGTTAGCCCAGAAAAGCCAAGACTAGAGGGACTACTGTGCAAGTGTACAAGAATGGGGGCAGAAGGAAAAGGACCACAAGCATGTGTATAAGCGAGAAAGTATCGCTTACCGTCAACACTATCGTGATTCTGCCGTTGAATCCCAATCCTTGCGAGTCTTCCTGGACATCATTGGAGCATCTGAAGCCTTCAAGAAGTTTCAAGAGCAGGTGATTGTAAGTGCGTCCCCGGAAAGGGAGGTGACTCTCCCCGGGGGCCAGACTACCATCCCCACTTTCTTCCCTGACCCACCTCGTTGGACTAGCATGGAGAAAGGGAAGGTGAAGGCTGGAATTGCTCTAGGAGATGAAGTGTGGTCTGACCTGACGGAGGATGAAATCATGGAGTGCCTATGGGCCGGCTTGGAAAAGCTTCCCTTTGCTGCGAAGGCAGGGCCATCACGAGTAAGTTTAATCATGACTAAGTCTAAACTTTCTGATTGTGTTGTCAAGTTTTGTTTTGCTAATATGTTCTCTGTATCTAGGTACCAGAAGAGGATAGAGAAGGCGAGCAAGCTGAGGAGCAAGTACAAGAGGAGAGGCGTAGTGATGAAGAGCGTCCTCTTGTGGAGCTGGTGCAAGAGCAAGGACCTCATGAAGAGGGGATTCTACATGAGGGAATACCTCCCAGAAGAGAAGGCCCACTAGAGGACGATTTATTAGGACTAGAGTCGGACTTGAGAGATACTGGTGACAGTGGCATTAGAGGAGATGCGTAATTGTGGTTTACGCATGGTTTCATTGATTGTTGTCAACCATGTTTATGCGAATGACTGAAAGACTAGCTATAAGATTTTTTGACAATTTTAAATGTTATATATATATATATATTTTTGCATTTTTATCTGCAAAACGTAAGCGTAGTTGTTAACGATTTTGCCTAAGTTATGTTGCGATGGAATGAAATTGCTAGTTTAAGGCCATGGCGGGCGGTCACTAGTTTTAGGCCATTGCGGGCCACAGCTAGTTTAAGGCCGTTGCGGGCCCTGGTGCGTAGTGTAAAGAGCGTAATCGATGGTAATGTACATTTTTGCGTAATTGGACTACAGTGATCAGAAGACGTAAATAGCGTACGTAAGGGAAATGAAATAGCGTAAGGAATGGCAAGCGTAAACATTGAAAATTTCTATAGCGTAAATATGTGTTGGATGAAAGTGAACTGCTAAGCATAAACAGTGATAATTGGTAAAAAACATAATAGTGCGCGTAAATGCCATTGAGCTCAACCGCTAATTCGTAATTGTTTCTTAATGGCCTTTACGTTCAGTGTTGCGTAAGGGTGGAGCGTTTTACAGTCTGACTCCTCCATGCTGCCATCCTGAAATGGCAGGTTGGCCCAGGCTTAATTGCCATCGTTGGTTTCGATTTTTTGAGGGATTTGGAGATTGGTCTGATTATCCGAAGTTTCTATCTCCGAACCCCGTTCTTCTTCAACATTGTTGACGGTCTTGGGGGTGATTTCATCACCGCGTATTATGACCTCCCCCCCTGCGTAGGGTAGGTGTATTTCTTGATGTATCGGTGATGAAACTGCCCTCAGCTGGGCTAACCAGGACCTCCCTAGGATCAAGTTGAAGCCAGGCATCTCCTCGACGACTAAGAATGTGGCGTCCGTTGGGAATTGATTCCCTTCGACAAACTCGATACGCACCGTCCCCTTGACCTGAACCCTTGCTCCATTGAACGACTTTACGCATGTTGTCATTGTGGAAATGATTTGGTCGAACAGACCTAACCTATCCATGATGGGATAAGGAATGCTTTTTGCAGTTGCGTCGTCGTCCACGTGTATCCTCCGGATTCGATATTGACCAACCCGAATGGTGATGAACATGGGTTCAGTTGTCACCTGACATTTCTCAGGATCATCTTTGATGGACTCGTCATGAAAGGTCAATGAGGTAGGCTTAGGTTGCTCAGCTTTGGAAGGAAACATGACAGCGTGTATCGCTTCTTCCTCCGCTGGTAAGCTTTCGTCCATAGATATGGATGTCAGCATGCAGACCATAGCCTCATGGTGTTCTAGGGATGTCATGAGCAGGTCATAGAGGCTCAGCGTTGTATTTTTTTGCTTCAGAGCCTGTTTGACCTGTGTAAACACGTCGAGGAGGTCCTTCTCTCGGCTAGGTTGTTTGTTCCCCTTGTCTTCTTCCATTCTTCTCAAGAGACGAATCTCCCAAGGTGGAATGGTGTCAGTCGGGGGGTTGTTCTTTTTCTCACTGAGAGGAGGTGGCTGCGTTTCTGCACCTTTATCCTGCCTCTGAGGTACAGGCGAAGGCACAGAGGCCAGGGGCCTAGGCTTAGGGAAGCCAAGCGTAGAGTGGTCTTTTGTAGCGTTAATAGATGTATCCTCTCCCTTTTGTTTGTCGGGTGGTGGTTGGCAGTTTTGGTTAGAGGTCTGCCCCTGCATGAGAGGAACAGCTGGTGGTTTTGGCTCCCTGAGAATGAAGGGTGCCCTAGGCGTGGGTGCAGACGAGGCCGCAGCTTGGCTGTTACTACGTGGCTGTGTGGCATTCTGAAAAAGTGCATGAATGATAAAAGGTGGCCCTGAGACGCTACTGGTTGTCGATGAAAGGTTTCCCCTTGTTGTGAGTTGGTAGGTACACACAAAACAAAAGGTTGTTTGGGTGGTGCCTTCCTCTCACTGTCCGTACTCACCACATTAATTGTATAGGGTGTGTCGTTTGCATTCAATGGATCTTTATACACGTGTAATGCTTGGTTTTCCGGAGGCGTCGAACTACTGCCGTCTAGTTTCAAATGACCCTCGTCGATCATGTGTTGAATGTCGTCCTTCAATGCCCAGCAGTCATCTGTGTCGTGACCACACAATTGGTGGTAGTCACAGAAACGGTCCAGCCTGAAAGATTTCGGAATTGGTGGTTCGTTAGGCAGGGCTAAAGAAGGATTATTTAGTAGTTTACAATGACATCTGTGACGCTTCAGAGCTTCTTCGGACACCCTTTTGGGTTGAATTTATTTGGCCCCTAACAATTGTTTCAGCAGTTCTGAATGTTTTACAGGAAGGGCTGTATACTTTGAGTGATCTTTACGCTCAAAGTTTGGTTTTGGCTGGGGGGGGGGGCCTTCAGGGGCAGCTGTGTCCTGGCTGGTGCTACCTGCACTGGCAGTGGTCTCAGAAGGCACCGCGGGTGCCTTCTTGTTCTTGTTCTTTGTGCCCTCAGCCAGCGCAGCTACTGTCGTTGTCGTCGCTTTACCTTTGTCTTTGCCCTTATTGTGAGCGTTCTTGTAGGTGATATACGTCGGGTCTTTGCTGGTCTCCGCAGCATCTTGGATGCTTCTGATTTGAGCGAAGGCCTGATGTAAGGAGTTGGGGGAAAGATAATACATCTTTGACTTAATAAAGTCATTGACTGCTCCTTTGAAGATGGCCAGCAAATGTGAGTCCGCGATTGGCTCACGGATTTCATTCAAAGTAGCATTCTAGCGCTGTATGAACTTCTGGACTGGTTCGAGAGGATCCTGTTTNCACTGTTGTAGCAACAAGGATTTGGATCTAAAGGTGACTAAATGAGCGTTAGGATCCCCCTCCCCATTATACTTGGTAAAATGAGGTAAGGACATCCCTGGTGGTAACGACAACATGGGGACCGCTGAACTAATGGGATCATCTTGGTAAAAGTCCATGATCTGTACAGTGTTTGAGCCAGCGGCCTTAAGACACCTAACCTCCTCAGTGAGGGTTTGAATAAGTAGAAAGGCTTGGTTTAGACCTGTTGCTGGAGGTGTCTGTGCCAGAGGAGTAGGGGGCTAACCTGGGAAAATAGGGCTAGGCAGTGGAAATGATGGGATGGTTTGGTCGGTAGATGGTGGGGCAGGGATCCCTGTAGGCAGGGGTACCTGTGAAGACCATCATCCACTGGTTTGGGAAGAGAGATTAGCCGCCACCAGCTGCGCGGGATAAGGATAGGGATATTGCGGGATCACCTGCGGAATTTGCGTTGCGGGTGCCACCGAGGATTGCACATCGTACACCGCAGACTGGTTGTGTTGTGCCACGGGGTAGGTCCACTGACTCACGGTAGGCTGTTGGATAGGTATCCGTGGCTGCACGATGGCAGTGATCTGCTGGGTTGGAGGGGGTAGCAGTGATAAGGTCTGCATCGGACGAGTTGTGGATATGGTTTGGGGTTGGATCTGCGGGATGAAATGGGGCATGGTGGATGCTGGAACCACCGCTGGAATGCTGAGTACACGTGACGATGAAACCACCCCCATGTTGTTGTGGGGTATTTGCACTTGCAGCCCAGATGGCTGCGCAGTGCCTTGCGGAATGATAGGGATGTGCGTCTGTGTGGTCATGGCTGGATTTAGCAAGGTGGCCTCTCTGTTAAAGGGGAATAATGGGTTGATGTAAGTATGGGGACTAAGAGTGTGATATGAATGCTCAGAATGGGCTGCAAACTCATCATCTTCTTCCTCCTCATTCTGGGGTTCTGTCATAGCCCGTGCAACTTGGCTCTTAGCCATGACCGACTATGTTATAATTTCATGTTGCTGGTCTGTTAAAGGGATGATGTCATAGGCTGTTGGGGTGAAATCTTGGCCGCCTTGATGGATCATCTCGAAATTTCGCTTCGCCTCGATTTCAGCTTGGCTAAGGGCCAGCTTTGCCTGGATCTNTCGCCTTGATGGATCATCTCGAAATTTCATTTCGCCTCGATTTCAGCTTGGCTAAGGGCCAGCTTTGCCTGGATCTTGACGTAGATAAAGTTGTATTCTTTAGGGGTCATGACAATAAATATTGGGTCTTTGCCCTGTAACCTCAATGACCAACGCGATGGTCCCTGAGGTTCTGCTGCACCAGGAGCTGGCCTGGTGAGAGCGATAGGGTTCACAGATGTGGCACCCAAGTCAGCGGCCACCATGGCGGTTGTGTTTGTGTAAGATGGATCCATTGATCAAGTAGATTGGTTGACAATAAATGACTGGATCTAAGAGAAGAAACAATAGGCAAAGAAGATCGTGTTTAGGCTTTCTACCCTGTAGGATTCCAAAAGAATCGTTAAAGTAACCGATCTACACCACATGAACTTTCTTAAACTTCCCTAGAGGTATTACGTTTACGTTTTTGGCAATGTGAGTATAGATCGCTAACAGGGCTACCCGTAAAAAAATACGAATCGGAGCCTAGGCCCTCCTTCTAGCGCCAGAAAACTGTAACGATGGAAAATGTCAGCAGCTGGAATACCCAACAAAATCCGTGTATATAGTCTTAACCACGGATCCGTGCGAGGGCTATGCTGGAGAAAAAAAATCCGTAGTGCCCTGAACAGTCTTGTCGATTAGATAGGGACTTACTAAATCAGTAAACCGATGAGGATTATGAATGTTGCGTGGAACGATTTGATTCAATGGGTCACAAAATGAGAGACAAACAATGCAGATGAATTATAATGATGATAACGCTAACACGATAAAAGGAATTAGACACGAGAAAAATGCGTGATTGCAAGATCTATGGTTTGACCCGGAAAAATCAGTATTTTGTATATTCTAGTTACACTGGGGAGACCCCGATTGTTTTGTGTGAAGCAAACACAAAGTAACAAGAAAACTGTCTAAGCAGAAATACAGAATGGAGTCCGATCTACCTCGTAGGCCAAAGATGGGATGCAAGGAAGGTCAAGTTCTGACGTCTATTGATCAACTGCTTCTGACCGATAGAAACTCATAAACCACACCAGATGATATCTTGATCTCTGATCTGCTCCTTTTGCCTTAGGTAGTCTTTACTCGAAACTGTCGACGATCACCAATGGAGAAAGTTGTGTCTTCGCCAAAGAGGTAATCGCTCCTGCTGCCAATGCTCAAGCAAAAATGTCTCCTATCTCTGTGGAAAGATAGTGCTGTCAAATGATTGCCAGAGAAAATGCTGCCCTCTCTCTCTCTCTCTGTCTCTGTGTCTCTATTTTTCTTTGCCAACTGGGCTATTTATAGGTTTGACAATACGTGGAGAAGGCACGGCTGTGATGAAATGTGTTTCAAACCCTTCAAAAGATCGTTGACTTGACTGTCCTTGTATTGAAATTCGTGACTACGCACAATACGCGCATCTGCGTATTGTGTGTATGGATGACGAATGTGGATTGGGCATGTCTCAGTTGATTTTGTGCTACATTACGCTTGTATGCATTGTGCCGCGTGTGAGAGCGTAATAAAGCACACAAACAAGGGACTCAAGCTGCTTTACGTTGGTTTACGCTGCCAAGCGTAATGAAGCGTAAACAATGATTAACTTGGCGATGGGTTACGCTGCGTACGCTGCGTTGCGTAACGAGTGTAACTTGACCTGTTGCGCTTCCTTTGGATCCTTTTGTCATTTCCAAAGCTCGTTATGCTGCCTTGCGTAATAGAGCGTAAATTTGCCCTTGGACAAAAGGCTTAGCAAAATACACGAGAGGTCGCATATCACACTGCTTAGGCCTTAGGCTTTGCCAAATTTGCTGAAGTAAACCGCCTTCTAACGTCAGACTATGTTACGTTGAGCGTCATTATGCTACCTTGCGTACTATAGCATAAAGACAGGAAACATAGTAAGATAAGAAGTCTGCGAAGGGAAACCAAAGTCTTGATGCCGCATGCCTCTTTGCTTTGCCCTGCCTTGTTCTTCTTTCTGGAATTCTATCATGTACTTTTGTCTGAATCGTGAATCTTCGCCTGAGGCCAACTCACAATTTTCACGGTGTTTTAGTACATAGCACCATCAAGCAATGAATTATCACTATGCTTGGCACTTATTAACAAAAAGTTGGAAAATCACACCAAAATAAAAGAAAGTATAAAAGAAGGTGTAAAATATTTAGGAAATAGCAAATGTATGAACAATGATGTAAAACAAAAAATTAGAAAATATTAATAACATGAAAAAAAAATGTTGTAAAACTAACAAGGTGTAAAACAAAAATATGAAAAATTGAGGAGCTACTTATATAGTTAGCACAAATGGTCATATCCCTCATGAATAATTTGAAAGGAGGAGATTTGAAATATTAAGAATGGTTGTCCATCCAATGAGATGTGCATTGTATTAGCTAGCTTAGGCCTATGGAAAGGTTTGACTTGTTGTATGTTGACCAATTACTTCTTGTTTGGGCTTTTAGGTTTATAGATCATCATGGTCCTAGAAGGAAAAGTTTTGTAAATTATATAAGGTCCTTCCCACAACGTTTGGAACTTAGTTTGTTGAGGTACATGTGTGGGGTTCTAGTAGAGAACCTTATCTCCTAGTTGAAGTTTGACTTTTCTAATTTTAAGGTCATGGCACTTTTTGTTGAATGCCTTGTGCAACGTCTTGGATGATAGGGTCACCAATTAGTTTTCGTCTAGTAAGTTGAGATTATTAATCTTTCTTTTTATGCTAGACTTAAGTTAAGGTCAAGGTCATAGGCTGTTGAAAGTGTATGAAGCTCGAATTGAATAGGAAGTGTTGGTAATTTTTTGTACAAAAGCTCATAGGAAGAATAACCTATACAAAGTTTCCATGTTGAGTGATAGGCAAAGTGTATGAAGCTCGAATTGAATAGGAAGTGTTGGTAATTTTTTGTACACAAGATCATAGGGAGAATAACCTATAGAAAGTTTCCATGTTGAGTGGTGAGCCTAGTGGGCATCATTGAGTTTTGTGCTCCAATCTTTCCTATATTTGTTGATAGTTCTTGTTAAAATCTTGGTGATTTCCCTATTTGTAACCTTAGCTTGACTGTTGGCTTGGGGGTGGTAGGGTGTTATGAGTTTATGTTCAACCCCTAAGCGTTGCATGAGCTTCCTAAAAGTAGTGTTTGTATAGTGAGTTTCATTATTAGAAATTACTACACATGGCATATCAAACTTGTTTATAACATTTTGTTATACAAATTAAGTAGTAGTAGAAGATGTATAGTTAGTGATGGTTGCTACTTTTTCCCATTTCATACAATAGTCAACAATGACTATGATGTACACCTTTCCATTTGACATGGGTGTGATGGGACCCATGAAATCAATGCCCTAGATGTTAAGGGGTTCTAGTGGTTAGATCCACTATTAAGGTCCCTCCATTCAAGTAGTCATTCCACCATCTCATTGGCAGCATTCATAAGAGTGGACATACTGATGAGCATCCTTGAAGATTGTTGGCCAATAGTACCCTGCCATTAGGATTTTAATGGCTGTGCATCTCCCAGCATAGTGGCCTCCACAAGGACCTCCATGAGCATCTCGAAGAATGCATAGTTGATCAACATTAAGGACAACTATTGAACTAGGCCATCAGTGCACACCTTGTAGAGGTGTCTGTTGATCTCCATGAAGCATTTCACTTGGTGAAGATACTATTGTTTCTTCTAGTGGTCCAACCATTGTGGCATCTCCTAAGTGAGAAGATAGGTGAGAATGCCATCATACCATTTAGGCTCATTGGGAAATTGTTCAATTATAGCCCTAGTAAAGAGGATTTCATCAAAAAATATATTAGATAATGGACTTTCTTCCTCTTTGTTATCCCATCATAACTGAGACAAGTGGCCAGCAATCACATTCTCAGTATCCTTTTGATCTATCATCTTAATATTGAATTCCTATAAGATGACTAGCCACAGTATGACATGGGGACTCACCATCGGCTTGTTCATCAAGAAGCAGATGGCACTATGATCCATGTGCACAAACACCTTGTATCTAAGCACATAATGCCTAAACTTTTCTAGAGAAAACACCACTGCCATTAGTCCATTTTTTGTAGTGGTGTAATTTAGTTGTGCACCCATAATGCTTTGGCTAGCATAGGGGATGTAGTATGGATGTTTCTTATCATTCATCAATGTAAGCATAGCTCACAAGGCATAATTTGATGTGCTCGTGATAACATGAAATGGTCTAGGTTAGTTGGGTGCTTGTATAATTGGAGTTTCTACAAGTTTCTTCTTCAGTTGTTGGAATGCTTTTTCACATTCTATTGTTTAGAAAAATGGATCATCTTTCTTTATCAGCTCCACCAATGGTTTTGTGATCTTAAAGAAATTCTCTATGAATCGTCGGTAGTAGCTAGTATGTCAAAGGAATGATCAAACATCTTTGAAAATTTTTGGCTAGTGGGTAATTCATTGGATGACTCTTATTTTTTTAGGGTCTACCTCAATTCCTACTTGTGATATTCTATGTTCCAACACAATGCCTTCTTAAACCATTAGATGACTCTTTTGCCAATTGATCCATAGATTTGTTTCAACACCTCTTTTTAGCACTTGATCAAGGTGGTCTAGGGCTTGCTCAAATGTAGCTTTATAAGTGAAGAATTCATCCATGAATATACTTCCATACCACTATCAATTTTCTATTGAAAAATGCATAGGACTAGGCATTGAAAGGTTGCAGAGGCATTGCATAGACCAAAGGCATCTTGCGATATGCAAAAGTCCCTCAGGAACATGTGAATGTTGTTTTGGCTTGGTCCTCTGACACAATCTAAATTTGGTTGTAGCCACTATAACCATACAAATAATTGTACTAGCATTGCCTAGATATTTTTTCTAATACCTAATGAATGAATGAAAATGAAAAATGATCCTTGAATGTTATCATATTTAGCAACTAAAAATCAATGCAAACACCCATCACTTGCCACCTTTCTTTGGCATAATTACTAGTGGACTAACCCACTCACTTTCTATAATGGAATAGATGAACTCCACCTTGAGGAGTTGTTCAATTTCCTCCTTGATGATCTACTTTAATTTGGGGTTTAGTCACCTCTGTGGCTACCTCTTTGGTTTTACGATTGGGTTGGTGTAGATGCAATGCTAGCATATCCTAGGATCAATCCTTGTGAGTTCAAGATACAACCAAGCAAAGGCTTCTAACCATTTTCAACCACTTTTAAAAACATTTGTTTCCATTCTAGAGGAATATTGGCATTAATTTATTCAACTTTCCATTTTTTAAGAACACATATTTCATGCCAACCGATAGCATTTTTAATTCAAGGGGCTCTTGCTTGAAATTTTTAGGAATTTCCAACTCTTCCCAATAGATATCATCATTTGCATCATCAGAGAGTTGGTGATGAACTTACTCTAGTTCATCCATGCCTACAACATATGCACATGTGAGGCTCTTAGTTGGTTCCATGCAAAGTGTGCTACTTTCAAGATTAGCGATTAGCCACTGGGTGTCCTCTTGCTTTGTGGCTACTATGTATAGACATCTTTGAATTTCTACTTCTAGTGCACACTACTTACATGTAGAGATGGATGCTCATTTCACTACCTAGAGTTTCTGTATATAATTGCACCCTGTATTGCTGTACACAATGCATGGAACTTACTTCTTCTCAATTTTTCTGAATGCATTTTCTTTAGATATTTACAAGGAAAGATCTCTAATGCCCATTATTGCATCAATGGTGCTTAGCCATGCACTTCCCTTGATGATTGGGAAATCCCCTTTATAGTTCTCCACCTTGATCACTAGGAAATTAGAAGGATAAGACCACTTGAGGATAGTGATCACAATGTTTTCTACTATTCCCAATGGAATAGTGATGGATTGGTTTTCCAATTATAATATGATATTGCTCTTCTTGAGAGGAGGTAGGTTCCATACAATATACATATCATGAGAAATTAGGTTGACACTAGAACCTAAATTAAGAAGATATTTTTTTTTCATAATTCATTCCCAGCAATTTGCAAATAAATAAAAGGATTTCTAGGATCTACTAATTTCTTGAGAATATTTTTACATAGATCCAATTAGATATGACATAAGTAAGTATCATAGTATGGATCCTAAGTGGTGTTTGATTTGAAGGGAACTCAAGGGAAGTTGATACAAAGGGAGATGGAGAAATAGGGTTGTCAACTATAGGTGTATTTAAGGGCTTAGGTAAACTATGAGGTTGAAAGAAAGATCTTTTTTTTTGATCAAGTGTCCAAACCACTCGATTGATGAACCAACTATACATTAATGGCCCTAGTAGCGTTGCGTTGTTGCTGTTGAGCTGGGAGTTCATCCTACATAGATGGAGTAGGTGGTAGTCGTGTTGAGGGTAGAGGAAGATGTGCAGGAATAGGAGGAGGATAAGGGTAAAAGGTGGTATCCCTTGTTACATGTGAAAAATGAGTTTGATATGAATCAGGAGGGTAGTAGTAAGGTTAAAAAGTGGAAATGTGATTGGAAGAGTCACATGGAGACAAGGGTTGCTGAACATAGTACCCATATGGATTAGAAGTCTATAAGGGTACTTCTACCTTGGTAGTGCTAGTGTCCATGATTGTGGTTGCCACCCCTATTGATACTACCCATATGGTTGTGGTGGAGTTCCACTTGGATAATATTTTTGTGGCTAGTGGAACTTTCTAGAATTGCCTTGAGGATAAGACAATATTTTAGGTGTTTGCCTTTGCGCTAGTCATGGATTCAATGCATACACCCCAAATTCTTGTAAGTGTGACAAAATAGGATAACATCCTTTAGGATGTTCATAATGGTAGATGTCACACCCACCATCATTATTTGATTCATCTCCCGCAATTTCCTCTCTTGTAGCTAGCTTGCCCTTACCTCTTTGATAGGCACATGTAGCTACCTTACATCTCAGGTGCTCATGATCAATACTTTATTCTTTGGACTCTTCAGAAATTTTTAGGACAACTTGAAATATGTTATCCATGGAGTCCCATAACTAATCAACCTTGGTTGTAATTTTGAATTGAAATTTTTGAAGCAGTAAGGTTTTTCTATTCACAACGTCATCAAGTGCTGATTCTTCCTCACTATTACAAAATCGAACCTCCCTCTTACAGATGAAGGATTGTAGTTATATTCTTCTACACTTTCTGTTTTTCTTAATTCATCTTCCTCTTTAGCTATCTACTCAATTAATCTTTGGATTTAGTGGACACTTAATTCTGATAGTCACCCTTGGGCATAGATGATAAGGGTTCTTCTTATTTTAGATTGAAGCCTGTCTACAATGTGGTGAAGGTGGTCCAATTGAGAATAACCATGGCTAGGACATTTGCACATTAAGGAATAGTATTGACCTATGAAAACATCCAAGGGTTTGTGTATTCCTTGTTTCCATCCGTAGATCTACCTTCTTAAGTTGGATGCTCTAGAGTATGTTTGATATTTTCCATTGAATAATTCAAGCATGGTACTCCATCATTTGATAGATTCTGGTTTTAAGGGCTAGTACTAGTTCTCTGCTTCTTTAATGAGTGTTTTTGAAAACAACTTAAGCTTTTGCCACTCATTCTCTATATTTTGTAAGACACATGTATCTTGAAAAGCTTTAAAATGGTTGTATGGATCTAAGTTATATCCTCCTTCAAATTAAGGGATATTGTTCATTTCTAGCATTTTGATTCAACTATCCTTTACATGCCTTGTTGGACTTTGTTCTACCTCTATGATATTGAGCATACTTTGGGTACCAAGCAAAGGCTCATTGAGGTCATGATTTTAGTGCCTACGATGCCCTCTAGTACCCCTTCATTCATGGTGATGGGCCTCTCTTGAATGGCTGCACCCTTGGTCTTACATTTCTTGATAGTCTCTTTGATCATTTTGGTCTTGTTAATCACCTCCATCATGGTCACATCCCCTGCGGTTGCAATTAGAGCCAGAAGAAGATGATGATGATAATAAAGGTGAAGAAAGAGGAGGACTAGAACCATCATGGTACCTATTACCTCCTCTTTAGTGATCATGGTCATGATCACGATCTTGTTTTCTATTTGCATCCCTACCTTGACTTGTCCCTTAGGATCCTTCTTTGTCATTGAATCCGTTCTTGCCAAAACTAGGATTATGAATAGTGGATTGTAGGTTTTGGTTTTTACCTCCTTCACTGAAGTCAAAAAGAGGAATTTCACTAAATGGAAAAGTCCTAGAGAAGGGTTCCCCATCATCTTTTTGGTATAGCAAGAATAGGGAATCATTAAATCCATTTCCCTTTGCAAATTCATGACACTATTCTAATTGGTGATCCTTGAGACATTGTGCATTAGTGGGATGATAATCCCCAGTGTCAATATCTTGCACAACATACTTAGCATGAAGTTCCTGGAGATCCCATTGTATAAGCATTTGTTGGAGCATTATAGGAATGGCTTAATTATGTGGCAACGTGATATTTCTCTCCATGTTGCACCACCATAGCTATTCATCTTGATGTAGGATGGAGGTGAAATTGGATACATACTCATCAAGATGAGCATATACCACTTGATATTATTGGGGCACCTATTAATGTATTCTGTTAGACTTGGGTGGAGAATCACTCCTAATGAACTACGATATCAGGTTCACAATATTGCATCCACGATATTGGGTCCATGATATCAAAGCCTTCCAAGCAATATTAAGCATATGGTATTGGGACCAACCTCATTGCCTATAAATAAGAGGAAGGTGCACTTGGTTTGGAAATAGATTAGTTAGACCCTTACCCAAACTCTTACCTTTTCTCCCTTTCTGAGTTAGAATTACTTCTGTATGCCCGTAATAGGAGTCATAAAGTGAATGGATGTTTATTCGAGCGGTGTGTACCTGAGCACACCTTGTGTACGACAATAAAGATGCACTTTGTGATAAACCTTGCAGCATTTAGAATAGATTAATTAATTTTACTTAATTATTTCCTTAGTTAATTAATGTTCTCTCTCTCACCCTACAACTCTCCTAAGTAAGCACACTCAGTATGACCACTTTGAGCATGCATGTAATGCTTGGTAACCCAGTAACGATTAGTGTTTGGTAATC
>MNCI01033132.1:344868-389045 GCA_015680685.1 Gnetum montanum
ACTAGCTAGAACTTAGGAAATCTTCACATCGTTAGAACGAACCCTTAGGGTTGGTTATCTTACAAATAGTGAAATGAAGAGTATTTCACACTAAATAGAAAATTTTATCTTCTTCTTCTTATGAGAGTGTTTCACCACCTAGGTTCGATACAGGGAACAACTGGAGGTGTAGTACACATGATAATTCACTAGTCCCTCAATAGTTTCACATGGTATACATTCATCCCTATAAGTATATACCAAAATTTACCTTTATCCTCCACCAGGATGAACAACTATGTTGGCATGATTTAGAAGGTAACATAGTGTTACCTCCCGATCACTCAGTCTTAGGCATGCTCCTTTGCGATCTCAGATGAATTGGTATGTAGCACTTACAGGTAGAGTGCGTTATGCATGATCATAACTCAAGAGAGTATCGACCCATGGAGGCATAACGTCAAAGGAATTTACCATAGGAAAGACATCATAAATCCATGGATGAAAAGTTATCTTGGAATGTCCCGTATGTCATAAGTGAAAATAAAGGTGGTGAAGTTCCCTCAGGAAGTCTCCCACACAATGATGTTTCTCCCATTGATTCCAGTCAAGGGATTGTGTATTAGAATCTTCACTCAACTATCCATAACCCAGATTTTGGTACTGACAGACAAAAAGGGTCTAAAAAAGAAACACGAATGCATGGTAAAGATGGACATTCTGATCATAACCATGATTGAGGTTGCAACCATCGAAGAGAAGGTAGCAGGCACCACCATGGTGACGGTTCTCCTTCTTTACCTTCATCATCTCCTTCGCCCTCTTCTTTAGGATTTAGACATAGTCATAGAGGAAAAGACCATGAGGATAAAGGTAGGCAAGGTGGAATTCATAAATGAAACAATTGAGAAAGGGGACGAGGGCATTTAGGAGAATCAAAACACAGAAGAAGGGAAAGTAGGGAACAACAAAGGCATCATAGGTACCATAGACAGGATGATCATGATGAACCCCTACTTGCTACTCGAAGTATGCTAGACATAATTGAGGTTGTTAGAGTTCCAACAAGGCATCAAAAAGATACTAGGATCAAGAGATTAGACATGAACAATATCCCATGATTTGAAGGGGGATACAACATTGATCCTCAAAATCATCTACAAGCATTTCATGATGCATGTGCCTTACAAAACATAGAAAATGAATGGTAAAAACTAAAATTGTTCCCATGGACACTAGTCAAAGAAGTAGAGAGTTGGTATCAATCCTTAGAACTAGAATCCATTCGTAGGTAGAGTACCATGTTAGAATTGTCCAATGATAAGTACCAAACGTGCTCTTGAGTGTCCAACCTGCGAAAGAAAATCCAAGGGTGGAAACAAGGAGGACATGAACCCTTGGATGCTACTATGCACTATTACATTATTGTCCTGGTCATGGTTATTCACAGAGGGATCAACTACCCCATCTTGTAGATGGGCTTAGACATGAAACATGAAGAACCCTTGGGAATTATGACCAAGGAAGACTATTTGAGCTTAGGGCCCATCAAGTATAAAGATTATTGGAGCTAGTTTCTAAAGAAGAAGGTGAGCTAAGGAAAAGAGAGAGTATGAAGGAATATAATAGAGATGCTTCCCTCCGAAAGAAGGGAGTAAGATTTTGTGAGGATGAAGAAGAGTCATCACTTGAAGAGATGGTGAATAGAAAAACTTTGCCTATTCAAAATTTGGCATTGAAAGTATAGGTAAAGGTAGACCAAATGTGGGACTCCCTAGATAACAGATTTTAAACCATTCTCAAAATAGTAGAGGAGTCTAGAAAGCAAGGTAGTGATTGTGAAAAGAGAAAAAAGAGAGAAACTAAATATGCACATAACAAAGGTAAGACAAAGTTGCTATCATCAAAGAGGTTGTGGATTTAGATACAAACAATGATTGTGGATGCAAGATATGCCAATATGACCATCCTAAGGGATGTTGCCTTGTAATCTCACATCTACAAGAGTTTGGGGATGTATGCACTCAACCCATGATTCAATAGAAAGCAAACACCTCGAAGGTTACCTTATCCTCAAGGTAACACAAGATAGTTCCACCAACCCTTAACATATTATCCAAGTGGAACTCCACCATAACCAAATGAGTAGTATCAACAATGGTAGCACCCATAATCATGGAGAATGCCACCACCATGGTAATAGTATCCTTACCATCAACCTGACCCATATGGATATTATGTGCAGTAGTTAATCTTTCCATGTGACTCTACTGGTCATGTCACTCCTGAACCTTACTACCAAGCCTATGAGTATTATAGGACTCCTTCTCCTAGGGGTGATGTTCTACAAACATACCATCCTTTTCATCCAGCTGCATCTCTTCCATCCATATCTCCATTACCACCTGCTCTAGCTATGCAGGGTGAGCTCCTTGCCTAGCCGCAACAATGTAACACTACGAGGGCTATTAACTCTCAATATACTATTGGTTCTAATAACCGCATGAAGAAAAGACCTATCTTTAGAACCAATAGTCCAACTAAGTCCTTGCAACCACAAGCGGCTAACCCCTTAGACACCTCATTACCAATCAAAACTTTGAAACTCCCTTTAGACCAAACACCATGCCCAATGTAGATAGTCATGTTAACTCATGTCATCACTGATTGGATAAAAGTTGGCCATCTTCCTAGGAAATTCTTTGATCTTGGGAGTCCTCTTATATATCTATAGATCACTGGGAATGAGCCATGCAAATCTCTTTTGGATTCAAATTCTGGTGTCAACTTAATCTCTCAAGAAATGTACAAAGCCTAAAACTTGCCTCCACTAAAAAAGAGTAACATTCGTTTAGAGCTGGCCAACTAGTCCATCACTATCCCATTAGGACTAATGGAGGACATTATTACCACTGTTTTTGGATGGTTATATCTAGCCAATTTTCTAGTAATTCAAGTGAATGATAGTAAAGGGAACTTCCCAATCATAATGGGAAGAGCATGGCTAAGCATAATTGATGCATGCCTAGGAATCCACAATATTTTCTTGGAAATATCAAAGGAAAATACATTTGGAAAGATCGAGTAGAAGAAAGTTCCATGCATCGCATATAGTAACATAGGGTGTAATTGTGTGCAAAAGTCATGGTTTGTATAATGTTTAATATTTCCTACATGCAATCAGTGTGCATAAGTGACTCATATACAAAGATGCCTATATGCAGTAGCCACAAGACAAGAAGGCAACCAGTGGCTGACAGCTGATTAAGAGAGTAGTTCAACTATATGCATGGAACCAACTTAGGGCTTGACTTATGCTTACATCAATAACATAGACACATTAGAGCAACTCCATTGCCAACTTCCAAGTCTTGACATTGAAAATATCAATTAGGGAAAGTTGGAAATCCTTGATAAGTTTAAGCAGGAGCCCCTTGAGTTAAAACCATTGCCCATTGGTATGGAATACACGTTTCTCAAGAATGAAAAATTGGTAATTATTAATGCTAAGTTTTCTCCTCAACAAAAAGAGAAATTGCTGAAGGTAATAAATAAATGGTCAAAAGCCTTTGCTTGGTCATATCCTAAATTAACGGGAATAGATCCTAGGATATGCCAACATGGAATTTACACCGATCCCTCCATGAAGCCTTGAAGACAACCGTAGAGGCAACTTAACCTAAAGCTTAAGTAAGTGATTAAGGAAGAGATCAAATAGCTTCTAAAAGATGGGTTCATATGCCCCATTGCTAATAGTGAATGGGTTAGTCCATTAGTTATTGTACCCAAAAAGGGAGGTAAATAGAGGATGTGCATAGATTTTAGGCTACTGAATATGGCAACATTCAAAGACCACTTTCCATTGCCATTTGTCGACCAAGTCTTAGACACCATTGTAGGGCATTGCTACTATAGTTTTCTGGATGAGTACAATGGGTACAACCAAATAAAAATAGCCTCAGAAGACCAAGCCAAGACTACATTCACTAGTCCTTAGGAAACATTTGCATACAAATAGATTCCATTTGGCTTGTGCAATGCCCCTACAACATTTCAATGATTAGTTCTAAGCATATTCTAGTAGCAAATAGGAAATGATGTGGAGGTATTCATGGACAAATTCTCCACCTATGAAGAAAACTTTGATCAAGCATTAGATTGGGTAGAGCAAGTACTAAAATGATGTGTAGAAACCAACTTAAGGCTCAACTGGCAAAAAAGCTATTTAATGGTCCAAGAAGGTGTTGTACTAGGGCATAAGATCTCACAAATAGGGATAGAGGTAGACCTCGAAAAGATTAAGGTCATCCAAGAAATTACTCAGTAACCTAAAACTATAAAAGATATTTGATCATTCCTTGGACACATTGGCTATTACAGATGCTTTATTGAGAACTTTTCAAAGGTTGCAAAACCATTGGTTGAACTAATAAAAAAGGATGTACCTTTCGAATGGACCAAGGAATGCAAATTAAATTTCCAAACTTTAAAATAGAAGCTCATGGAAACACCTATTCTACAAGCTCTTGACTGGTTTAGACCATTTTATATAATGATTGACACATCCAATTATGCTTTAGGAGCCGTAATTACATAGTTAGATGGCCAAAAATGTCCTTATTACATCCACTATGCAAGTAGTAGTATTGCTAGTGCACAACTTAACTACACTACAACAAAGAAAGAGTTAATGGTTGTAGTGTTTGCACTAGAAAAATTTAGGCACTATGTATTGGGTTATAAGGTATTTGTACATACGGATCATAGTGCAATATGGTTCCTAATGAATAAACCAATGGTGAGCCCTCGCATTATACGATGGCTTGTAATCTTACAGGAGTTTGATATTACGATGATTGATTATAAAGGTACTAAGAACGTAGTTGATGATCATTTATCTTGGTTGCGATGGGACAACAAAGAGGATGAGTATCCAATTTCTAATCATTTCCCTGATGAACTCCTCTTTGCAGGTGTAGTAACTAATCAATTGACCATGGAGACAAACTAGTATAGTAGTATTCTCACCTATCTCCTTACACAACAAACACCATAAGAGTTAGACACTAAAAAGAAACAATAGTTTCTTCACCAAGCCAAGTATTTTATGCAAATCAACATGCAACTTTATAAAGTATATCCTGATGGCTTGGTTCGATGGTGTGTTCCTAATATAAATCAACTACAAATTTTCTAAGACGCTCATGAGGATCCTTGTGGGGGTCATTATGTCGGGAGATGAACAACCATTAAAATCCTACTTGTAGGATATTATTAGCCTACATTATTTCGGGATGCCCATCATTTTGTCCAATATTTTGAGCATTGTCAACATGATGGGGGAATGATTGCTAAAATGGAGGATCCACAACAATGGATTTGACCTATAGAACCCTTTGACATATGGGGAACTGATTTTATGGCGCCTATTACACCAATGTCCAATGGAAAAGCCTACATTGTTGTTTCCATTGACTACTTTACAAAATGGGCAAAAGCAATCGTTATTAAGGATTGTAGATCATCTACAGTTGCACGATTTGTTCAACAATAAATCATAAAAAAGTTTGGCATGCCTCATGCACTTATTTCTGACAATGGCACACATTTTATAGGTGTAAATTTTTTGAAGCTGATGCAATGCTTAGGGGTTGAACACAGATTGACTACATCATACCACCCTCAAGTGAATGGTCAAGTTGAAGTCACCGATAGGGAGATTACGAAAATATTGACAAGAACTATTAGCAAGTATAGGCAAGATTGGAGCACCAAAATGAATGATGCTCTTTGGGCATACCACTCCACATGGAAACTCCCTATAGGATACTCTCCTTATGAGTTAGTGTATGGAAAACTTCCAATTTTTCCCATTCAAGAAAAACTTTGTACAGCATCTATGGTATGTGATCTCAACCTTAACCTTGATCTAGCAAAAAAAGAATGGTTAATGATCCTTAACTTACTAGATGAGAATCAATTAGTTGCCCTGTCATCTAAAAAATTACACAAGGCCTTAAATAAATAACGTCATGACCTAAGGATTAGAAAACTTAAATATCAACAAGGAGAGAGGGTTCTCTACTGGAATCCCACACGTGCCATAATGAACCAAATTTCAAAAGCTGTGGGAAGGACCTTATGTCATTCATGCAACTTTTCCTTCAGGGGCCATGATGATTTACAAACCTAAGAGCTTGAACAAGAAACTATTAGTCAACATACAATAAACCAAACCTTTCAATGAGCCTAGGATAGCTAGTACCAATGCTACCTTTGTTGGTGGACAAATTTTCCCCCTATTTTGGATTGCCTCCTACCACCTCAGTTGAGGGGGAGATGACCACCAATGCTAACCATTCAAAGCCCTTAGTTCCTTTTGTATTTTTTTTACACATTTTTGTTTTGCACATTTTTCAAATTTACTTATTTTTGTTATACACCATCGTTCACAATTTTACTATTTCTTTGTTTGATTTACTTTTATTCGTCTTACAATAAGTGCTCATGATGGTGAATTGTATTATAATAATGTTGGTTATTAATGTTTGGTTTTTGACTTTGATTTTTAGTGTTGATACTAAAATATGGTTCTTTTGATAAAACAGGCAATGAGTCCACATTGTCCATTCATCCACTCAACTCTGTGGTCTCCCTTGGCTTGGAACTGTTCTGTCCCTTTTCCTAAATAAACTTGTTAATGAATTGGTGGCTTCGTATTCTTCAAACCAAGGAAGGACTTAATGGTTGAAAAGGGTGTGACTTCAAGGGGATTTGATGCACTTGTGCTAGCTATTCTCTTAGGTACTTGGATGCTTTTCATGGTTATTCTGCCATTTCGACATTAACTTACTATCAGGAAGCTAATTGAAAAAAGAAATTAAGTTTTTGCATGGTGTGATTCTCACAAAAAAAAACATGGGAATTCAAAGCACACCCCTTAGACATAATAAAGAAATATGGGGCTACAAGAATTAGTTATGACACTGAAAGACATGTTACCCATGGCTAAAGGTTTCCTCTAACTAAGGCCCTTTCTCACTTCCTACTTCTCTATCTTGCTCTCCTTGGAATGGTGGTGACTCTTTAGGGAAGCATTCTTGTTGCTTCAAGAGGATGGATTGGTCAAATGTATTGATGCGAGGTCACTAGATGTAGTTGGTTTGAGCCTAAATTTGGAATGAGTTCTACTCAGTTACCTTAACCATAAAATACACAAGGGACTTTACACAACCTTGCTCTTGGGAGTCCATTCCATCTTCTCCTCTCCATATTTCTTCCCATTTTCCACCTCATTGCCAGTTTTATGATTAGTCTATATTTTTGATGCATTGTTTTTCCTTGGTAAATTTCTATGGGTAAGCTTTTAAGCCTTGTTCCATGTGTCATTCCTAGAGCCTACGGACTCTTTGGTTTGTAGGTTTGTCAGGGCATAAAAGGCATAAGCCTGCTTTGGGGAGGATGTACTGACATTCCTTTATGGTGCAATTGTTAAATTCTTTTCCTTCAACATTTCTTGCAATGAGAAATTTCTCATTTCATCCCCATCCATGACATCCATTATATTGGTGTCGCCATTGTTATTTTTCCCATCTTTCTTGTTCCTTCTATTTTTTCCACCTTATTGCTATCAGAGGTTCGCTCTTAGTCGTGGGGGCCATATCACAAATGTTTTCATTTTACTACTTGTTTCACCCCTACACCTTAGGTAGTCACTAGTAATAAACCTCTAACCTAGTATCTGCCATAACTACAACTTAGCCAATGTGCTTTATATCAAGGCAAGGTATCAACTACATTGTGGTTTATCTATCTTTGCTAATTTGTGACTATGTTGTGTGTGCAGATGGCGAGCATACAAACAATGAAGTAGGATAGGAGGGAGCACTTGGAATGGACTGGAGCTAGAGCATTTATGAAAGTAACTAGTATGGTCACATGGCTATGGATAAACAACAGAAGGTGCAATGTTAGCATCGGTAGCAACACACCTCATTTAATTTTCTCTCTCTTCAAGCTGTCAAATAAGAGTCTAGATGTCATTTATGTATAGTGTTCACCACCATGGGTATGAACACCAATGTTGTAATGTGTTGTTGATATGTTCACTGGGCACTCTGAGGTTGTCACCCTATTCCACTGTCAATTGTCATTCAGTCAATAATTTCATACCTTTCCAATATTTTGTAAGGAACTTGAGGATGAGTTTTCATTCAATTGTGGGGGTATGATGAATTACGATATCGGGATCGTGATCTTGGAGCCTTCCAAGAGATATTGGGCATTCGATATCCAAACCTACCTTGTTGCCTATAAATAAGAGATGGGTGCACTTGGTTTGGAAATAGATTAGTTAGACCCTTACCCAAACTCTTGCCTTTTCTCCCTCTCAGAATTAGAATTATTTCTGTGTGCCTATAGTAGGAGTCATAAAGTGAATGGATCTTTATTCAAGCATTGTGTACCTGAGCACACCTTGTGTACAGCAATAAATACAAACTTTGTGATAAACCTTGTAGCATTTAGAATAGATTAATTAATGTTAATTACTATTACTTAATTATTTCCTTAGTTAATTAATGTTCTCTCTCTCACCCTACAACTCTCCTAAGTAGGCACACTCAGTACGACCACTTCAAGCATGCATGTAACACTTGGTAACCTAGTAATGATTAGCATTTGGTAATCCTTGTAGTATTGCACTAGTTCAAGATGTGTACGGAAAGTGAGAATAGATGCTAGTATTAGGACTAGTTAAAGCATAGTTGAGCAGTTAAATTAAATTAGTTACTTAGTTATCTCTCTCTCCTCCCTTTGTTACACTAGGACATAAAACATAAAAAACTATAAAAATAAAAATGTAGTGTGATCTTTAAAATTTATTATAGTTATTTTTCAAGATGATATGACTCTAAGGTTTGTTTCAATGATTTGAATAATTTTTCACTAGTCCTAGATAGTGCATGTAACAACTAAAAGGTCCTTGAAAATAGTGTTAATGATGAGCGACGAGGTACCCCTATGCCCAATCATATGAATAACAAGTGTTCATGCATGTTTTGGTCAAATTTTGTAGACCTTAAGTTCTTAGGTACATTGGTTCTAAGACATGAAATCTAATTGAAATGATCATTGTCTTCTCAGTCCCACTTGTGAGGTACAAGTATATGGTTAAGTGCAACTGAGGTATATGATCTTTATCATTTTGTATTTTATAAATTTAATCACTTAGAACAAGAATGAAATGTAGAAGAATTTAATATCTAATTAACCTAATACCTAGCTAGCATAACACAAGTACCCAATCCCATTCCTTAGACACATCTTGAACATATGTGGCATGGTTAGGTTACCAAACGTTAAGTGTTGCTGGGTCACCAAGTGCTACACATATGCTCAGGGTGGTCATGCTTGTGTTCATTAACAACTAGAAATTAATTTCTTAATGAAAATGCATTAAAGTAAAGTGCATGAATAATAAATGCATTAAAGGAAAAATTAATATATTCTTAGTGCTGCAAGGATTATCAAAAAGGTTTATCTTTATTCCCATCACATTGTTGTGCTTAGGTACATCAGTGCTTGAATAAACTGTAAGAACTTCGTTACTCTAGGCAAAGCTATATGAAAATTGTGAGCCTAAGCACTATATTTATAGATCAGCATATACCCTGCGATATCAGATATTTGACATCGCATCTTAGGCTTTGACATCATGTAGTTGATATTGAGGCTTCAATATCAGATATTTGATATCAAAGCCAGTCAAAACATGATTCATCATGTTGTTATCTCTTATTTCTACTTTAATCTGGGTTTTTCCTTTACGATTTTTATATCTGGTATCATCCAAATCTGCTACAAATCTAGTGCCTATTTTTCTTGTGTTTTTCCTTGGTTTAACACTTTAAAAAGATTAGATCTATTTCATTTTTCATCTTGTTACCAATTGCTCTTATTCGCAAGACATACCCTATGTTTCATTTCATATAGATTTGCATACATTATGTGTTTGTTTTCTTATTGGCTATTCCATGCATATGCTTTCCCTTTTGCTTGTAATTTACTAATGTTTGGCAAAAATATTTAGCTTAGATTATTAAATTTTTCCTATGGTTTGCAAGTCCCTTTTTGATTTGGGGGAAATTATTATAAAAATTGGCTTTTCTGGACTGTTTGATGGCCACAAGATTACCTAGCTCAAATTTGTGTTAGGTTTTGTTGAATTTTGTTATTACGATGATTCCTACCACAACATAAGTGATTGTATGTTATACTTGAAATAGCTTCTACTCATCCTACCAATTTACTAACAATCATGAAAATGTAAAAATTAATCTAAATTACATAAGAAAGTAAACAATATACGAAGGTACATTCTATTCTAACTAAGAATGCTATAATGGATAAGAATAATTTCAATCCTATTGCCATCATGGAATGTGTCTAGGTACACTTCTACTTGAATAAGACATTATACAATCAATTCAAATCTACATTGTTGGTACTCACTAACTACTATCAAATTAATGGAAAAGAATTAATAGACTCCTACAATTATGATCAAATAGTAAAATAAATGTAGTAGGTGGATTGTATTTATAGCTGATACCAACCCTAGATACATTGCATCTACAACATCACATGATGACATATGATATCACATCACAACTACAATATCACAGATGTGATATTGTAGTTGCAATATCATAATTGATGATATTAATATTTATCAATTTATATTAACATTGGGAAAGCTTAAGATAAAGTTCCCCAAGATATTATTTGGTGGAAATTTAAGGAGGAAGGATATTTTTATTAGGTACATAAAGGTTATTTAAGATGTGTGCTAAAGGAGTAACTCAAGTTTGTACTATCTATGAAGAAACTTTACACATTCATGTGAAGGTTTGGGTTACACCAAAAATTAGTTCTAAGCCCTTATTTATTTGTCATTGTTATACATAAGCTAACCAAGTATATTCAAGATGACATTCCTTGATATATGCTCTTTGCTAATGATATTATTTCAATGCATGAATTTAAGGAAATATTAGTTGTAAAAATGAAGACTTGGAAAAACAATCTAGAATCAAAAGGATTGAGGTTTAGTATAAGTAAAAAATAATACATGAAGCACACTTTTAGTTGAAAAGTGTGGAATGAATAAATGAAGATTAAAATCCAAAACCAAGAAGTTTCTTAATGTAAGTAATTCAAATAGTTAAGATTAACATTGATGTGACAAACATAATTAAAATAGGATGGAGAAAATGATATAAAGCTATTAGAGTGCTTTATAATAGAAGAATCCTTACTAGTTTGAAGGATAAGGTTTTTATAACTACTATCATACCTATGATTCTTTATGATGTGGAATGCTAGCCTATCAAAAAATATCAAGTTCAATGCATGCATGTGCCAAAGATTTGTATTATAAGGTCGATGTTGAATATGGCTAGGAAAAATCAACTCAAGAACTCTTTTATTAGGGAAAGTTTAAAAGCACTTTCTATAGATAAGAGGATTAAGAAAAATTTTCTTAGATAGTTTGGTCATTTGCTAAGAAGACTAAAGAATGCTCCAATTAGAAGAGATCACTTTATATTAAAGTTAAGAGGAACCAATAAAGAGGTAGACCAAAATATATCTATTTTTTTTGCATATAGAAAAGTATATAAGATTTTGGTATTAATGATTATTTGGCTCTTACTAAAAGTGGATGGGGTAAAAGAACTCATGTAGTTGACCCCATGTACCTAGAATAAGATTAGAATAATGATGATGATAAAATTCACTACAAATGAAGGGATCAACTCTTTAACCTTTATGAAGTGGTCAAATGCACATACCACTAATTTAAATATGGTACATTAGCTCCTTCCACAAAGACGTGTTATGCATACATATAGGTAACATTGTACCCATCTATATCATAATCCAACACCAATCCATCATCATCATCCTAGCCTTATTTAAACAAAATGGGATTACCTAATAATTGAACACTTATTACTAATCAAAGTTCTTAGTTTCTTCATAATTGCACATGTTGCATTTGTATATCAACATTAATGGAACAGATACACCATCATTTTGGCCTCATTATAATAGAGGTAAAAATGAAGTATTAGCTTAATGGTAAGAGTCTTGACTTGGTTCCAAGTCACAAGCTTGATTGTACTAGGCAACATTGAGTTATAAATTTTAAAAAATTCCATAAAAAAGGAATTCTAAAATTGGTCCCATAGATCCAAGGGGTATTAGTGGATAATTTAATTTCGATTTTATATAAAAATAAGGTAAGGCCTTCTCTTTAGAAGGTTGTCATTAAGGTTTTCCTAATAGCATTCTTTGCTCTTATTTAGAAGATGTTCTCTTTGCAAATTGAAGGCTCATTCATTCACTACCTTTTTGCTCAAAGTTCTTGGTCCTAGTGTAGCTCATATTTATATGATTTTAAGCTAAGTTTAAAGGAAGTTTTATTTAGCAATAATCCTCAAAGAAATTTTGCTTCATACTTAGAATTACTTTTTTCTTGTTATTCTTTATGCCATTTAGAATTCTGATGTACTAATGTTGTTTCTTTTTTTTCTAAAGGTAGTGTCATTCAATAGCTCATGATTTAGTTGTAGTCCTAAAACTTTTTTCTTTTTTTGTTTATAGTAAGCCTTTAGTAAGAAATAAAAATCCAAAAAATAAAAAAAGCTTTTTTGAAAGAGGACAAGTTTTAATCCTTATGCTACTACAAAAGGGAGGTCTTTTAGAATTGGTTGGATGGATGAATATTGAACAAGATACCTCCAACATTGTTAGCTCATTCCTTTCATGTTTTGCTATAGTTTCACTTCTCTATTATTTATCTACAGTTGTATCTCCTCTTCCTTTAGTAGATTATCATGAGCAAGAATAACATTATGAATAATGTGTTGCCATATAAAAAATACACTTTTAAACAATAGTAAAGTTGCTGATGGGACGCGATATCGCATGGGTTGCGATATTGCGTACGTGATATCGCGGCCGTCACGATATCACATCCCTCGTGATATTGCGTATGCGATATCGCGGTGTGCCACCATATTTATAAATAAGAGGTGGCTCTCCCTTGTTTTCCATTCTAGGCGTAGACCGTAGGGAAACTCTGAGAGTTTTTCCACTCCAGAGATAGATTAATTTCCATGTGCCCATAGTAGGAACTCCAGAGTGAATGAATCTTTATTTGAGCAGACATTGTACCTGAACACAAGTTTGTGTATGGCAATAAAGACGAGCTTCTTGGATAAACCTTGTAGTGCATGGAATAAGCTAAATAGGATTTTATTTATTGTTATTTATTATTCGTTATTTACATGCTTTATTAGTAATTAAATCTTTCTCAACCCTTCTCTCCTAGTTAAGTGCCTCAGTATGACCACTTCGAGCACATGCATTATGCTTGGTGATCCCAGCAATGATTAGCGTTTGGTAGCCAAGGTTGCATTAGTTTATGGTGTGTACGGTAAGTGGGAATGGATGCTGACACTAGGTTAATTTAGACTTAGTTAGTTAGCTAGAGTTAGTTAGTTAGTCTTCTCAACCCTTCACCTTGTTAGCATAGGAGATAAAACATAAAAAGATATAAAAATCATATACCTGAGACTTACTTAACCATACACTGTGACAACTACAAGTAAGTCTAGGAAGACAACGAATGATTAACGCTAAGTGTTCCATAAGGCATGTAGGCACTTAGTCTGCGGAGTTCGACCAGATCACTTGTGCTATGCTCGTATTTGTATGGTTGAGTATAGGGGTATCTCACCACTCATCATAGGCGCCGTTGCAGGGGACTAAGTGTTTGTGCACTAAGTAGAACATAGGATATAACTCACATTGTTGGGAGCTTAAACGAACCTTAGGGTTGATTAAAAGAAAATTATATAACAGTCAATTAGCACACCGATAAATAACAATGTCTTATTTTAACAAAAGCAATTCACTACCTAGGGATAATACACGAAACAATCGATAATCAAAAATACATAACCACAATCTACCAATTTCTCAACAATACCAAGTGGTATATACTCATCTCGATGAGTACATACCAGATTTTACCTTTATCCTCCATCAAGACAAACAGCTGCGATGGAGAGACTTGCAAGGTAACATAGTGTTACCCCCAGATCGATCAGTCCCAGACATGCTTCTTTGTGCTCTTGCACAAATAGGAATGGCAGAATTATATGTTGAATACGTTGCAGGAGATCATGACATAAGGGATTACCATCCCACAATAGTGCAACGTATGAGGGACTCAAGGCAGGAGAGCCAACATACACTGTTGAAGGGCAAAGAGGTCCCGCATGTCCTTAGTGAAATAGAAGATGATGAACCCATTATAACGGGTTCTCTATCAATTGATGTTCCCCCTTCTAATGATGGTGAGGAGGCGGGGTATCAGAACCTATGATCCATGATACATAACACTAGTTTTGATCCCTATGAATGCCAATTGTTCACTGAGGGAACAACAACTCATGATAAGGACGGGCACTTTGATCGTCATCACGATTGGGGCCATAGCAGCCGAAGAGAAGGTAGGAAACATCGTTACGATGATGATTCTCCTTCTTCTTCTCCTTCATCACACCATTCACCCTCTCCTTCCACATCTGGGCGTAGCCATCATGAGCATAACAGTGAGGATAGAGGTAGACAAATTGAGTGACCTCGACGAGAGAGTCGAGAGAGAGGATAAGGGCATGAATGAAGGGAAAGGAGGGAACAATGTAGACATCATAGACGTCATGAAAGAGATGATCATGATGAGCCCCTACTTGCAACCCAAAGTATGCTCGATATCATGGAGGCAGTGAAGATACCAACAAGGCATCAAAAGGACAGCCGGATCAAGCGTTTAGACATGAACAATATCCCACGCTTTGAGGGGGGATACAACGTTGATCCGAAACATCATTTGCAAGCATTCCATGATGCCTGCACCTTGCAAAACATAGAGAACGAGTGGCAGAAACTAAATTTGTTTCCCAAGATACTCATTAAGGAAGCAGAGAGTTGGTACCAGTCCTTGGAACTGAAAACCATTAGGAGGTGGAGTACGATGTTAGAGTTGTTTAATGATAAATATCAAACGTACTCCAGAGTGTCTAACTTGCGTAAGAAGATCCAAGGATGGAAACAAGGTAATCATGAACCCTTGGATGTTGCCATGGGCTGCTACTATGCATTTTTACATCGTTGCCCAAGCCATGGTTATGCACAACGGGACCAACTTCGCCACATCGTAGATGGGCTTAGACATGAGACTAGGAGAACCCTTGGGACTTATGCCCAAGGGAGACTATCAAAACTTAGAGCCCATGAGATACATTGCTTGTTGAAGCAAGTAGCCAAAGAAGAAGATGAGCTACAAAAAAGAGAGAGTGCGGAAGAATACAACCATGATCCCTCCCTTCGAAAGAAGGAAGTGAGATTTTGTGATGAGGAGGATGAGTCATCACTCGAAGAGTTGGTGAACAGAAAAACCTTGTCGATTGAAAAACTAACAACAAAAGTATCAACTAAGGTGGATCAATTGTGGGATTCCTTAGACTCTAGACTTGAAAATATCTTGAAAATTGTAGAAGAGTCTAAGGAGGAATGAAGTAGTGACAAAGATAAGAAAAAGCAAAGAGATTCAGGCCCTGCACATAACAAGGGTAGGGGAAAAATTACTATCTCCGATGAGGTTGTGGATTCAGACATAGGCAATGACGGTGGATGTGAGATCTACCAATATGACCATCCTAAGGGATGTTGTCCAATCATCTCACATCTAAAAGAGTCTGGGGTGTATGCACTTAATCCAAGACTTAACCAACGGCAGACACCCCGAAGGTTACCTTATCCTCAAGGTAACCCAAGACAGTTCCACCAACCATTAACGTACTATCCAAGTGAAACTCCACCACAATCCATCAGAAAACACCAGTAGTGGCAGCATCCACGGTCATGGGGGATGCCACCGCCGAGACAACAGTACCCTTACCAGCAACCTGATCCTTATGGCTATTATGTGTAGTAACTGGTTTCTCCAAGTGACTCTATGGGTCACACAACTCCCCAACGTCACTACCAAGTTTGAGAGTACTTTAGGAGGACTCCTTCTCCTCCGAGAGACATTCCACATTTATCCCATCCTCCAACTCCATCCACACCTCTTCCACCTATAGTTCCCATACCTCCTACTCCAACAATGCAAGGGAAAATCCCCACTCAACTGCAGCAACGTAACGCTACAAGAGCTGTAAACATTCAACCTACTACTGGTTTTGACAACTATAAAAAGAGAAGACCTTTCTTCAGAACTAGAAGCCCAGACAAGCTCTCACAACAACAAGCGGTTGAGTCTATGTACACTCCCCCAACAAATAAAACTTCGGAGCTCCCTTACTTCCAACAACAGAGCTGCACACATACGGTTATGTTAACACATACCATAATCAACTGGATCAAGGTAGGCCACCTTCCTAGGAAACTATCTGACCCTAGAAGCCCGTTAATCTATTTACAAGTCACTGGGAACAAACCACATAAGGATCTTCTTAACTTAGGTTCTAGAGTCAATTTAATATCACTAGAAATGTATCAAGCTTGGAACCTGCCCCAACTTAAGAAGAGCAATATCCAACTAGAGTTGGCTGACCAGTCCATCACCATTCCCTTGGGATTGGTGGAGGACATAGTTACCACTGTGTGTGGTTGGTCATACCCAGCCAATTTCCTAGTGATTGAAGTTAACAACAACGAAGGGGACTTCCCAATCATAATGGGAAGGCCATGGCTGAATATAGTAGACGCATACCTAGGGATCCATGATCTTTCCTTGCAGATATCTAAAAGATTGAGGAGAGGAAAGTTCCGTGCATCACATATAGTGACATAGAGGGTGATGACATAGAAGAATGCTCAACATCTCGTCCATGTAATCGGTGTGCCCAAGAAACAAAAATTCAAAGGTGCCTGTATGTAGCAACCACACAAGTAGTGGACACCCTGTGGTTGATAGCTACTAGAAAGAGCAACCCAATATGCATGGAACAAACTAGGGGTACAACTCATGATAACAACGAAGGCATAGACACATTGGAATATGAGCGTCACCAACTTCCACCCCTTAACCTAAAAACATCAGTGGGGAGAAGTTGGACACTTCTACCAAATTCAAATAGATGCTCATTATTTCAGATCTCTCCCTTTCCATTCAATCATGGGGGAGATGGCCACCTATGCTGATCATTGGAGGCTCTCAGTTCTTTTTAATTTTTGTTTTACATGTTTTTGTTTTACAAGTTTTTGTCTTACACATTTTTGTTTTACACGTTTTTGTTTTACACATTTTTGTTTTACACTTTTTTGTTTTACAAGTTTTTGTCTTACATATTTTTGTTTTTTTTTCTTACAAATTTCTTTAACTTTTCTAATTTTTGTTTTACAACATCGTTATCCTTTTCCATTTTTTGTGTGTGTTTGTGTATGTGTTATCCACCTTGTAAGTTTGTCACCCAATAAGTGTTCTTCACGACGGTATGAACTATTTCTCCACTTGGTTGCGAATGTTTGGTTTTTAACTTAAAGTTATGATGTTGATACTAAGGTATGTTCTTTTGATATGGCAGGTAATGAGTCCACCTCATCCATTCATCCAAAACATTTTATGGTCTCTCTTGGCTTGGAAATGTACAGTTCCCTTTCTAATAAGAACTCTAACGAATTGGTGACTGGGTATTTCTCAAACTAAGGAAGGACTCAAGGTTTGAAAAGGGTGTGACTTCAAGGGAACTTGATGCATTTGTGTTGGCCATTCTCTTGGGTGCGTGGATGTTTTCTTCTTGAGTTTTCTTACCGTTTCGACATTACCCAATTATTGGGACCTAAGTCAATAAAAATAAGAAGTCTTTGCATGGTGTGGTTCTCATGCATAAAAACACGAAACAAAAAAACAAAAAAAAAGAAGAAAAAAAAAAGAAAAGACAAAAAGAAAAAAAAAATAAAAGAAAAGAAAGTGAGAATTCAAAGCACACTCCTTAGAAAAAATAATTCCTTGGGCTGCAAGCACTAGTTATGGAATTACAAATGTTCTCTCTAACTAAGGCCCTTCTCGCTTCCCATTCTCTCCTCATTGTTTCTTCGGAATGGTGGTGGCTCTTGCAGGAGGCATTCTTGTTATTCAAGTGGATGGTTTGGCCTAATGCATTGATGTAAAGTCACTGGATGTGGTTGGTTTGAGGCTGGAGTTGGAATGAGATTTACCAAGTTACATTAATCATTAACTGCACAAGGGGTTGTACACCACCTTGTTCTTGGGATTCAATTCCATTTTCTTCTCTTCACCCTTCTCTCCATTGTTCACCTCATTGCCGGTTGTATCATTAGTGTATATTTTGGTTGACGCATTGTTTTCTTCTAGGTAAATTCTCATGGTTAAGACTTTAACTCTTGTTCCAAATGACATTCCCAGAGCCTACAGACTCTTTGAATGTGGGATTGTCAGGGCATTAAGGGCATGAGCCTGCTTTGGGGAGGACCCACTGTCATTCCTATTTGGTGCACCAGTTCAATTCTCTTTCCCCTAACATCTTGCAATTACTTTTATTTGTTCATTTCCATCTTGACATCCATTTCATCGATGTCCTAGTTGTCTCTTTTTCTCCATCTTCTTGTACTTTTTCTTTCTCTATTCTATCGCTACCGGAGGTTCGCGATTAGTCATGGGGGTACGGGGCCTAATTTTTTCAATTTTCTCCTAGCCCCTACACCTTCAATAGTCATCATCATTATATCTTCAGATCCATATCAACCATACCACAACTCAGCTAATGGACTCACACCGAAGCAAGGTATCAATTACATGATGATTCATTTACCCTTGCTAATGTAATACTGTGTTGTGTGTGTAGATGGCAATCATGCAACAATGGATTGGATCTGGAGGGAACACTTGGAATGGAGAAGTGCTAGAAGTAGCTATGCAAAGAGCAAGACTGATGATGCGCTTACGGATGGACAACGAAAGACACAATCTTGGCATNAGTGCTAGAAGTAGCTATGCAAAGAGCAAGACTGATGATGCGCTTACGGATGGACAACGAAAGGCACAATCTTGGCATTGGCAGCAACAACACTTCTTTTTCTCTCTCTTTCTCAGCTGCCAAATGAGGCCAGATGTCAATGTAATAAGGTGTTCACCCTTGTTGTTATGAACACTAGTTTGTTGAGTCTTGTAATGATGATCCGTTGACATGTCATCCCATTAATTCCATAATCCCATACCTTCCCAATATTATTGTAAGGAACTTGAGGACGAGTTTTCATTCAGTCATGGGGGTATGATGGGATGCGATATTGCATGGGCCGCGATATTGCATCCCTCGTGATATCGCATACGCGATATCACTGTGCATCACCATATTTATAAATAAGAGGCAGCTCTCCCTTGTTTTTCATTCTAGGCCTATACCATAGTGAAACTTTGACAGTTTTTCCACTCTAGAGATAGATTAATTTCAATGTGCCCACAGTAGGAACTCCAGAGTGAACGGATCTTTATCTAAGCAGACATTGTACCTAAACACAAGTTTGTGTACGGCAATAAAGACAAGCTTCTTGGATAAACCTTGCAGTGCGTGGAATAGGCTAAATAGGATTTTATTTATTGTTATTTATTATTCGTTATTTACATGCTTTATTAGTAATTAAATCTTTCTCAACCCTTCTCTCCTAGTTAAGTGCCTCAGTACGACCACTTCGAGCATGTGTGTTATGCTTGGTGATCCCAACAATGATTAGCATTTGGTAGCCAAGGTTGCATCGGTTTAGGGTGTGTACGGTAAGTGGGAATGGATGTTGACGCTAGGTTAATTTAGACTTAGTTAGTTATCTAGAGTTAGTTAGTTAGTCTTCTCAACCCTTCACCTTGTTAGCATAGGAGATAAAACATAAAAGATATAAAAATCATATACCAGAGACTTACTTAACCATACACCGTGACAACTACAAGTAAGTCTGGGAAGATAACAAATGATTAACCCTAAGTGTTCCATAAGGCGTGTAGGCACTTAGTTTGCGGAGTTCGACCAGATCATGCGTGCTACGCTCATATTTGTATGGTTGAGTGTAGGGGTATCTCGCCACTCATCAGTTGCCAAAGATAAGCCCATGTAACTCTTGGAAAAAATAGTTCTGCATTAGCTATGTAATTCAATTCTTTTCACTAGTATGTGAAAATTCAAGGATATCTTAGCTAGCTCCTTGAAAAGATTTAAATAATGTAGATAAGATATTAAATTTTTTATTTCCTCTAAATACTCCAAAGGATTGAAAGATCCCATATAAACCAATGTTCACTATCGACTATAGAGGATACTTTCACCTTTCTAAGATGAGAGAGAAACATGCAATCTTTCCTTAGCTTGTAACTTGCTAGAAGTTAGGCCTCTTGAAAATCCCTCAACCTTTCAAATTACCATAGTCCATAGAGCCTTCTATTTTCAACCCATAAAAAAGAAGGTTAACATAAGTAGGTAGTTGGAAGTGACCCCACATTGTAGTGAAGGGTATAGGCAATGCATTTGACCCTATCCATGGAGTGGAAGACTTGGAAAAGATTGGTTTTCTACCAATTAACCACCAAACTTGTAGTGTTGACCAAATGCTCAAGGATGCCTTAGAAATAGATATTGTAAAGTCCATTCCAAAATTAATAGGAAAGTAACTTATTAAATTTATAATTGCTTAACCAAATGGAAACCGGTTGTTTTCTAAGAGTAAATGTGATGGGAAACCATAGTTATTTTGTGATGATGCTAACAATTTGTCTTTAAAGTTAAATTCAAAAATTCTCTAGTTAAGAATGGTCAACAATTGGTTGTTCAGAACTAAAATTTCAGGAATAAATTTAAATACAATTTGATGTAATATTCGTTTCTTTCTAAAAAGAATTTAGCATTTTCCTCATAATAACTAGAGTTTCACCAATTTGACATCACTTTGCAATTAGCAAGGAAGAATTGGAACTCTGACTCCACTGATAAGACTTGTTTATATATCCTGAAAAGCTTACATAATCAAAGAATATTAACTCAAATTTATGATTTCAAATCAAAATAAAGTAATATATAAATTTAAAAACCAAAAAGTATTATTATTTTAAAAAAATCAAAAACAAAGGCTATTTACTTTCAATTTGGTATCCATAAACACAGATCCTTGCGGGACGGCAATTGCATCCTCAATCGTCCAAAACACATGTTTTATCCTTAAAAACTTACAAACATAACCAATTTCATATAATCCAAACTGAAAACTTAGAAAGATCACAAATTTAACATAACCTAAACTGAAATTTCTTGATGCGTCACTAGGACAACAAATTGAACAACTACCCAAAACAAAAATCAAAAATTCTAATACATGGAATCAATTGGTCGGTCTCCTACCACAGTCTTCAACCTTATCTTCCCTTAATGAAACTGAACACCCAGGCTCAAGGATACTGTCCAGAAAAACATGAGAAACAAAAATGTTCAGCATTGCCATACCTTCTGTAAAGGGGATCTCCTGGCAATCTCTGCTGTCAACTACGTTCTGCATGGTACCTTTTCTGTTTGCAGGAACCCTAATTCCACTGAAAGCCAAATTGGGCACATTCTTGACAAGGTGCCAAGACACAGGAAATCCTCCAAATCTGTTTTTGTCATGCCAACATGAGTACATGTTGAAATCCACTTTCCCTGCCATGCTGGCCAGTCCACAGAAGTTTGAAGATCCTCTCACACAGAAAAACAAAAACACCGGACACTCTGCACGCATTCTAAAAGCAGTGTTTCTTGCTTCATTGAATGCTAAATCCAGCTTTCCATTGCCTATCGTTGTGCTGCTCCAATACCCATTCTGAATGCTAGCCACCACATTTTCAACACAGCTGGTCTTGATCACAAAAAACCTGCCATACCAATAAACTGTCCTCAAGGGTACATAAGAAATAACCCTATTTTGGCTTGTAGGAGATTCAGAAACAGCCACATTATTCATGGAATCCTGCACAGCCACATTGGGAATCACATGATGGCTTGCATATGGTTGAGGACCTTGGAAAACAGAAGAACACACATTTTGAGCCGGATTTGCAGATGGTGGAGCAAGAAGATTATAATTAATCATGGTAACCCTGGTAGGATTAAGGTTTGCATATGGTATGGCATAAGGATTGTGGGTTCCCAAATTGGAAGATGATTGGCCATACGGATCATGGGTAGGCACAACAAGAGCCTGATTCTGAGATGAAACATTATTGGTGATGGTTTGCATCGGTGGAATAGGAAAACCAGAACTGGTTGGATTATGTGGATCATGAAATTTGATTTGCTGCAGAAAATCATGAATCCGCTCTGCTGGAAGGGAAAGAGTTTGAGCAGGAAATATGTGAACTTGTTGCAGGCTTTGGGAGGAATTGGGAGAAGCCGTGTATGCAGTGATTGGAAAGGTGATTTGGCTCGGATCAACAGTCCACAGCTGCCGAACTAACAGATAAATCTTTGCACCTTCACTGTTGGTATAATAGTAATTGAAATCTTGCTTTTGTTCTTCCCAAAGATACTTAAGTGGCCCCAGATATTCACATGAGGTCGATAAAACCACGCAGTTTTCCAATGGTCTTATTCGTGGATCGAAAGGCAGAATGGGTGAACCAAATCTGATGCTGCTGCGGCTGCCGTCGCCAAAATTCGCCATTATTCCTTTGATCTTGGTCTTGCGGAACACCAAACGTTGCTAAGCTGTTAATTATCAAGATTCACAGGGCTTGCTTTCTTTTTGAGCATTGCGGAAACCTGTTTCGGACTTTGCCTAACGTTTTCCCGATGTTTTTATACCATTGTTTGGAGGCAGCCGAAAGTTGATAATAATAAACCAAATCGTTTTCAGCCTTTTGCGCTAAATTGGTTTCTAATTTCAAAAAGTTTGAGCGTTAGGTCCACTTTTTCATCAATTTCGATACTTTTTGAAAAAATTAATAATATATTGATCTTTCAAGCAACTCTTTTTTGGGATGTTGGAACCTAAAATAATTGAAATATAGGTACATCCTAAGATTCATTGTTACTCATGTGAATCAAACCCATGATTGAACCAATGACTTTGAGCTATGAAATCAAGAGTCTTACCACTAGGGTAACACATTAATGATAGTGGTGCTGTTTAAATATATGATATTGAAAGGATCATCACCCATAGGCTCAATGCTCATCTTGCTAAGGAGGGGTCTTGGGAGGGTCATCTGTTGAGTTCTACTAAGGGATACATTTATGTTTCTTCCTATTGAATGGGTGACTTTTTTAAAAGCACGTACTAATCAACAACCCCATGAAATAGTAATCATTTGGTTGGAGATAATAAAAAAAAAATAATGATAAATGTCAAGAACTTTTTACATATAACATACAACTTTCCTAAAACTTAAACATAATGCTAAGGTGGTAGCCTAATGGTACAAGTCTTGGCTTGGTAACTGATGAGTGGCGAGGTACCCCTACACTCAACCATATGAATACGAGTGTTTCACACACGATCTAGTCAAACTCTGCAAACAGGCTAGTTGTGGTATCTAGATAGTTACTCATTGATTGCAGTTCGCTGTCTTCTCACCTGGACTAGTATTTGCTTTGTCACATATGGTTTAGTCTAGAGTGAGGTGTATGATGTGGTTTCTAACCTAGTGCTACTCTTGGAGGCAATGGAAAATAACTTTAATTAAGCTAGGAGGAAAAGGGAGAGAGAATCTAAGCTAGCCTAAGTGCGATGAGCATTTGTCCCTTAATCATCTGTACACATCTTGGACCTCCTGCATGACTACCACTGAGATTACCAAGCACATGGCCTAGGTACACTACTGGGATACCAAGTAGTCACACTTGAATGCTTGTGATTAAGTCGTACTCATTCCGCGTTTAAGGAGTTTAGGGTGAAGAGATATTAACTACGAAAGCAATAAATAACAATAACAATTAAATGATTAAACTAAGTGAATGCTGCAATGATGAAGTAATCTCGATCTTTATTTCTGGTCATGTGCGTGTCCAAGTACATCACACTCGAATAAAGGTGTCGTACAATTACAATCATCACACTGCGGGCATGCACTGGGAGAAAGGGTTGAGAGGAAAAACTGGCAAACAGATCCTACTCTAATACTAAATTGACTATTGACTTTCTCGTGCATCCCATTGTGTATTTATAGACTCACACGGGAACCACAATATCACATATACTATATTGCTAGTTAGGCTGTGATATCGCGTACTCGATATCGCGAGTGTGATATCGAGGGTTTGATATTAGGGGTTTGATATTGGAACTCATCAGATATCAGGGGTTCAATAACAGGGGTCTGATATATGCACCTAGTTAACAAGGGTCCAATATCAAGGATCTGATATTAGCACCTGACCAACCACGATTCATCATACCCCCATGACTGAATAACAACTCGNCTGACCAACCACGATTCATCATACCCCCATGACTGAATAACAACTCGTCCTCAAGTTAAACAAAATGAGATGAGTCCAATTGATTACATAGTGGATAGGTATGAGATTATTGACTAACTAGAAATTATTCATGCCGTAGTGTGGGATTGAACAAAACAAAACTAGGACATAGACATAGAATTACAAAACTTTGTTGGAACTCATGTGGTTCCAAGTGACAGTGGTTCCTCCATGGGTACCTTTCCTTTGTCTTGTGTGCCAGGCTTCTGAGATTGATACTATTGAAGAAGCACCTAACATTTCTACTCTTTTATCTAAGGATTATGAGCTGTCCATGTTGATGTTCCAATGTTTGATGGAGTTGGCACTTCCCATGGACATTGCATCTATGGAAACACTTGATTGGCCTTGACATGCCATGCCACAAATAGCTATTGTTCCTCTTCATAGGCTTGGGCCTTGACCTCTCCACCTTTTGCTTATCCAAACTATGTAGTAATAGGAGGTCCCTGATGGATGTTGAATGATTGTGCCTCTTTCTTTGCATGTTTTGCATGCAATCCTTGGTTTCTGCCTCCCCCTAAGTGTTTAGTTGCACCTTGAGAAGGTCCTCTTTGTTGTCCTCTTTTAGGGGCCATCTATAATCACAAAAAGATCAATTGTTAGTAAGGTTAATGAAAAAATTTTAATTATTTCATACCTTACTTATTGCCTTTAGTAATTGTTGAATTCTTTACTTAGTGTGATTTTAGAGTTAGAAATTTTTTTCAAGGAAGTTGCCCTAAAAGTTGAATGTCGGACTTGGTTTGTTTAGGTGACACATCAAAGGACACGTAATGGTTTTAAGGAACATTTGATAAAATGATGACAAAGGAAAGAATAGATTTGGCAATGAAGTTCTCGGAGGGTATAAAATAATGTGGTGGTGATGTGTTACGAGTGCAAATTACAAAAGTCATGCAAGTGGGTCCTCCCCAAAGCAGGTTCCAACCTATAATGACCTTGTGTAACCACACCTTAAAATTTCCATAGGCATTGGAAGGGTTAAATGCAATTTACATCAATTTCACAAAACACACACACGTAAATAACACCATGATGAGGTATAAATTCAATGCTACATAAGTCATGAGTCCCAATTACATGAACAACGAGATGGGACGAATTGTAGAAGGGATTGTAGAGAGTGGGACATGAGGTAACTAGCCTAGGGCTCAATGAATCCTCAGTGTAAGGCATGATTAATGTGTCATTAACCCGTCACTCCAAAATTCCTTTGATTAGTAACATCACATTGTTTCATCTAATGATAGACAACAATGAGAGCATAATGACGGCAAGGCGTACAATCACTTGACGTTTTGTACAAGGGAGGAATGATTCTTACTTTGTGGCACACACTCTCTCTTCTCTTTTTGTTTTTTTTTTCTTTTTTTTTTTGAAATGCTTAATCCAGAGAAGCTACCTACCTTCAGGCATGGGTGCATGTCTTTCCAGTGGGATCCCCTAGAATAGCATTGGGTTTCTTTATTAAGTGCCTTTTTATTACTCTTGCTCCAATTTTTCATTAGATCTACAAGGATCTTAGTACAACCAAGCAACATGATAACGCCTACAGATGTCACCAAAGAGAATCCACAAGTCTCCTTAATGTCACACCCTAGCCATTCCCGCTTAGTCCATCCTTCTTTGTTTTGGGTATAATAAACACAAGATTACTTTAAGTTTTAATTATTAGGAATATCATTATACCCAGGGTAGAACCTCTTATTAATGGAATGGGTAGGTGGATGTTGTGGGCTTGTTGTTCAAGTAATTAGTCATCTGAGACTTGATAGCAGAGAACAACACCTCAACCAATGAGTCACATGAGTGCTTTATTCATAGATGAGATTACTCATAGAAAGATAAAAAGACAAAAAGATAAAGAAATAAATTAAAAGGTGAAAAACTAGAAAATAAAAAGTTGAAAAGTTAAAGAAACAGAAAAAATTTATTAATTCTGTTGTTGTTAGATTGGAGGATAGCCCCCATAGCTAAAAGGTCGAGCATGGCTAGAATTAATAAATGGAAGGTTGGGATTCTTACATGTTGGAAATATTGGGACCCAGTCATACTTACCCCATTGGGGTTCACACACTTGATTAGAGTTGACATAGTGGGAAAGTTGTAAGATGTGGTTAATTTATGAGTTGACCCACTATGGTACTTGCGACCGTAAGATGGTATGCAAAGATCAACATGTCTCCCCATGTGGCTATATTCATTGGGCCGCATGGTTGTTGGAGTATTGAGTGGTGGCCCTGATAAGGTAACATGAGGCATTGGGTTCAAAGAGGAAGATGCACCATAGTGTTTGACTTGTGCTGAGTTAGCGGATGCAGTGGTTTCTGAACTATGGTGTCCCTTTCTACAGTCACGTCTAAAGAAGGAACGCCTATGATCTTGTGGAGGATTCCCACTGTTGTTGATAGTAGAAGCACAAGTAACATTTGTGGGTTGATGGTGTGGTGCAGATCCTTCAGGTAAAATTGGTGGTGATGTAGAAGGAGGTGAAGGATGAGAATTTTGAAATTGAGGAGAAGTGTAAGGTACCCAAGGTGGTGGTCCTATTGGTGAGGATATGAGTTGATAGTATTGAGAAGAATAATAATAATGTGGTGAGATAGAGGATGTTGACCCAGTTGGGGAAACAAGATGTTGAACATAGTAAGCATTTGACATTGGGACATATAAAGGGTATGGTCAGGTTGGCAATGGCTTCCTCCATGTTCGGGGCTTTTACCATTGTGGTTGAACTTGATATTTCTATATGAAATTTGGGTGTAACATTCCTCTCCAATGCTCATGTAAATATGAAAAAACTAGGCATTGGACTTTGGGATGATCATACATACAAACGTTACATTGATATGTGAAGTTGGTAGTTCAGTTCTCATTCTTATTATATTCTACCCTTTGTTCTAATTGTTGCGTGGTGTCTTGTCCTGTTTCTTGATTTGGCATAGTTGTGCCTCTACTACTATTAGCATCTTCTCCATATTTTTCATGCATCCACTCTATCATCTTATTAATATTTGCTGCAATTTCATCTAGCGATTGTTGCATTGGCAAAGTTAGAAATGGTTGCACTTCCTCTAGGTGAGTTAATTTCTCCTCTTTATGGTTATGGACCTTTGCTAATTCGAGATTTTGGTCCTATTGAGATCTTTCAACATTCTCCCATTTAGCCATTTCTCCTTCTTCTTTTGCTACCTGGTTAATAAGCTCTTGGAGTTGATGGATTTGTAGCTTGTATAGTTGACCTCAGGCATACATCCCTAGGGTTTCCCTTGTTTCATTACGGAGCCCATCTATGATATGGTACATTAGCCTCTCCTCGGAGAACCCATGGCCTGGGTAGTTGTTTAACAAAGAATAGTATCTTTCTAGGACCATGTCCAAGGGTTCATGTTGCTCTTGTTTCCATTCTTGGATTTGTCTCCTCAAGGTCGACACTCTTGCATAAGTTTGATATTGCTCAGTAAAGAGTTCTACCATTGTTGGCCAACTACGGATTGATTTTGGTTTTAACAATCTCTACCACACTTTTGCTTGGCCAATGCGTATCATGGGAAAGAGCTTAAGTTTTTGCCTCCCATTATCAATGTTATTCCATACATAGGCATCATGGAAGGCTTGTAGATGATGTTGTGGATTTAAATCGTACCCTCCTAAAAACTTAGGAAACTTGTTTAAGTCAAGCCTAGGTAGACAGCTTTCCTTACAATGCCTGTAAGATATTCAAATAGCCTCTTGTATTTTCATTAGGCTTTTGGTGGCCAGTAGGGATTCATCATCACTAGGTATGTTATGCATTTATGAGTTGGGATGATGTTGTTTGCATTTATGCTTATAGAAGACCCCTACATTAAATTGGGTACTCCAAACTTCATCTTCATCATTATATAATTCGTTGGTTCTCCAATGAATTGCCTTACTAGTTGTTGTGCTATCATAGTCTTGTGAGAGAGACATTGTTGTGAGTGGTGTGTGACTTAATTGAATTGAATTTAATTTAATTTCTTTTCTAAAGGATATATCGTTAATACTTGTTACAACGATCTTGTATGATATAACTAGTCTAAATAACTAACACCTTCCTCGGCAATGACATCAATGATGAGTGGCGAGGTACCCCTACACTCAACCATATAAATATGAGCATTTCACACATGATTTGGTCAAACTCCATAGACGGGCTAGTTGTGGTATCTAGATAGTTACTCATTGATCGCAGTTCACTATCTTCCCACTTGGACTAGTATTTGCTTTGTCACGTATGGTTTAGTCTAGAGTGAGGTGTATGATGTGGTTTCTAACCTAATGCTACTCTTGGAAGCAATGGAAAATAACTTTAATTAAGCTAGGAGGAAAAGGGAGAGAGAATCTAAGCTAGCCTAAGTGCGATGAGCATCCATCCCTTAATCATTCGTACATATCTTGGACCTCGTGCACGACTACCATTGGGATTACCAAGTGCATGGCCTAGGTACACTACTGGGATACCAAGTAGTCACACTTGAATGCTCGTGATTAAGTCGTACTCATTCCACGTTTAAGGAGTTTAGGGTGAAGAGATATTAACTACGAAAGAAATAAATAATAATAACAATTAAATGATTAAACTAAGTGAATGCTACAATGATGAAGTAATCTTGATCTTTATTTCTAGTCATGTGCATGTCCAAGTACGTCATACTCAAATAAAGGTGTTGTACAATTACAATCATCACACTGCGGGCATGCACTGGGAGAAAGGGTTGAGAGGAAAAACTAAAAAAAAAGATCCTACTCTAATACTAAATTGGCTATTAACTTTCCTGTGCATTCCATTATGTATTTATAGGCTCACACGGGAACTGTGATATCATGTATACGATATCGCTAGTTAGGTCGTGATATTGCATACCTAATATCGCGTACGTGATATCACAGATGCGATATCGAGGGTTCAATATCAGGGGTCTGATATTGGAACTAATCAGATATCAAGGGTTCGATAACAGGGGTCCAATATCAGCACTTGGTTAACAAGGGTATGATATCAGCACCTAACAAACCACGATTCATCAGTAACCCTAGGTCATATGTTTGATTCTACTAAGTAGCATCGAGTCATAAAATTCTATAAATCTTAGGTTGTACATATGTTTTACTTATTTTGAATTCCAACACCTCAACAGATCAACATAATTATTGGAATTGAACTTGTGACTTGCAAATCATAACCTACATGCTTTAACCAAATAATGCTCCACTTACCAAAAATAATTAAATAATGAGTTTCAAAGTAGTAACGTAAGGGTTAATCTTCTATCATCATGATATCTTCATGGCCTTCTTATAATAGTTTATTAACTAAATTCTTTATGTTTTCACATGAATATGATAAAAAGCCCTCTTAGTTGCAAATTCATTAGTGGGTAAACATTGATGTTTTTTAGTTAAAGCATTTTGCTTATAATTTAGTGTCAAGCTAGTGATAGGTTGCTCAAATGGTAGCTCATTATCTTGTTAGATAAGAGTTTGCTAGCTCGAGTCATACTTTAGCCATTTTTATAGTCATCTATAATTCTTCTAATGTACCATGTTAGCCATCTATCTTATGATGTACTTATAGTCATTCTTTTGATTTTGACACCCTTCGACTAATGTACATAGAGTTGACACAAACCTTTCATAGAACTTAAGTAGATATTTATAACTTCATGTTATCCACTAGAATTAAACTAATAACTTTGAGTTTGCAAAACAAAAGTCTTATCATTAGGCTAGCACCTCATTATCATAATTTGGTATTAATGTCACTAAGCATATGTTGTTTCATACTTGTAATAATTTGTGGATTCAAGCTGCATTTTAGGCATTATTATATTCCACTTAACTTCTATGAAAATAGCAATAGTGTTCAAACCTGAAACTTTCTTTTTAAAAAATATTTACCCTTAATACATATAGTCAAAATGGAACTTTGGAACTCAAAATTGCCTACTAGAATCAAATCCATAGCTAGAATCTTCAAATCAAGAGTATTACCGCTAGGATAACACATCATTGTTAAGTTCTAAAAAAGTGTCATGTTTACCATATGACCTAATTGTACATATAGTTTTCTTATTTTGACTATAGGCACATTCCAAGGCATATAGCCAATACGATGCATTAGAAGAATTACATAGGAATATAACAATTCTTTTAGTATAACTTGAATGAAAAACATCTTATTTAATAAAACAATTAGCTAACCACTTAAGTCATCTATGATAGGGTCATATTGATTTGACATACCATTATATTCTACTTAAGTTCTATAATCATGTAATGACATTACTCTAGGGAAGCATTGCTTGGCACCATCCAAGAGTCCCAATAAGATGCATTAGAAGAATTACATAGGAATATAATAATTTCTTAAGTATAAATTGAATGAGAAACATCTTATCTAAGAAAAAAATTAGCTAACCACTTAATTCACCTATGATAGGGTCATATTTATTTTACATACCATTATATTCTACTTAAGTTCTACAATCATGTAACAACACTACTTTGGGAAAGTACCACTTGGCCTATCCAAGAGTTCCAAGGTAGCTAAATGTTTTAGAAAAAACTTAAGGTAGACTGCACCTTAACAATCACAACACCTATGAACATAGCGTAAGTACACAATTCACATGCCAGATGTTATTCCAAGATTAGGAAGGTCATGAGAATGCCTACATAATCATATAAGAAATATATCCAATGCAACATACATAACATACTCTCAAGAGTATTAGCATACACATGTGATACCATTTCCTTAAGAGAGTTAAGATACATTTCTTCTCTAATACATATAGTCCTAACTAACTAATCAATGCTTCATGAATCTTAAAACTTGGAGATAATAAGTTGCAAGTTTGAGTTATGCTTGAAATAATACCACATTTTTTTCTTTTATGGAAATAAAAGGAAATCTTATTTTATAAGGCATTGAACCTACTACCTTTCAATATGATTTTTATTCTCTTATTTTCAAACTCTACTACAATATTATGCATATAATATATTTTTGAAATTAGATTAGTGTTTGAGCCTTTCATCATCACCATCATCCTAGCCTTAACCTAGTAAATTAGGGTTGGCTACGTGATTTTTTTTCATCATCTTTATGAAAAGCTAGATTTTTTTATTTGTAATTTATTTAAATATCTTAAATTAATTTTTTCTATTTATTTTTGGTCTTTATTTTGGTCAATTATCTAGAATAGTGATATAACAACTTTTTTTACAGGCTCATTGTCTAATCTTCTTTGCATATGCCCTAACCATTTAAGTTGGCATTCCTATAACTTATTTGAAATAGAAACCACTTCACATCTTCCTTTAATGTTTGTCTTATGTAGTTTATCTTTGTTGGTAACTTTCGACATTAATCAAAGAATTTGCATTTCTACTACACTAATTTATTTTTCATACCTCTTTTGTACTACTCAACATTCAACACCATATAAGAGAGTGGCTTGATTGTTGTGTTGTAAATATTTCCTTTCATTTTATTAGTATTATTTTATCATATAGAATACCATTATCCTCTCTCCATTTTGACCTTCTTGACTCAATTATATTTCTTATATCTTTATCAATTTTAGCATATGATTAGAGGATTGATCCTAGGTAGTGAAACTAGTTGTAGTGGGAATTTTTGGCCTTGAATTCTTAGGGATGTTGGAACTTGAAATAAGTGAAACATCAAGATTGAGAACTTAGAAGAGGGGTTGAATAATTTCTCTAATTAAAACAAGCTGTAGCCACCAAACTAAACACAAAATTTACATGGTTCCCCAACTTGGGTAGTCCACACTCGGAGGGAAGATTCCTTACATAGCTTCAAATTTTGTTTCTTTCAAAATGTAGTTTAGAGGACACCAAAAACTTTACAATATTTGAGCTCCACTATGGAGAGTTTCCTCACTATGAAATCTCTCAATCCCATAAAGTCCCAACAAGCTTAAAATGTGGTTTGAAGGGCACCACACATTGTATAAGCTCTAAGCCTCACTCTAGAGTGTTTCATCACTATGAAACTACTTAACCTTGCAAGGTCCCAATAAGCTTATAATGTCATTTCAAGGATCCCATAAGCTTTACAAAATTAAGCTTTTCCTTGAAGTGTTTTGATGTTGCAAAATCACTCAACCTTGTAAGGTCCCAACAAGCTCAATGTGGATGCCTTCTCATAAGAAGAACATCAAGCTTGCAGGCCACCAAGAAAAAAATAAAAATATACAAGGAAAGAATGTAACTAAATTTACAAGTTCTTTTCATTGAAGCTCGATACAACATATAACTAAGAAAATGATGTTATAATGAAGAACGAGAATTCAATGGCTTAGATATGATAATGATTGTTTTGATGTGAATAGTGCTTTCCTAGTTTTCAAGGATTTGGTATCTTCTTATAGTCTTAGAGTTTTCAAAAACTCCTTGAAATTCAAAGACTAATGTAGATGTCTCTTTCGAAGTCAAGATGTCTACCTGAGAATGGCCTCTATTTAGGAAAGACATCTTGCTGGAAAATGGAACATCTCTAGGGAGACATCTTCTCTAGAGTAGAGACATATACTATTTCTAGGATATGTCTACACAATTCTTGGGCTTTGATTTCTAAGGCTTCCTCTCATCAATTTTTCTCGATTTTAGGACATGCTCATTCATGCTCTCATATTGGCTCACAAGGTTTTCACTTTGTCATCTTGTTGTAGATCTTGTTTTCCTTGAGTCCTTAGTTCTCATGTGAAGTTATTGTTCATGTCCTATAAACAAATCATTTACAAAAAAACACTCTATGTTCTCCATATTTCTTAAGGATGAGCAATGTAAGGAATTTTTTAAATATCTTAACAGCTCTCCTTCCATTCCATCCCCAGATACTCTCTCTAGGGATGGTGTCATTATCACTGATCATGATAGTATTCTCTCTTACCTTAAGAAGCACTTTGAAACCTTGTTTATAGCTTTCCCAATGAATCTCTCATCATTTGAGGCCACTACGCGTAACTATCCTAGGTTAGTTGACTCATCCATGTCTCACATCCTTGATGCTAATATCACTCAAGAAGAGCTTCAACACGCTTGTTTCAAACTCAGCTCTGGGAAAGCTCCTGGATATGATGGTTTCCCTGTTGAGTTTTTTCAGAGGCATTGGAATCTTGTTGGCCATGACCTTTTCCAAGTAATTAAAGAGGCGATCCATCTTGGTTCTCTTGGACCAAATTTAAATCTTGGGATTATTCGCCTCCTTCCCAAATCAGGAGACCCTACTAGTATAGCTAATTGGCGACCCATTACTCTTCTTAATGTGGTATACAAAATTTGGGCCAAATGCTTAGCCTTACGTTTGAAAAAATTCCTTCATAAAATTATATCCCCTCAACAAACCGGATTTGTCCCAGGGCGTTATATCTTAGATAATGTAGTGGCTACTTGGGAAGGTTTGCAGTGGGCTGAGGATGATGGCCAAGACATCCTTTTGATGAAATTGGACTATGCCAAGGCCTACGACAACATTAAGTGGGACTTTATCCTTCAAACTATGTCAAAACTAGGTTTTGGCTCCAAGTATCTTCATATGGTGAAATGTCTCTTCTCAGATGCTAATGCGAGAATAGCCACCACCTTTGGCATCACCGCCCCCTTTGCAATACATAGATCAATAAGACAAGGTTGTCCTCTTGCCCCTTATCTCTTTATCATTGCTGCGGATTTCCTTTGCCATCAAATTAACCATGATATTCAATCAGGGATGCTATATGGCGTGCGCTTTTCCTCTCCTCAACATCAACTGCTTAATATGCATTTTGCTGATGACTCTTTTTTTCTACTCCAAAATACAACCGATAATGTTAAAAGACTCTTAGCCCAAGTAGAGCAATATTTTTCTCTCTTTGGTTCTACCATTAATTGGTCTAAATCTTCTGTATATAGTTTTCATAACAATTATAGTAAACTCCCCACCTATCCATGGAAATTAATCCAAGACCATGAGATCATGAAGCTCTTGGGAATCCCTTTTCGATTTCGTGGTCCTACTTCTACATTGTGGGAGCTAGTTATCTCTCGTATTCGTAAGAAAACTGAAAAGTGGAAGACTAAGCCCCTTACCTTGGCAGGAAAATATCTTGTTTGTAAATCCATTTGTGCTTCTACCCATGTGTATTATTCCTCATGCTGGGCTCCTTCCCACACAGCCTATCAAAACTTGGAGCGGTTATTTCGAGACTTCATGTGGTCATCTAAAGATTCCCAACGAGGTTTTCATCGTGTTGCTTGGAACATTGTCACTCTTCCTAGAAACAAAGGAGGATTAGGTCTGTTGAATTCCTACAAACAGGGACTCACCTTAGTTGCTAAGTGGTTAGTGCAACATCTGGACACCTCTGACATAATTGGAAATCTTCTCCAGCTAAGGCTTCATCAAAGTTTTCCTAAACATAAGCCTTTTTGGAAAAACATCCATCCTATTAATTGGATTTTCTCTCCTCATTCTATCTCCATTCCTGGTTCCCATGTATTCAAAAGCATATGGAAGGCTTGGCAAGTTCTCCACCATCATATTAATTGGTCTAATATCCATCTTAACCCTACTCTCCTTCCCATGCTTTGCCCTTGGTGGTTACCCTTGACCCCTGCCCCTCTTGCCATTACTAATGCAAGATTAGCCATTATTTGGTACCGGAAGGGAGTGATTTCCCTTAATTGTCTTCGTCTTGCTAATCAATGGATTTCTTGGGAAGCGTTTGAAAACCTATATGGAGCTTCGAAAGCAATGCGGCTTTGCTTCCACCAGATACATACATTTCTTCATCAATCATTACACCTAGATGGTGCTATCCAAGGTCTATTTCATGGCCTCTATTGGTCTAATGGGTCAAAAATTTTTCCTTATCGGCCACATGTTCCCTTTCACTTGTTGCACGATTCTTCCAAAGTCATTCTACGCTGTAATCGATCTTGGAATAAACAAGAATCTGAGGATTTTTGGATCTCTCTTTTCAACCAAATTTGGCATCTCCCGACTCTTCCCAAAACTCAACAATTCCTTTGGTGTTTTCTTCATCAAGGTCTCCCAATCGGGAAATGTTTAGCATACCTTGGGATTCACTCCCCTAAGTGCCCTTTATGTAATGACCTTGAAACCTTTGTCCATGTTTTTTGGCTTTGCCCATTTGCTTAGCATGCATGGGAATGGGCTTCTAAGGTTTTTCCCTCATGCACTCTTACACAAGAGGCCGTAATGTTTGGTTTCTTACCTATCAGGTCCAAAAACTCTCATTTCCTATGGAAGATCCTTAGGCCCATCATCTTATATAATATTTGGAAACGTAGATGTACCACACTTTTTCAAAAGACAATTATTTCAAACTCCTTACAACTAACTACTTCGGAAAAAATGCAAATTCTTTGACATGTTCACTTTCAAATTATATCTCAAGCCCCAAAATTCAAGATGAATGCTAACCAGTTGTTTTTCTTATTGCAGCCATGGAGTCATATCGGAGATCCAAGTAATCACCATCATCAAGCCTCGCTTTAGAAGAGAGTCTCCTAATTAAGCCACAGGTTTCTACACAATTTGGCCTTTTTCCTCTTTCTTCCACCTTTGTTCTCATTCGATAATCCACATCCAGGAAAAGACACACACATTTCAGCGAATGGTGGATCTTTGGAATGCATTTCCACACCCTGTGGAATGCTAAGTTTAACATGTTTCCTCTATAATAATCTCAGTCAACACGGTTTCTCTTCCTCCTTTCCTCAATCTATATGTCTTGAAGTAGCATATGTACTAAATTTTGGTTTCTATTAATAAAATTCTCTTTTCGGGGTCCGACACCCACCCCCCCATATTTCTTAAGGTTTTGATATACCAAAAGGTCAACAAAACATATGGACACTCCAAGATACATAGTCCACTTAGAACTTTATATAACTCAACATTGCCCACTGGAATTGAACCTATGACTTGAAGGTTTCAAATCAAGTGTCTTACCATTAGGCTAATACCTCATTATGTGAACTTGAATTATCATTTTTATTTCACCATTATTTATGCTATTGAAATTTCATTCCATATATTTTATCTTGCTTCTGCTAATTTTTAAGCTTCTTGATTCTAGAGCATGTCTCCACTTCTCTATTTTAGAACTAATATTTTCTAGAGTGATATCTACCAACACAATATTATGTACAAATAACATACACCAATGGATTTCATCTGTGAGTTAAAGGTATGTTTCACATTTGTAAGGGAAGGATACATGGGTGAACCAAAAAAACATAAACATGCATGCTTACATGTGCCCAAATACATGCCACATTGCAACCCTCCCATCCTATAAATAGGCCATTATCATTCCTTTATATTTCATTTTATTCATGGAAAACTTCAAGGTTGTAGCTTCAAAGTAGAAGAAATAGGGTTATGAGAGTTTTGAAAAGGAAAAAGAAGAGGAAAAGAGGAATTTTGAAGGGCTACAAAGATTTTTTAAGAAAGATTATTTAATTTTTATTATCATGATGTTGTTCAACTTTATTGTTTATTTTTTACACTCCCTCACTACTACCTAATTTTTTGTGGTTATTTTATTATTTTTATTATTAAACTAAGTTTCTATTGAATTTTTATCATTTTGGATATGTTTTGTCTAGAACTGTATTGAAATTATCTTCAATTTATTTTTTTTGGTAAATTTTTTGGGATATGTGGTAACTTTACCCAAATTATTTTTTGATTATTTAAATTAGTACTTGATATAGAACATGATTTTTCAAGAATTTTACTTATTTTTGAAAATCTTTGAAAATGAAAACATTAACAGAAATAAGATAAAATATTATATTTTATACTTAGATTTGCTTAGTAGTAGAAATTGTATATCTTTGAGATGCCTTTGTCAACATGTAGTAGTAAGATGTTCCTTCACTAACTTCACCCTGAAAAAAAATAGTTAGGATGGATTTCCAACTTTGGATTGTGATTCATAAGTTCATGTATGGATAAGGACTGAGCAAAGACCATGACATTGGGTAATTAAGTCAAATGATATGTGGTAAGATGTAGAAAATACTTGTCAAGGTGTGTGCTATATTGGCCATTGAGCATGTTAGTAGTGAGTTATTGCCAAGACCTAGTTATTAGAGACACACTTTAGATGTTATACCAAGACCTGTTAGTTATTTTTTTTGCAATCAAAATAGACCAAAATCTATCCTTCAAAGATTCCTATATTATATATAAAATATTTGGATTTTTAGGAACTTTTCTTGTATTAAATATAAAATATTTGGATATTTGGATTAAATATAAAATATTTAATCAAAACCTTTTCCTACCCATATCCTTAGACCTTTGGCTGAAAACATCATATGTTCCATGGATCGAAAAACTAACCTTTCTTACTAGAGGGTTCTAACTCTCTTTGCATTTTAATGTAGAGAACCTATAGTATCTAGGGAAAAGCTACGTGGCTTAATTTTGTAGAAGATGGATCTTTTGGACTTTAGAAACAACTTTTGTATATGTTGTATTGTCATAAAGTAGAAAAAAATGTACACATTTTGGATATTTGAGCCATGTAGCTATTTTTGTAAAAAAATAATAAAATATTATGATTATGAAAATTTTATCTTTGTCATATTTTCTAGAACATTACAAGTCATTCTTCATTTCATTTTGGAAAGTTATTAGGCCTACTATTTTATATAATATTTGGAAGTGAAGATGCAATGTTATATTTCAAAGGACAGATTACTCTAACAAATGTTTGCTTACCAGGTTGGAGAAGTTGCAAATCTTTCACCTCATTCATTTCCAACTCACATCTCAAGCATCCAAGTTCAATCTGGATAGACATCAGTTGGTTCATCTCATGCAGTTGTGGGAACGACTTGTGCATTCTAGTAACACTCATCATCAGTAATCTCTGCAAGGATGCTTTCCGTGTCTTTTGTCGGAGAACCGTGGGAAAGACTTGTGCATTCCAGTAACACTCATCATCAGTAATCTCTACAGGGAAGCTTCCCCTCTCTGTTGAGTGGAGTCATCATTGGAACTCTCTCTATCATTAATTGAGAGTTGTTTGCCTCATCTAATTCTATTTCATTCTATCTAGTAATGAGTCTGTATGTGTGGACGTTTGATAGTGCCCCAATTCGAGTTTCCTCCTTTAATACTCGTTTATTTATAAGGTTGTTCTTGAGTCTCATTCACAGTGCTCCCAGATTTTCCTTCCCCTCAAACCTATGACTTATTCAGGTTATTGTAATCGATACACTTTTAATATCAATAGAACTTCTTTTCGGGGTCCGACACCCCCCCATTCTTCATTTTGGTACATGCTATATTTGAGATAAAATAACATTATTCATTAAAAGCTAAATATATTATTTTATTAATAAAATTCAAACATGAATAACCTTAATTCTTAAATTCTTTTTAAAGGTAAAACAAGTGTCGTTAAAATTTGTTTCTTTTGTACTTTTCATTTATGCATTTGATTTTATTCTCCAGCATTTACTTTTTAACGATTATGTTAATTTTTTATTTTTATTTTTATTTAATTATTACTATAAGTGACAAAAAATTTTGTTATACAATGTTATTCTATTTTCTTTATGCCCTTAAATAACAAATTTTATTTGTTAAATAACTATATTTATTAATTAGTTAGATCAAAGTTAAATCCATATTTGTGAGGTAGCCAAACACCTGGAGAAAATTGAGAATCACTATAAAGTCTAGGTTAGTCTTCAAAAGAGATTAACATGAAGGATTTGAAGTTAGAAAAGAAAAAACTAAAGACAACTCTCCAAAATGGTACTATAGCTGCATGGAGAGATACCCTAGATGTTGTGGATGTGATTAACAACACCAAGCTAAATATGAATATCAAGAACCACTACAAAGACAAGGTTAACCTTCAAAAGAAGATTTATGAGAAGGATCTAAAGCTAGCCAAATTGAATACCATTCTCCAAAATCCTACTATTGTTGCATAGAGAAGCCTTGTATGCTATGGGTACAATTAGCTAGTAACATTAAGTTGAAGATGAAATATCTCCAAGTTGATGATTTTACCCACTCTCTTAAACTTACTAATCTCAGCTACTCCACCTTTATCTTCATCATAGTAGACCTAGAAGCAAGCTTGAGAAATAGTTGATAGTTGCCTTTTTACTTTGTAAATAGAGATGACCAAAAAAGAAACATATAAATATCATTTCAAAGGCTAGTTGAATGTTGTAGAAGAATTGACACATAGAATGAGTGATTACTAGGCCTACAAATAGAAACTACAAAATATGGAACATGAACATTAATTGATTGTAGCATGGTTCATAAATGTTAACAAGCTCTTTCCCACTCTACCATGTCACTAGGATATCCTAGTATTAGCAGAGCTTATAAAATATGTGTGAACAATAGAATATCCATGAATAGATGAGCAAAAATTCCATGATCCAAACATAATGTAAAGAAGTGGTAAAAGAGGTCAATGCGTCTAGGAATGTAATTTCCATCGACTATTTCAAATTTTTTCTATTATTTGTATGATTAGTTAGTTCATTTTTGTAATAAGGACATCACTTGAATTATGTTGTCATGTGACACTCATAATTTTGTCATGAAACAATAGTTAGTCAATGTTATCCCATCAATTTTGTAATCAACCTTTCATTGTTTTGTAGAACTTGAGCATGATTTTTGAGCTAATCATGAATGTATAATAAACATTAAAAATCTCATCTTCATAGAAATGTATTTTATGCATATCTAGTGTATCTACATCAATATATATATGTATCGATGCATCCATTTGTACATTGGTACATGTTCGTTGATGCATTTTGATTTTTGTCAATATATATGTGTAAACAATGATGTATTAATAACACCTTTACAATAATTATAGCAAAGCTCTTGTAGTTTTTTCTATGATTTTTTGGTAGTTAGTGAGTGCTCATAGCATAGGCACTATTATTTGAAGTGATGGTAAAGTGCTCATTTCTTAAGTCAAAGACCTGGGTTTAAGCCTAGGCACAACCACTTAAAGAGATTAGTCTTTTGTTCATCTACCAATCCTTCCAAGACCTCCTTGACAAGATGAGTATGGTGGCACTGGGTGATTATCCTAGTAAGTGCTTGTAGCATCTGTTTAAGTCCGTTGTTGAGAGTGTTTATATAAGTGATTATATCTAAATATAATCATGATTGGTAATAAAAACTGAGATTGATTTTTATACATTACAATAGTTTGACTTAGAATATATTTACTTTAATTGTAGTCTCTAATGAGTGGCCAAGGTACCCCCTAAATCCAACCATACAAATCATGAAGCATTCATGCATGATCTAGTCAAATTCTGCAAACTCTATGTCTTCCAATACACTAGTCTTCTAGGAAGTGAACTTTGCCCTAATAGTCATTTTTTGTATTCTAAATTACACTTGTGATGCATAAGGTATGGTTAAGTGTAATTGAGGCAAGCAATGAATTGTTTGCTTTTGATAGTGAATGCCTTGACTACGTTTTGTAGTTCTTGGTAGTCATTCATTCTTTTGGCCACGCTCTCGATGGTAGATCTTTGATCAATGTATTTGCCCTTGAGAACCTTGTGTTCTGCATTTGTTGTTGCAAGATTTTGTTTGGTGTCCTTTTGATGCTCAAACTCTACCTCGTACAACAAGTATGAGTTGGCCACTTGTTTCTCTAGTTTTGACCATGGTTGTCTAGTAGTCAACATAGCTAGATTTTCATATTAGAGATTGGCAAGCTCCATGTATTCTATCTCTTCTCAATATGCATCTTCATGTAGATTTCCACCTTATTATAGGCATCTATTCCATCAATGATAGGTTTCCAAACTTCTCTTCCTTGTTGGAGTTTCTGGATGGTTTCATTTACTTTTTCCTTCACCAACTAGATGTGCTTTTCATTAACTTCTTTCTATAGGTTGACCTAATCTCTGTAATGATCCTTGACTCTCTCAACCTTGGAAGCCTTTGATTTTCATGTGGCTATCTTTATTGCAATATTTTGGCAAAGGGAATGGACCTCCTCCATGGAGAGGTTTCTATTTTCAGCTACCAATCTCCTTAGCTCTATGTTTGCTATGGTTAGTTGGTCCTACTATTGATGGATAACGTTGATCAATTATTGTTTATGCTCATCAACATTTCATAGGAGATGGTTCTCTATGGTTAATTACACATTCTCTTGTTGAGTCAAATCCAAGGCCTTCTAAATTTTATGTTGTGTAGCCTCTACCAAGGATTGATAGAACACCATCATCTCCATCACACCCTCAACCACTTTTAGTCTAGTGTGAAGCTATTCAAGAGCTTCATCTCTTGTCAATGCTAGGTTAAGAAATGCAAGGTTGGCAATTTGGGCTCTTAATTCAGCAACTTTAGTAGCCAAGTATTCATTTAACTTCTTAGCTATTTTAAGTTGCCCTTCCAAGATTTTTTTTTTGTTCCTTGACTCTAGTAGTTTTGACTAGGTTGTAGTAATACTATCCAAAAGATTGAAGACATTCAAAAAGTGATTTCCTTGTTCCCACTAGTTGGTTTAGCAGCTCTTCATGTTATGCTATGCTTAATTTTTTGATCATGATCCCTACAGATGTCTGCACATCTTTGAGTGCAATGACATCTAGTATAGATGTTATAGGTGCATTGAGTATTTTGGAAATTCTATCAACAACCACCTCTACTATTGTCTCCTACCCTTGGTGTTGCATCATTGGTATTATTGCCCCCTCGCCTTTTTCTAAGCACAATAAGAAGGTCGTGGCATTCCTAGAGATTTTTGGGAGTGGCTATTGCTCTGTAAGAGATACCATGACCTCTCTAGTGCTAAGATTTGATGTTTTTGACAATTGCATTTGTTGGGCCAAGAAAATGGATCCACCTCCCCCCATCAGGTTGATTGTTTAACCCACCTTGTTTAGATGACTCATCGCTATTCTATACATAGATGGATCCCTACCACTTGTGCCTACACATAGATGGATCCCTACCACTTGTGCCTACTCATTGCTCTTGTTTGCTAAAGAGCCATTCTTAGTATTCGTGCAACCATTGGGCTATTGTAGTGACATCTGACACAGTTGTTTGAGTGGTAGTGGGGGTGGTGGATGCTACTCCTCTTCTTGAATGATCATTGTAGGCATTTTTTTCTTTCATAATTTTTACACAATTAGTAGTTGGAGTATGTTTGATAGCATCATTTGTATAATGAACTATGCCTCTTCTCTGATGGACTTTTTAATAAGACATAGGAAGGGAAGTGCATTCCTTCCACATTCATTCTCTTTAAATTACTTCTCCATCTCTAGGTAGATCAGCTATGGAAAGTTAACACGGAATCTCCCACTTAGAGTAGTGCACACATGGAAAGAAAATATGGTAATCTTGTTGGGCCTCATCATGGGGTTTAGGTGAAAGGCCGTAATCTTGTAGTGGATCCTTTCTACCAGTGTAAGTGCACCAAACTCCTTGTGGTTGATACCGTAGCACCATCACATCCATTCCTTTTTGATGTTTGGGTCTTCTTACAGTGGAATCTCAATGAGATTCATCCTAGTTTCTAGCAACCCAAGCACTTTAGCAATGGCCTACACTAAGTAGGACACTAAGATGTCATTGATTTTGATTGTTGAACTAGCCTACCTATTGTTCTAGAATATGAATGTCTCTCCCATGTATCACTCCCCTATGAAAGTGATAATTAGTCATATGGAAGAGGTCTTTAGTTGGTCTTATACTTCTTTAGGTGCTTGCTCCAAGAAAGGGCCAAATTTTAACTCCTAGAGCATTATTGTTGGGATCTTCCTTAATATAATTTGATTCAAGTAAGCTTCTGTCAAGGTTACCTTAAGGTTTGCTTGTTGAGCTGGTGCCTCATCCCAATGGAAATGTTTTTTTTTGTTGTTATTAGTTCTGAAATCTAACAAATGGAGTTCATCTTAGCCTCTTCCTTAAGAGGACTTGTGGCATGGGCTACAAGTGGTTCTTCATGGGCTTGTTCCTGGTCCCTTCTCGTTCTTGGCCATTTCTCCCTTGGTTGAGATAGTCCTCCTTCTTGCATGTGTTTTCCTTTTGGTGCCATTTGTAGTTACAACACATCCATGGATTAGTAGATATAATGTGTAACTTTGAATTTTTGAATACCTTATCTCGTCAGTTAGTGATGAGTGGCAAGATACCCCTACACTCAACCATACGAATACGAGTGTTACACGTGTGATCCGGTTGAACTTCATAGATGGACTAGTTGTGGCATCTAGACAGTTAGCCTTAGGTCGCAGTTCACTGTCTTCCCACTTGGACTAGTATTATCTTTGTCATGTATGGTTTAGTCCAGAGTGAGGTGTATGATGGGTTTCTAATCTAATGCTACTCCTAAAGGCAATGGAAAGTAGTATTATCTAAGCTAAGGGAGAAAGGGTAAGAGAATCTAATCTAGCCTAAGTGCGATGAGCATCCATTCCTTGATTATCCGTATACATCTTGGACTTCGTGCACGACTACCACTGGGATTACCAAGTGAAGATCCTAGGTATGCTATTGGGTTA
>MNCI01033132.1:400089-432337 GCA_015680685.1 Gnetum montanum
AGGTTGTAGTTGACAAGTGGCCTTGGTGGTGGTTATAACCACCATTTCAATTGACAAGTGTTCAATTCACATGGGACTTTGAACAATTGTTGCACAAATTCCCTTTTTAAATCATAAAATATTTTATTGTTATTTACATCATAGTAGTAGAGATAATAACCATGGAGTTGATGCATACATGGATGGGTTAATATATAAATATATATGTAAGTGTGTACAACCGAATGCATAAATGGAGTGGCACTCTCACGTTTTCAACACAAAGTGAGTGTCACGTTATGTAGATTATAGTTTAATCATGTAGATAGTATATAGTTTATAGTGTCAACACATAGCATTTCTTGTCGTTATGTAGTTTGTGTAATGGTCATCGTAGTCCAGGTTCAACATGAAGACGCCATTGGTGAGTCCGGCCATCGTTTGTATGAACGCGCTCATGCTGGACAATCGTTTGTATGAGCAGATTTTAGTTCATCATCTTCAAATTTGTTGCCGCTATTAATGACTTGAAATTCGGATCAACATCAGGGTTGTTTTGTGGATAATAGAGTTGGGAGTACTGGGATTGTATATCTTGTATTTTTGGCATGGCCACGAGATTGTTCTTGGAGCTACAGTGCACAACCTTGAATTCGATGACGACCTGGAAACCAGATCTAGATCTATATCTGGTGCTCTGCTGCTGTGAAAATAGGGCCAACAAATGATGTAGGCGTAGGAACAGGGACCCTTCCTTCTTCTTTTTGTTCCTCTGCAAGCAGAGACGGTACCAGGGATGGCCCAGGATGATGATTCTGGTGAGCGCTGCAGTAACGGCAACAGACCACATGGCCTTGTCCATGCTCCAACATAGAAACAGCTTGGCTTGCGGCTACTACTAAACCTCTTCCTATTCGTCATCTTTTCGTATTGAAAGCTTCAACGAAAGCCCTAATTTTCTCCGTAATTTTAGCGGCTTTAACGAACGCGATTCAGTGCAGAACCTCATTCTAAGAAACGCCAAAGCTGCCAGCCTTGATGATGCCGTAGAGGTTGCCATTTCTCAACGAAAATATGGAAAGGATTATCTCCTCGTCTTCACTCTTGGCCGCGGTGTAGATCTCGTCTTCCTTTACACTAATGTTAACGATTTTGCAGATGAAGGCCATTCGGAAGAGGATTTCCAGAGAATGAAGATCAAACATTAGTGCATTCAAATAATGTAAGAGAACACCCTGGTTTTCGAGGATTTGCATAGGAAATCAGTGTTGCATTGTTTCGTCATGGCTCGCCTGTAGATACAATATCTATGAATTCTACGAGGAAGTGAAGGTCTAGCTGCTTGCAGAGGTAGTTGTTCACAGTTCTGTTGCAGCGATGCATCACGGATGTGCTGATCGTGCGCGCCATCAACCTTGTTAAGACATTGACGCCAAATGTTTTCCATTCTTTCTCCATTTTTGCAGAATCTTCTCTATAGTGGATTTTTGTGGCTTTGCTTCCTGATCCGATTCTTATGTGCAAATATGACATTGTGCAGAAATGGTCACTAGCATGTGGGCACCTTTTCACTTCACTAATTGGTTTCTTGACTACAGATTAGTGTTTGAAGTTTTGTGGATCTCAAAGGTTTCACTAGCAAATTTGATTTCTCTAAAATTATCATTTCTCCAACTGTGCATGGTTGCCATGGTTGCTCCTCCTTGTGATGATGACTCTAAGATAACACACAACCCAAAGATAGATTCCAGCATTCCACAAATCAAACCCACAAAAATCTACAACAACCCAGCACATAGACCAGACCTGCCACTACATAAATACGCAGACCCTTGATTGCTTCCTTCATAATCCCACTAGAATTTGGTTCTGTAAAGCCCAGTGTATCATAATATATTTATATACTTATATTGCTACCCTGTTCCATGAAATGGCCAAAATGTGCCAACATTTCTACCCCCTTTAAAAGCTTAAAGAAATTTATGCAGCCTTATTTTAAAACTGAAACATACTAAAACTTTAATTAAATTTTTACAACTGAATAAAAATATTTTTGGAGGAAAATTCCCATAAAACATAAGGTTTGGTGGTATAAAAACATCATTCCTAACAAAAACAACAAACTGTACATTATCAAGTCCTTTATTCATGGACTATTCTTGAGATGGGAAGAGGATGGTGAGGATTACTTTGGTAGGAATCCTCATATCTCTAACCTTCTCATAAGAAATCTCTCTATTATTTTTTGGCTTGCTAGAGTTTTCAACTTGATCCTCTTGATATTTTTCTTTAGCAATCCTCTCATCTTCTTTCTGAAATGAATTCTCATTTTCTTGGAGTGTACAATTTTTTTTTTCAACACCTTCTTTTTCAGCCATTCTAATTCTTCCATTTGAAGTAATGTTATCAATCATGAAAGGTTCACTATAGATGTATATTTGATTCGGTTCTCCTTTCCAAGGTAACCATATGTGAGAATAGTCTATTGATATGTAACCTGAGAAATTCTTACTCCAACTTCTACTCAATAAGAGACTATGTGAATCTGGTATATCTGCCACTTGAATAGTTACTCTACTTCTGACGCGGGGTTTAGAAGAAATTTTCAATAGAACATTTGGTAATTGACCCACAATCTTTACTCTAATTTTATCCACTTGAACAATCTTTTTATTTGATTTTTCAGGAATCAAACCAAGCCTCTTACATATAGATAATGGCATTATAGTAGACGTAGCTCCAGAATCAATCAAACAATTGTGTAAGTATTTATCCTTTAATTTCATTGTCAAAAGAAAAGGAGGAGCTTCCTTATCATACAAGGTCTTTAATTTCTCATCATTATTTGACACATAACTTAACTTTGATTCTCTAACTCTCCTTTTACCTTTAATGAACTCTAAAGCCTTTCTTTGCTGATCTCCTATTTGAAGCAACTGATAAAAGCTAATATTGGCCTTCACATGTTTAAGGTCTTCAATCAAATCATACTCTCCATCACGAATAAAGCTTGGTCTCTTTATCCATTTATTAAAAGACTGATTTGGAGTGCTTTGCTCTACTTGATTGTCTTTACCTTTATTCTTATCTCTTCTATTTGGCTCAAAAGTTTTTCTCTTAGTAGATGGATCAGTAATAATATTTGGGGGTCTAGAAGTAGTTAGTATTTCCTTAGATCAAAGACTATATCCATTTTCCTCATTGTTATTGCATTCCTCATCTGAAGACATATCCTCTTTAGAACTTGATAGAGAAGAAGTATCGCTAGATCCATTGCTAGAAGATTTACTTGCATAATGAACACTAGATAACTCATTATCAGATTCAATATCAAGAAATTTGGACATAATAAGGTCACTTTCATCCTCATCTTCTGTTAACTTAGTGTCTTGATGTTTATGCTTTCTATTTTTCCTTTCTTCCTTTATATTAACTCTTGCCAAAGCTTTTTCGAGCTTTACTATTTTGTTAGACATATCTCTCATTAATTGTCCTTTTTCAGATCCTACTCTTTCATGTTATTGCTCTATATTAACATGAGATGTACCTGGTAAGGCTTTAAATTGAGCTAAATCTTTCATAGGAATCATACCTCTTTCTTCTCTTTTTTGAATTGCAATATTTTCTTCAAGATTCAAGTTCAACTATTTTTCTAACTGTATAGCTTCACTAAAGTAGTCATTTAGTGTAGTTAAGTTTGGAGTTCTCTTTAACCAAATTGAAATGTTGGGGTTGAAATCCTTAAGATAATTTTCTTTAAGCATTTCTTCTGATGGCCTATATTTTCTTTGAAAGAGTCCACAAATTCGTTGAAACTTAATGTTAAAATCTGTAAGTGACTCTTTAACTCCTTGCTTAGCTTGTATCAACCCACAGTATAGTTGTTGTTGATCTAATTGATTACCAAACTAGGCCAAGAAAATATTCTTCATGTCAGCCCAACTTGTAATACTATTACTTGGTAAGTTCGAATACCAAATCTGAGCCATATCCTTTAAATTTGATACAAACAACCTACAAGCTTGATCTTGATGTTGAATATTTGCATGAGCTAAAGCTAACTCAAACATGTGAATATATAATTTTCAGCTAAATAAGCTTTTTCAAGAATGAAAGGCTTAGGAAAATATTTTTAAACTAGCTTAGGAATATCATTGTAACTTTGAAATCCTAATGATGTAACTCCTTGCCAATGATTTACCATCCTATTCCTTTGGATAATTGAACTCTTAAACTTTCTAGATCTTCTCTTATAAATCGATAAACCAAATATAATGGGTGACCTTCTTGATCTTCTAGTTTTCACTCCACTACTTGTTCCCAATTCAGAAACTTTCTTTTGTTCTTCTTCTGATGAAGAATCAGTCTTAGAATCTAGAATATCTTTTGAAACTTTGAAACTTTCCAAACTATGAAATTTCTTGGTCATGAACTGAAAATAGTATCTAATTCTTAAGCCTTACAAATAATTGTTGATGTACTAAAAGTATAAGGCTTATGAACCTAGAGGCTTAATTTTCAGCCCTCCTTCTAGCGCCAAAAGAACTGTTGGCGACCGTTTGGGACGCGACCGCCAACGAGTGTCCTCGAACAGGATTTAGGTGCCTGCTGGTCTCTGGCAACACCAAGGCCCAGATACCTCCAAATAAACTCAGTAGTTAATGTGAGTATGTGTGTGTGCTGTTGCGGCGTGCGGTTGTGAGAAATGTAACGATTGCGTTGTGTGTAAACTACAAATGACTTACTTTAAAGAGATTCAGCCAACTTTGCCAAGTACTGTGAGTTCTTGAAAATTTCCTATTTTGTTCAACTGCCTAGTCTACGCGGTCCTTATAATACCTACTTGTAACAAATAAAATTTTGCAAAAACATTTGAGCACAACTCCGCAATCTACTCCTAATTTTCCCCAGAGAAAGAGATAGTTCCACAAGAAAACTAGAAATAGAGCAAGATTCGATGGAAATAAGCAGAAAAGAAAAGAAAGCAGATTTGTGTAGACCTCAAATATTTAAACAAGGTAAAATGACACGAGTAAACACTTTGCAATAAAGCTATCCCAAATTCAATATCTACGAATTTTTCAAACTTCCAAGGCTCAAATAAGCAATTTCTTCAAGACAATCCTACTATGCTACCAAAAAATTGCTGCGTAAACTACCACGTACGAGACTCCATTTTGGCTAGATAATGGATGTCAACAATTGCATTCAACAGAACCTTCAAAAGACTTGACAATTTCTGATTGAAATACCACAGAGATTTACTTTAAAGATAAAATAAAGCTATTCTGGTCCCATCAAAATACCAAAGATTTTCTGAACCCTCTTGACTATTGAATCGTTCAACGGCATGACTACAAGCAGAGGCTCTCTTACAACAATCTCAATAGCAGTTCTTATACGTTGCACAATAATAAAATTTACTACTAAAATGCTCTTAAGGTTTTTAAACACAAGTGCTTCTATGACAAAATTTTAACAGAAATTTTTTACCAAGCAGAGCAATCTAGAAATCCCAAAATTACTTGCCAAGGATGATACTATCTAAACCACTAGCTAAACAATTTAAACAAAATAAAAAACAATAAGCATAACTCATAGGACTATGACAAAGAGGCTGAAATCTTTTCTTTAGCAAGCCATCTTACAAGTAATCTTTCACAATTTCTTCTTTACAATGCTCTTCTCCCAAGACTCAAAGTGTGTCTCCAAGTGAGAGCCCAAGTGTGATCCCAAGTCTTCCAAAGTGTGTTGTTTTGTCCCCCCCTTGTCCTCTGAAGCCTTTTTATATGGTTCAAACGTAGTTAGGTAAGTTACAACTATTTTGGGTGGTTCTAACCACCATAGAGATAAAAAAGCAATAGTTGACAAGTGTCCCATGTAGTTGCCAAGTGGCCTATTCAGTTGCCCAGTGGTCACCATGGAGACAAAAAGGCTATAGTTGACAAGTGGCCTTGGTGGTGGTTATAACCATCATTTCAATTGACAAGTGTTCAATTCACATGGGACTTTGAACAATTGTTGCACAAATTCCCTTTTTAAATCATAAAATATTTTATTGTTATTTACATCATAGTAGTAGAGATAATAACCATGGAGTTGATGCATACATGGATGGGTTAATATATAAATATATATGTAAGTGTGTACAACCGAATGCATAAATGGAGTGGCGCTCTCACCTTATCAACACAAAGCAAGTGTCACGTTATGTAGATTATAGTTTAATCATGTAGATATTATATAGTTTATAGTGTCAACACATAGCATTTCTTGCCGTTATGTAGTTTGTGTAATGGTCATCGTAGTCCAGGTTTAGCATGAAGACGCCATTGGTGAGTCCGGCCATTGTTTGTATGAACGCGCTCATGTTGGAAAATCATTTGTATGAGCAAATTTTAGTTCATCATCTTCAAAGTTGCTGCCACTGTTAATGACTTGAAATTTGGATCAACATTAGGGTCGTTTTGCGGATAACAGAGTTGGGAGTACTGGGATTGTATATCTTATATTTTTGGCATGGCTGCAAGACTGTTCTTGGAGCTACAGTGCACGACCTTGAATCCGACGATGGCCTAGAAACTAGATCTAGATCTATATCTGGTGCTCTGCTGCTACGAAAACAGGGCCAACAAATGATGTAGGCATAGGAACAGGGATCCTTCCTTCTTCTTTTTGTTCCTTTGCAAGTAGAGATGGTACCAGGGATGGCCCAAGATGATGATTTCGATGAGTGCTATAGCAATGGCAACATACCACATGGCCTTGTCCATGCTCCAGCTCAGAAAAGGCCTGGCTTGCGGCTGCTGCTAAACCTCTTCCTATTCGTCGTCTTTTCGTATTGAAAGCTTCAATGGAAGCCCTAATTTTCTTAACAATTTTAGCAGCTTTAACGAATGTAATTTAGTGCAAAACCTCATTCTGAGAAACCCCGAAGCTGTCGGCCTTGATGATTCCGTAGAGGTCGTTGTTTCTCAGCGAAAATGTGGAAAGGATTATCTCCTCGTCTTCGCTCTTGGCCACGGTGTAGATCTCATCTTTTGTCATACTAATGTTAATGATTTTGCAGATGAAGGCAATCTAGAAGAGGATTTCCAAAGAACGAAGATCAAACACCAATGCATTCGAATAATGCAAGAGAACACCCTAGTTTTCGAGGATTTGCATAGGAAATCGGTGTTGCAGTGTTTCGTCATGGCTCACCTACAAATAAAATATATGTGAGTTCTGCAAGGAAGCAAAGGTCCAGCTGCTTGCAGAGGTAGTCATTCACAGTCTTATTGCAGCGATGCATCACAGATGTGCTGATCGCGCGCCATCAACCTTGTTAAAACATTGACACCCAATTTTTTCCATTGTTTCTCCATTTTTGCAGAATCTTCTCTATGGTGGGTTTTGGTGGCTTTGCTTCCTGATTTGATTCTTATGTGCAAAGATGACATTGTGTAGAAATGGTCATCGGCATGCGGGCACCTTTTCACTTCACTAATTGATTTCTTGACTACAAATTAGTGTTTGAAGTTTTGTGGATCTCAAAGCTTTCACTAACAAATTTAATTTCTCTAAAATTATCATTTCTCTAGCTATGCATGGTCGCCATGGTTGCTCCTCCTTGTGATGATGACTCTCAGATAACACACAACCCAAAGACAAATTCCATCATTCCACAAATCAAACCCACAAAAATCTGCAACAACCCAACACACAGACCAGACCTGCTACTACATAAATACGTAGACCCTTGATTGCTTCCTTCATAATCCCACTAGACTTTGGTTCTGTAAAGCCCAGTGTATCATAATATATTTATATATCTATATTGCTTCCCTATTCCATGAAATGGCCAAAATGTGCCAACAGTTTACAATATAGCTCTATTTACCCTTTGTTTACAATTCAGTCTCTGTTTACGCTCTATGCTCTATTTACATTTCGTGTCGCTATTTGCATTCTATTTACACCATTTACAATAACCCTAGTACTAGCCATAGTTTACGCTCAAGAAAGTCCTTAGTTGATTTGCATGTAGACCATCCAAGGCACTCTGCCTTTGTCCCTTTTCCAGCTTGCCCTCAAGCGAAGGCAGGGTTAGCTGTGCCTGCCCAATAATCTTTCGATGTCTGTTTCCTTCCAGCCTTACACTGACGATTTAGGTCAGTACATTTTTTGGTGCTAGAAGGAGGGTTGAACTTGTTTTCTGTTTAATCGAAACGTTGATCACGTTACCTATTCAAACACTGTGTTTATGCTACTATAGTGGTTACGCTGCTACAGTGCTTACGCTGCTACAATGCTTATGCTGCTATAGTGTTTACGTTGCTACAGTGTTCATGCTGTTACAGTGCTTACGCTGCTACAGTACTGCTACAGTGTTTTTTTCAACAAAAACACACAAAATGCATCTGTTTCAAAGCCGAATTCACCGTAATTCACACCTAGACAAATTTTCAGTGTTCACATGCTGGATACTTAGACAAATTTTTAGTATTCATACACTGATGTTGGTCACGCTCTAATTTGATTAGTTTGGTCACATAGTGTTTGTATCACGGTCACACTGCAACTGCTTGCAATCCAACTCCATTCATCTAGCCCAGTCTGCTCACGTTCATCATGGAATCCTCCCAAATCAACCGAGTAACACTACCAATGGCTGAAACTTCGAACCTTGTGACTGCTACGGAACCCTTAACTGTCATTGAACATGTAAACCCTCAAGGCCCTACACGCCAGTCACTTAGGATATAGGGCAAAAACCCTACTTATTCTGCTCTTACACCCAAATAGTACAACTTCATATGTGTCAAAATCCAAGCCAACCTACCTATTGACCATACGGAAAGGGAAGCAAAACGAGACTATGAACTTATCCACAAGGGAGGTCATGAGTTCATCCCTTCAGCATTTGACAAAATCCTGCTATCTAAACACCATCATAGACTCATATCCCAACTTCTCATGGCTAGAAGTCAAGCCTTACAACTACCTCCCATAGAGCCTCAAGATGAAGAAGATGACTTTGTAGCCCAATCTGAACATGGAGAATCATACCATACTGTTAGCTCCCATGCCCATACAAACCCACTGTTTCAACCATTCCTGGTGGAAACAATATTTCCACCACCAGCTTTCTTACGGGAAGTAGCCATTCCCATCCCCATATTCCCCAAGTCCAACATTCAAACTAACGCATCTACTTCCGTCATACCATTGCAAACACCATCCCAACAGACTAATGCAGGAACGACTTCTCAACCTCAAGTGATTGAAATGCCATCGGTCATACCTACTTCCATGTCCATCCATTATGTACCTCAAGTGCAAATCCAACAAATACCAATGATCACTTCACAACCTATGATTGGGCAGTGGGTCCCACCAGCTATTCAGCAAAACCTGTCTACTCATTATATTGTACCACATCCCATAATCTCAGCCCTGAATGTTGTCTCGCCACAACAAAAAACAATCCAACAACCTCTTTTTCCACAAATGATGCCACAATCAAGTCATTATCAATTACCATCAACCCAAACTGCTAGTCTTCCTACTACCCAAGAATGGGCAGACACACAAAAAATGGTGCACTCCTTAGCAGAGGAATTAAAACGCCTTAAAACTTTGAACAATGAGGAAGTCAAAGTACTAGATTTCTATCAAGATGACCTGATTGACCCCTCAGTTCCACCCTTAACCTTGCCAAAAGAAGTCTTGTTACCTTAGTTAACCAAGTACAATGGAGAGGGAGACACAAATGCCCACCTAGTGACATTTCGAACAGAAAGTCTTTTGCTTCAGGCATGGCCCCATGTAATTCTACATATATTTACTATGTCCTTAGCAGGAAGAGCCTTAGACTAGCACTAAGCCTTACCCCATAGCTCTATATCTTCTTTGGAAGATTTGTTACACTAGTTTGTCACCCGTTTCAAATACAATCTAAAACCTAAAGCCACGTTAGATAGCTTGATCCAAATTAAACAAGTGCCTTTAGAGCCAGCACAGAAGTTTATCCAAAGATGGAGCACTACCCTGAATGAACTTCATGAACCTATTCCTAAAACATATCTTCTTACCATCCTTAAGATGGCTGCAAATGACTTCATTAAATCAAACCTTTATTATCTAAAACTTCGTACTTTGAGTCAGGCATTTGTACAAATTAAAGACATAGAAGAGGCAGCACAATCAAGAAATGACCCAGCTTATGTGGCCTACAAAAACCAAGATACTCACAAGAAAAACATAACCGAGGCAATAGTAGCAACAATCACAAAAGCAACTAACTCGGGCCCAAAAGCTAAGCAACCTAAAGCCCTAGCTAACAAAGCCACCAACTCTGGTGCCAACTCACCTACATCGGCAAGGGCCACCCCAAAGCCCAACTTTCAGCGCAAGGACCACTCAAAGTATACACCACTACCGATGCAACCCTCTCAACTATTGGAGAAACCCTTGAAAGCTAGGCAAATCCAACACAAACATGTGTCAGAGATTACCCACCAAAGACATGATAGGTACTGCAAGCTACTAAAGAACCCCACCTTAGGAGTACCAAATGAGCCCCTGGTCCCACAACATTTTAAATTGGACCAATACTGTCATTACCATCAAATGGTTGGTCACAGTATAGAAAATTTTCATGCTTTGCAAGATGACCTGCAAGGAATGATAGAACAAGGCCAACTAGTGATTGACACGGCAAGTCAATCCAACACAGAAGATGCCTCCTATGTCATAAACTCAATTAGCATAGGTGGTAAGCCCAAACCTGTGCAAAAACCTTTTGTGATCCGTGTGCCTCCCAGCAAGCCAAGGATTCCCATAGTCTCCACAAATAAGAGGCCTCCCTTTGTTATTAAGGTGCCACCCAAGCACCCACAACACCCTTTGTGGTCAAGGCTCCACAACGTTCATCCACTAAGACATTAAACTGGCACGACTCGTCTGTTAAGATGTTAAACTGGCATGACATAGCAACAAAAACCGCTAAGCAACCTTTCATCATAAGAGTGCCACAACGAGATGTTCCCTCACCTACCAGAAGCCTAATAGTGGGCAACATCTCGATTCCTCCTCCTCTAAGGGTTAACCCCACTAGCAACTCAGGTAGGCCCACCAAATGGGAATGCAAGAGGACAAATGAGCACCTCATAACTCCCATGGCTGAAGCAAAGGCCACAACTAGAAAACAACAATTGAACACTGGGGCCCCTACCCCCAAGCAAACCAAGCCTAAGTCCCCCTCCCGAGAGGTCTGTCTCTCAAGCTTCACGGAGGGAGTCAAAGCCAACACAACAGCTAATGACAAGGACTTAGTAGCTGCACTAACCCAGGTAAAGCAAACACTCAAGAAAAAGAACACAACATTTAGCTTATATGACCTAGTCAAGACCTCACTTGCTCATTGCCAAGCATTGGCCCAAGTCTTAGCCTCCATTCCTATTATGGAGGACATCCCTAAAAATAAGGCATCCATCCGTGCAAAAATGTTACCTCCCACACCACAAGAATTGGGTTCAATGACCTTAGCCTTTCATGATGATGCAGTTAAAGTTAACCCCAAACAAGGGGAAGTCACTATAGCTCCACTATCCATTAACATTCATGTTGGGTAGTGCACCATCCGCAGAGTNATGTTTCCTCTTCGACTATCCATGACATAGACATGGTGCAAGTTTTGGAAGAAGATTTTCTTAATGGTACACCTACAACAACCAACGCAACCCTTAAGGCTAACACACCCGAATGAGTGGTTGAAGTCGACAACCCCCCAGAGGATCCTAAACCTTGCATGCTCCCTAATCCATGCCTAGTTAGGAAGAAACTACATAACCAAGACTCTCCCTTGGCTGAAAATGTGCTTGATGCTTGCCTACCTTCTGCCCACTCCTTTGATATGCGTTTTGACTTTTGTTTACATCGCACTAGCCTTTACGTTTACATTTTTCCCGCTCACTTAGATCACAAATTTTGCTTTATTTACACATTTGTCAACTTAGTTTACACATTGCATTTGAAAAAACATCAAACATAAAAACATAAAACTACAAAAACACATGGCCCGAAAAGGCCTTAAACTAGCATACAGCCCGGAATGGCCTAAAAATATCACTTTTTGCATTTCTTTTCTTTCATTCATACATTCTAACTCTATGTACAACAGGTGTCGCTTGATGTTGTTTTTTTCCTAGTTGATTTTTGCAAGATCTTGTAGGCATGTAGCATGACCATGCATGCAGCATCACACTTTATACAAGCAAGGTAAGCATCAGTCCACTATGACTATAAACTAGCACAGAGTAGTCCTGGCATCATGACTTAAAATTGATACCACAGAGTAGTCCTGGCATCAATACTTAAAACTGATACCATAGAATAGTCTTGACATCATGACTTAAAACTGATACCACAGAATAGTCCTGGCATCATGACTTAAAACTAATACCACAGAGTAGTCCTGACATCATGACTTAAAACTGATACCATAGAGCTCTGTCTGGTATGACACTAAAGTGCTACATCCGTCCACCATTACATGAAACTAGCATCCAAAGTCCACTAAGACTATAAACTAGTTTGCGTCTTCACAGTCTGCTATGACTATAAACTAGTAATGCACCATCCGACACGATGCTAAACTGGTGCCGTCCAAGGGGTTATGACATAAAACTAATCCACAACAGTCCGCTAAGACTATAAACTGGTGAAATCATCAACGACCAGGCAAAACTTGAAAAGATGTGTCACTGCAATCGATTGTTCATGTGTCACAAAGACTTGTTGCATGATTCATCTCATGGGCCCTAATGAAATTGATGCTGTTCATGATTCTGTCTGCTTTGAAAATTGCACGTGGTGACTCCATCTCCTTGTTTAAAGTGTTTAGTTGAATGTTTCATTTGTGATTTTCTTGTCTTCTCAGAGTTGTGTTTGTAGGATGATGCTCCTGAGGTATTCGTACATGGATGCACTTCATCATGATGACAAGGTATCACATTCTTCCTTATGCATGTAACTGGGTTAATCAATCCGTTCATAAGTACATTCCCAACTCCTTATGCATCCCCTATTTCCCCCATCATGTCCCAATTATCCTACTCAGTTATACCCCCAGATGCATTCCACTCAGCTCAACACTCTTAATACACTATTGTACACTGTAACTTCCTAAGCAGTTGCAACGCAAAACACAGTACACAATGCATGACATAAAATGCAAGCGCTTGAACACGAGCATAGCACAAAAAGCAAGCTCTTTCAAAAAGACCAGAAAAAAATAGTTACACTTGTGTCTCAAAGAGACCATGTTGCACATCATCGTGTGGCTTTGGCTGTTCACAACGGGCCCCATAAACACTCTTTAAGAGTCTTGTTTCTCCAAAGAACACACCTCCTATGTCTTGGTTCCAAGTCTACTGAGAACCCGGTTGTTGACAAAGACCAATGACATAACTTGTTCACGAGAGAGCATTCCTCTCCCACAAATTCCAATGACAATTTTCACCCTCAACCAACTCCTGGCTTCCTCTAGTTACAACCAATCCCCTTGCATCTTGAACTACATTCCCCCAATCCCAATCCCATGTACTTTTGAAAATGGTGCGATGACATCCGGCTAAGGGCTAATGGTTAATGTTTGATGCTTTGTTTTTCATGGTGTTTTTCACTTCTTGGTCAACGCCTCTCGAGTGGATTCCTCTAGGCGTCAACAAAGAGGGGCTAATGAAACACCATAAAAATTTTAGCAACACTTCCAGACAACTTCAGAGCCTTTGAAACGACTTCAAGCAGCCCACCATGGAGCAAGCAAGGTCTCCCTGGGGCCCATAGATCACGATAGTAAGTCTTGGTGTCAAGAATCATCAGTTTCAAGGTCAAACTGTGCAATTTTGGCTAAGTACACTTTGGTTACATTTTCTTACGCTGCACAGTGTAAGGATTAGTGTCACCAACTTTTGGAGCCTCGAAAGTAAGTCAAAACAGGCTAAAATTGAGCACAACGACCCCCCATGACCTTCACTAAGGTCCCCAGTAGCTCCCAGCCTAATTTGGGCCTTAAATGAGGTATTTTCAATTGATTATGTTGGGGCTACATTTTTTTACGCTACACAGCGTAAACACTATTCATCAACGTAAATACTATTCATCGCGTGAACACTATTCATCAGCGTAAACACTATTCATTAGCATAAACACTATTCATCAACAAAAAATTCTCACCATCAGCAACTTCTAGAAAATTTGAAAAAATTTCAGAAAAACTCAGGGACAAAGAAGTTTCAAGCAAGAAAGGTCGAATTTCCCTTGTATATTTCATTGTAAATATTTATTTGTGGGATAGTTAGGCCCTTACGATCTAAATTAAATATACTTTCATGGGCTTAAATAACCCATAAATTGTAAAATGTGATGCACCTGGTCAAGAATGTAGCTTTCTGACACACATCCAACTCTTGCCAGCACACATCCAACCCAAACACAACTGTCCATTGGATACATGTCACTAAATCCGCTTTTCTTTCATATCAACCCGTTGATTCCATTTTGGAATTCTGTGCTAGAGCCTAGCCCAACCCTATAAATATCATGTCAATGGGGTTGGCAATTTTGAAGGTGGGTGGCTTGGGAAGTATCGACCAGCAACCTATGATGCTCAGACACACTTGACTCCTAGCATCCAAACACTTCATACATCATCCCGGGGCTTAGTGCTTAACCTGCCATCCATACGTGCAGCTACGCTTTGAATGGTGCACATTCTTATTTAAACAATACAATACAGTTCATTATTGCCTGCTATTTACATTGTTTACTTTGTTTACGCTTTGTTTACAATATAGCTCTGTTTACCCTTTGTTTACAATTCAGTCTCTATTTACACTCTACACTCTGTTTACATTTCGTGTCACTGTTTGCATTCTATTTACACCATTTACGATAACCCCAGCACTAGCCATAGTTTACGCTCATGGAAGTCCTTGGTTGATTTGCATGTAGACCATCCAAGGCACTCTGCCTTCATCCCTTTTCTAGCTTGCTCTCAAGTGAAGGAGTTGTGCTTGCCCAATAATCTTTCGATGTCTATTTCCTTCCAGCCTTACACCAACAATTTAGGTCAGTACAATGGAAGTTAAGAACCAAAACCTAGAAGATTCTACTAAAGAATCTAGGTACATCAGACAAAGACACCAAATCAGGAACATGGACACTAGCAGTGAGGTGAGTTATAGGTAGCATAGACGAATGATGGAGAAGGTGGAATGGAATTCTGAATTTAGGTCATAAGAAGTCCCTTGTGGATTGGTGTTTAAGTGACCTAAGAAGAACCATCCTTAGTCTAGACCAAAACCAATTGCTTTCAATGACTTTGCATTGCCACTCCAAGACTTATCCACCCCCTTAAGACACAAGAGTGCTTCCATAGAACAACTACCATTCTATAAAGAGAACAAAAGAGAAGCAGGAAGTGAGAGATGGCCTTAGTAAGAGGGGACCTTTAAGCATGGGTAACATGTCTTTGTAGTTTCATAACCAATGCTTGTAGCCTGTTTATTTTTCTAAAGGGTGTGCTTTCAATTCCCGTCATGTTTTTTTATTTTATTTTATTTTTGTTTTCTTTTTTTTTCTTTTTGGATGGAAACCACACCATGCAAAGACTTTATTTAACTTCCTATTATTGGTCAACATTGAATGATAAGAAGTATATAAAAACACATGCATCTGAGCTAGTAGAAGAGTACAAAGAGTATTGAGTTTGCTTGAAGTCACACCCTATGCAAACCATTGAATTCTTTCCAATTCTAGAAACTACTAAGGTCACAAATTTATTAAAGTTTATTTAATGAAAGGGACCTCAAACTTCCAAAATAAAGAAAATAATAGAGTTTGTGGATGGGGTGGATGTTGTAGGCTCACTACCTGTTTGATGAAAAAGAAACCATGACTTAGCCATCAATACAAAAATTCAAAAATAGAAACTAGATATTAGCAAACAAAAAATTAAGCACAAACCATCATTAGTAACAACTACAACATCACTATGTCCTATTGGCACTAAGCATGTTTATTAACAAAAATTAGAAAATCACACTAAAAATAAAGTAAAAATATATAAGAAAGTGTAAAATACCTGAGAAAGATTTAAATGTACTAATGATGTTGTAAAACAAAAAATGGTGTAAAATAGGAAGAAGTTTTAGAATAAAAAAAGTGTAAAATAAAAAAATTGCAAAGAAAAAAATGTGTAAAACAAAAGATAAAAAAACTAAGAAGCCATGTATATGATTAACATAGATGGCCATCATCCCCATGACTTAGTTAGAAGGAGGAGATTCGAAAAATTGAGCATGGTTTCCCATTCATTGAGGTATTTGTTGCACTAGCTTACTTGGGCTTGTCGAAAGGCTTTATCTATTGGATGTTGACCAACTACTTTTTGTTTGAATCCACTATTGAGGATCCTCCATTTTTGTGATCATCCCACTATCTGATTGATAGAGTTCATAGGATCAAACAAATTGGTGGATGTCCTTAAAGATTGTGGGCTAATAGTATCCTACCATCAAAATTTTTATGGTCATGCATCTTCTAGCATAGTGGCCCCACAAAGACCTTCATGAGCATCCTAGAGAATGTGCAATTGATCTAGATCAAGTACACACTAGCAAACCATGCCATCGATAGAGACCTTATAAAGGTATCCATTGATTCCCATGAAGTGCTTAGCCCAATGAAGAAACTATCATTTCTTCTTGTGGTCTAGATCTTGTGGCATCTCCTAAGTGAAAAGGTAAGTGAGGATGCCATCATACCATTTTTTTTCTTCAAGCATATTTTCATTTATTGCAATGGCAAAGAGGAGTTCATCGAGAAATTAATCAGAGAGTAGACCTCCTCCTCTTTGTTATCCCATTGTAACTGAAACAAGTGATCAGTGATTACATTCTTAGTTTCCTTTTGATCCACCATTATAAGATCAAACTCTTGTAAGATCACTAGCCACTATATAACACAGGGACTTACTATTGGCTTATTCATGAGGAAGTGGATGGCACTATGATCAGTGTGTACAAACACTTTAATCTAAGCACATAGTGCCTAAACTTTTCTAAGGCATACACCATTGTCATCAATTCTTTCTGTGTGGTGGTGTAATTCAATTGTGCACCCACAATGCTTTAACTTGTATAGTGGATGTAATATATATGTTTCTTATCATCTAATTACATAAGCATATCTCCCAAGATGTGACTAGATGCATTCTTCATGATATGGAATGATCTGGACTAGTCAAGTGCTCGTACAATTAGAGTTTCTATGAGCTTCTTCTTGAGGCTCTAGAATGCATTTTCACATTCTTTGGTCTAGATGAAGGAAACATCTTTCTTTGTTAGCTTGACCAATGGTTTCATGATTTTAGAGAAATTTTCTATTAATCATCAGTAGTAACCAGTGTGTCTAAGGAATGATCAAACATCTTTGACAATCTCTAGTTGATGAGTGATTCTTTGGATGAACCTTATCTTTTTGAGGTCTACCTCAATCCTTTCCTATGAAATTTGGGGATCCAATATAATGCCCTCTTATACCATGAGATGGCTATTTTTCCAATTAATCCATAGATTTTTTTCCACACATATTTTTAATACTTGCTCAACATGGTCAAAGGCTTGCTTGAAGGTAGCACCATAAGTGGAGAAGTCATCCATGAGGACTTCTACTCCACTACCTATTTTTTATTGAAAGATACTTAAGACGAAGCATTGGAAAGTGGTAGGAGCATTAGATAGACCAAAAGACATCATGTAATATGCAAAGGTTTTCTAGGAACTTGTGAATGTTGTTATAGCCACTATAATCATCCAGAAAACTAAAATAGCGATGCCTAGATATGGTGTCTAATACCTGTTCAACGAATAATAATGGAAAATGATCTTTAAATGTTGCCATGTTTAATAGCCTAAGGTCAATACAAACTCACCATTTACCACCTCTCTTTGGCACCATGATGAGTGGAATGGTCCACTCACTATCTACAATGGGGTAGATGAACCCTACCTTTAAGAGTTGCTCAATCTCCTCTTTAACAATTTGCTTCAATTTTGGGTTCAACCACCATTGTGGTTGCCTTCTTGGCTTCATGGATGGATCAATATAAATGTTATGTTGGCATATTTATAAATGAATTCTAGTGAGTTTAGGATATGACCAAGCGAAGACTATTGGTCATTTGTTCACCACTTTCAATAATTTTTCTTTCTGCTTAGGAGCAAGTTTGTCATTGAGTATGACCAACTTGTCATTTTTCAAGAATGCATATTATAGGTTGGTAGGTAGAGTATTCAAATCTAGGGGATCTTATTTAAAATTCTTAGAGATCTCCAACTCTCCCCAATTGATATCATCATTTTCATTATTAGAGAGTTGGTGATGAACTTACTCTAGTTCATCCATGCTTACAACATAGGTGCATGTGAGGCTCTTAGTAGATTCCATGCACATTGTACTATTGTTAGAATCAGTAGTCAGCCATTGGGTGCTCTCTTGTTTTGTGGATACTATGTACAAACACATTTGAATATCTACCTCATGTGCACACTACTTGCATGTGAAAATAGATACTCATTTCACAAACCAAGGTTTTTGCAGCAATTGCACCTTGTATTGTTGTATGCAATGTATGGAACTCATCTTTTCTCAATCTTTCAAAATGCATTTTTCTTTGATATCTCTAGGGAAATATCTTTGATGCCCATTCTTGCATCAACAATGCTTAACCATGCCCTTCCCATAATGATTAGGAAGTCCCCTTTGTAGTTTTTAACCTTGATTATTAGGAAATGGACAAGAAATACCATCCATAGATAGTGGTCATAATGTCTACCACCAGTCCCAAGGCATGTGAAAGATAGTTAGATCAAATGGTTATACATGAATAATATTCCTTGATTTGAAGGAAGATATAACTCTTATCTATAGAATCATCTTCAAGCTTTCGAAGATGCATGTGCCTTACAAAACATAGATAATGAGTGGTAGAAATTGAAGTTGTTCACTATGACACTCATTAAAGAAGTAGAGGATGAATTTGTATTTGATAAGAGGATTCTTCAAGCCTCACTCTACCAAGGATTCATCCTCACTATCATAGAATGCCTCCTTCAAATGGCTCACTATGCCTCACTATCATACAGATTCCTTCAAGGCTCCTTCAAACCAAACTCTACCAAGGATCCATACTATAATGCTTACTTACACTTTGTCTAATTAAATCAGTGCAAGAAACCTCCCAGGAAATTAGCCAATCCTAGAAGTCCTTTAATTTATTTGCAGATTACTAGGAATGCAGCATGCAAGGATCTTCTTGATTCAAGTTTTGGTGTTAATTTGATTTCCCATGAGATGTAGACTGCATGGAACCTGCCACCTCTCAAGAAGAGCAACATCAAATTGGAATTGGTAGACTAGTCCATCATTGTTCCATTGGGACTAGTAGAAGACATTGTGACCACTATCTATGGGTGGTCTTATCCTGCTGACTTCATAGTAATCAAAGTGGAGAACTACAAAGCGGACTTCCCAATCATCATGGGAAGGGCATGGCTAAGCACTGTAGATGCAAGAATGGGCATCAGAGATCTTTCCTTAAAAATCTCTAAAGAAAAAAAATTTGAAAAGATCTAGAAGAAGAGAGTTCCATGCATTACATATAGTGGTACAAGGTGCAATTGTGTGTAGAAACTTTGGGCCATCAAGCATGCATCCATCTCTACATGCAAGCAGTGTGCACTAGAAGTAGAAATTCAAAGGTGTCTATACACAATAGCCACAAAACAAGAGGGCACCTAGTGGTGACCACTAATCTAGAAAGTAGAATGCTTTGCATGGAACCAGCTGAGAGCCTGACATGTGAATATGTCACTAGCATGGATGAACTCATGCAAGTTCATCATCAACTCTCTGAAGATATGAATGATGATACTCACTGGGAAGAGTTGGAGATTCTTGAGAACTTTAAGCAACAGACCCTTGAACTGAAATAATTACTAGCTGGAATGGAATACATGCTTTTGAAAAACAAGAAGCTAGTTATAATCAATGTAAGACTTGTTCCAGAATAGAAAGAGATGTTGTTGAAGGTAGTTGAAAGATGGTTAGTAGCTTTTTCTTAGTTATATCCTGAACTCACAAGGATTGATCCTAGGATATGCTAGCGTTACATTTACACCAACTTGGCCATGAAGTTAAAACAAGAACTATAGAGGTGGTTGAACCCCAAACTAAAGCAAATTGTTAAAGAGAAAATTGAGCAACTCCTAAAGGTAGGGTTTATCTATCCCATTGTGGATAGTGAGTGGGTTAGTCCACTCATAATTGTACCTAAGAAAGGTGATAAATGGTGGGTCTACATCAATTTTAGGCTATTGAATATGGCAACATTCAAGGATCATTTTCCATTGCCATTTGTTGACTAAGTGCTAGACACAATATTAGGGCATTGCTACTACAGCTTCCTATATGGTTATAGTGGCTATAACCAAATCCAAATTTCACTAAAGGTGCAAGCAAAGAAAACATTTACAAGTCCCTAGGGGACTTTTGCATATTGTAAAATGTTGTTTGATCTATGTAATTCTCCTACCACATTTCAATGCTTGGTCCTGAGCATCTTTCAACAATAGATCGGTAGTGATGTAGAAGTCTTCATGGATGACTTCTCCACCTATGGAGCTACATTTGAGCAAGCCCTGGACTACCTTGAGTAAGTGCTAAAATAATGTGTCAAAACTAACTTGCAAATCAATTGGTAGAAAATTCATCTGATGGTCCAGGAGGGAATTATACTATGGCACAAAATCTTGCAAGCAGAAATTGAGGTGAACCCTGGAAAATTAAGGGTTACCCAAGGAATAACCTACTAGAAAAAAATAATTAAAGATGTTCAATCATACCTTAGACATACTAGATACTACCAGTGATTCATAGATAATTTCTCTACGATCACAAAATCATTGGTTGAGCTAATAAAGAAATATGCTTCCTTCATTTGGACTGTAGAATGTGAGAAAGAATTCTAGCAATTGAAAGAAAAGCTTGTGGAAACTCCAATTCTACAAGTACTTGATCGCTCCAGATTATATCATATCATGAAAAATGCATCCAATTATGCCTTGGGAGCTATGTTCATGTAGTTAGATGATAAGAGATTACCATACTACATCCATTGCACCAACCAAAGCATTGTGGATGCACAATTGAACTACACCACCATAGAGAAAGAATTGATTGCTGTGGTGTTTTCTCTAAAACAATTTAGGCATTATGTGCTTAGATATAAGGTGTTTGTGCACACTGATCATAGTGCCATCCACTTCTTAATGAACAAGCCAACAGTGAGCCTCTATGTCATATGGTGGTTCGTGATTTTGCAGAAATTCGATCTCATAATGATAGATTGAAAGGACACTAAGAATGTGGTTGTTGATCACATATCTCGATTGCGATAGGATGAAAAAGAAGAAAAAAGCCCATTATCTGATATGTTTCTTGATAAAATCCTCTTTGCCCGGGCTATAATTGAACAAATTCCCAATGAGCCAAAATGGTATGATAACATTCTCACTTATCTTCTCACTCAGGAGATGCCACAAGGGTTGGACCACCGAAAGAAATAGTAGTTTCTTCATGAGGTAAATCACTTCATGGAAATCAATAGATGCCTCTACAAGGTGTGCATCGATGACCTGGTTCATTGGTGTGTCCTTGTTGTTGATCAACTACACATTCTCCAAGATGCTCATAAAGGTCCTTGTGGAGGACACTTTGTTGGGAGATACATGACCATTAGAATCGTGATGGTAGGGTACTACTGGCCAACACACTTCAGGGATGCTTACCATTTCATCTGCTCTTGTGAACAATGCCAACAAGATGGTGGAATAATTGCTCAAATGGAAGAACCTCAACAATGGATTCAACCATTGGAACCATTTAACATCTAGGACATTGACTTCATGGGTCCCATCATGCCCATGTCAAATGGAAAGGCATACATCATAGTCATTGTTGACTATTGTATGAAATTGGTAGAAGAAACAACTGTTATCAACTATACATGTTCTGCTGCTGCTCAGTTTGTACAAAAAAATGTTGTGAATAAGTTAGGTGTGCCACATGCATTAATTTTTGACAATGAAAATCATTTTACAAGCACTACTTTTCGGAAGCTCATGCAATGCTTGAGGGTTGAACAGAAACTCACAACACCTTACCATCCCCAAGCTAATGGTCAAGTTGAGGTTACTAATAGGAAAATCATAAGAATAATAAGAAGAAATGTTAGTAAGTATAGGAAGGACTAGAGCACAAAACTCAATGATGCCCTTTAGGCCTACTACTCAACTTGGAAACTTCCTATAGGCTACTCCCCATATGAGCTTGTGTACAATAAACTACCAATACATCCTATTCAATCTAAACTCCATTTACTTTCAATGGCTTATGACCTTGCCCTTGACTTAAGTCTAGCCCAAAAAGAAAGACTAATGAATCTCAACCTGGTAGATGAAAATTGATTAGTAGCCTTATCATTTAATGAGTTGCACAAGGCCTATAACAAAAAGCATCATGACCTGAAAATTAGAAAAGTCAAATTTCAACCAAGAGATAAGGTTCTTTACTAGAACCCCACACACATACCTTAGCAAACTAAGTTCCAAATGTTGTGAGAAGGACCTTACATCATTTATGAAAATTTTCCTTTAGGGGCCATGATGATCTATAAGTCTGAGAACCCAAACAAGAAATAGCTAGTTAACATCCAACAAATTAAACCTTTCCATGAGCATATATGCTAGCTAACACAACAAGCACCTTATTCAATGGACAACCATGCTTCATATTTTAGATCTCCTCCTCTCAACTTAGTCATGGGGGAGAGAGCCAACCATGCTAATTCTTTAAGTAGCTCCTTAGTTTTTCAATTTTTTGTTTTACAGCTCTTTGTTTTACACATTCTTTATTTTACATATTTTTGTTTTTATGTTATTAATATTTTCTAATTTTTTTACACCATCATTAGTACATTTGATATTTCTTGAATATTTTACACTTTCTATTATATTTTATTTTATTTGGTGTGATTTACTAACTTTTTGTTAATCATTGCCAAGTACATTGGTAATGCATTACTTGATGGTGGTATGTACTATTACTTTTATTTGATTGTTAGTGTTTGGTTTCTAGCTTTGAATTTTGTTATGAATAATTAGAACATGGTTTCTTTCCATGTAATAGGTAGTGAGTCCACAACATCCACGCATCCACACACTCTATGGTTTTCCTTGTTTTGGAAATGTGGAGTCCCTTTTTCATTAATAAAACTTTAATAAATTTGTAACTTTGGTAGTTTCTAGAATTGGGAAGGATTCAAAGGTTTGAATAGGGTGTGGCTTCAAGGATATTTGGTATTCTTTGTGCTTTTCTATTTTCCTGGGTGCACATGTGTTTCAATAGACTTCTTATTGTTCCATACCATCCAATAAAGGAAGTTGAATAAGTCCTTGCATGGTGTGGTTTTCATCAAAAAGAAAAAACAATGAGAACTCAAAGCACACCCCTTGGACAAAATAAATGTATACATCCTTTCATGGTGTGGTTCTCATCAAGAAAAAAAATGACTTTGATTCAAAGCACACCCCTTGGATAACATAAATGCATGTGTCTTTGCATGGTGTGGTTTTCATTTGAAAAAAATGGGAGTTCAAAGCACACCCTTTAGACCAAATAAATGGGCTACAAACACTAGTTATGGGATTCATTTCCTTTAACTAAGGCCCTTCCTCACTTCCTACTTCTCTAATAAGGAATGGTGGTTGTTCTATGGGAGCACTCTTGTGTCTCAGGGGATGGATTGGTCCTAGAATGTCAATGCAAAGTCATTGAAAGTGATTGGTTTTGGTGTAGACTAAGGATGGATCCTATAAAATCATTTAACCATAAATTTTACAAGAGACTTCATGTGACCATAATTATGAACTCCATTCCACTCTCTCTCTCATCCATCTATGCTTTCCATGTCTCACCCCACTACTAGTTTCATGTTTTGGTTTGATGTGTTAGAATTCTTAGTTAGTTTCTTTTGGGTTTTTGTACTTAACTTCTATAACCATTAATCATCCATGGAGCCCATATAATATTTGGTTTGAAGTTATGCAAGGGCATAAGAGGCCTGTGCCTACTTTGGAAAGGACCCACTTTCATATCTCTTGGTTGGGTTAGTTAAGTTCTTTACCCTTAGACATTTTTTACAATCAAATTCTTTTTGTTTACCCCATCAATGACATCTAATTGTACACGTCTTCACAATAGTTTTTAATGAATTCTTCTTTTCATTGTTGTGAATTCTTATAACCTTTTCAAATATTTCCTTGTATTAAACTTTTTCAAATTTAATGAACTACTTAATTTAATTAACCCTATCTATCATCCTTCCCACTAGCATTATTCAAGGAACCAATCAACCACAATCACAACCTAGCCAAGTGTAACCACCAATGAGACAAGGCATTTAATTGTTGTGTTATAGTTTGCATGCTAATTTATGATTTTGTTGTGATTGTAGTGGAAAGCATGGACTAGAAGTAGGACTATCTTCACCAAGAATGCAATAGCACCACATAATGAGGATTGTTTGTGATCAAAGGATCTCTTCTCTCTCTATCATTCTTTTGCTACTAAGAGGTGTTGGATTTCAGTGTTATCTAGGGTGTTCACTTCTCCTATCATGAACATCCAATATTGTAAAAATTGTAATTCCATACACTTGGGCACTCAGAGTCTATCTATTTCATCTAAGTTAGTTTATCATGTCAGTCAATTATTCCATACCTACCTAATATGTTATATTGTAAAGAACTTGTTCCTCTTGTTCTTTACTTAAGGATGAGTTTTCATTTTGTCGTGGAGGTATGATGAATTACTGTTTGATGTTGGCCGTGATGTCATGTATGTGACATTAGGGCCTTGGTCAGACATCACATATCTAACATAAGGGTATATTCCCTAGTCTATAAATACCATGCCTAGGCTCCAATTTTAGCAAGTTTTTCATTAGTTAGCTTTTAGTTTTCAAGTAAGATAGTAAAGCTCTTACTGTTTCTTCTCCCCAAAGTTAGAATATTTTCTGAGTGCCCGTAGAAGGAGAGTAAAGTGTGTACGATTCTTTGTTTGAGCACTGATGTACTTGAGCATAGTAGTGTGATGAGAATAAAATGAACTCTTTTGACAATCCTTACAACTTTGAGAATAGCTTAATATTTCCTTTAGTGCATTTTACTTTCTTGTTCTTTACTTTAATGCATTTGATAAACCAATTTATTTCCAGTAATTAATGAACAAGCATGACCACTTCAAGCATTCATATAGTACTTGGTAATCCAAGAGCACTTAATGTTTGGTAGCCCAACAATGCTACATGTGTTTAGGATGTGTTCAAGAAAGTGGAGTGGTTACTTATGTTAGGCTAGTTAGACAATAGACATTAGTTTTCAATCTACTTTATCCTTATTCTTGTTGCAGGCGATTACATGCATAAAATATAAGATGACAAAAATTCATATATCTTAATTACACTTAAACCATACCATTGAGCCTCTCAAGTGTAGTTGGGAAGACAACAAATGTTCTTAACATCATCTCACTTCCTAGAGAAACTAGTGTATGAGATAATTATAGGTCCACAAAATTTGACCAGATCGTGCATAACACCTTAGTGATTCATATGGTTGGACATAGTGATACCTCACTACTCATCATTCCCTTTAGTTTTCATGGCCATGTTCATTAGTTTTCTTATCATTTTGATGCTTATCCAAGTCCCTACCTTAACTACCATCTTTACCTAAACTTGGACTGTTGATAGTGAATCGCAGATTTAGGGCCACACAACCATCACTAGTAACAACAGGTGGAGAATTTTCATGTTGAGAGACCCCAAAGGAAGGGTCCTCTTTATCATCTTCATTAAGTAGGAATAAGGAAATCATGAACCATTTCCCCTTTACAAACTCATGATGCTTCTCTTGGTGTTGATCTCTCTTGCATTGTGTTTTAGTGGGACAGTAGTCTTGATAGTTGTAATCACGCACAACATACTCCTCTTAAAGATCTTATATGCCCAACTTCTTAAGAATTTGAAGAAGCATCATGGGCCTAGATTGATTGGGAGGCATTACAATGATGCCTTCCATATCATGCCATTTTATTTATTCATCATGAGGTAGGATGAAGATGAAGTTAGGCACATGCTCATCTAGATGAGTATATACCAACTCACATTCTTGAGGGACTAGTGGTTTAGTATCATCACACCTATTGAGAACATGAAATTTTGTAATACAAATAAAATATCAGTGTTCTTATTTGATTATATTTATTTTCGAGAATGATTTTCACCTTAGGGTTCATCCAACAAGGTTAATGATGTTCACTAAACCTAGATATGCACATTTCAAACAAAAAGAGTCCTCGACAATGGTGCCAATGATGAGCGACTAAGGTACCCCTGCATCCAACCATATGAATCACGAAGCATTCATGCACAATTTGGTCAAATTTTGTAGACTATATGACTTCCAGTACACTAGTCTTATAGGAAGTGAACTTTGTCCTAATAGTCATTCATTTTCTTCTCAATTACACTTATGATGCACAAGGTATGGTTAAGTGTAATTGAGGCATATGATTTTTGTTACTTTATGTTTTATGCTTATAATGCTTAAAATAGAGAATTTAATTATTTTAATAACTAATTCCTAACATAAGCATCCTATCCCACTTTCCATACACGTCTTGAACCCACATAGCCATTACTAGGCTTACCAAGTGATATGCTACTAGATGAATCAAGTAATAATGCTATCGGGATTATAAAGAAAATACGTGTTTCTAACTCTTGTTATAATCAATTCTTGAAGAAATATTTTTACACTTTCTGACTCTTGCTGTAGGCACTCAGAGAAATATTCTAACTCTCAAATGACAAAACTGCAAGAGCTCTACTACAACTATCTCAAGACATTCCATAAACATAGTTGATGAGCACATATTTAGAGAATTTATTTAAGGGCTATGTTGATGAGGCCCTAGAGATGCAAAAAATGCTCTATTCATGTGACCCTGTCGACAAGGCAACACCACGTAGATGGGGCTACATCGACTAGGCCCCATCGACAAGGACACATCAATGGTGGCTTGTTGACACAACATAATGACAATTCATCATTCTCTTTCCTATAAAATTTATTAACATTAATTAGTATAATGTTTACATTTCCATCCACATTAATTATGATGGAATAAGTGCACTAAGACCTCAAACATTAAACATGTATTAACTTGATAATCCTAACAATTCACATGTGAATCCAAAAATGTGTACATGAGGTTAATGAAGCAAACACTTAGTGCCTTAGGCTAGCTTAAGATTTATTTTTAAAAGTAATTTGTTATTTTGAGTAAATTTATATAACTAGTAATAATGATTAAAACATCATTGATCATATTCCTTAGTTACATTTAACCATACAATCTAAGGCCACTATGAGTGTAATTAGGAAGACAATGATTTGTAATCTAACATAGCTACACTAGATGATAAACCTGTCTCATCTAAAGATTATGACACGATCTAAAATGATACTTATAGATTCTATGATTGGGAATTGGATATATTCACAATTTATTAAAAAATAATAATTAATAATTAAAAACAATTTAAAGTAGATTAGATCATCAACATAAAAGAGAGATTCTCGATTCAAAAAGGAAAAACCTAGTGATTTTGAAAATGTCTTTTCAAGTTTTCATTGTTATGAACAATCTTTAAAAATATTTTACCAAAGAATTTATTTATGCTACGTCCCTCCCCTCCACCTTCCAAAAAAAATGTCAATTTGTCAATTACCAACCATTTAAGCTATGAGATACAAATAAGGCATTGTTAAAGTCATGTATTACCTATGCTTTTCAAGTAGCATCCTTCAAAGTGGGAGAAATTAGCTAAATTATAAGACCAATGATAATGATATTAATTATTAAAATTTAAATCCAATCATAAATAAATATCTTTTTTTTTAACAAATTGAGATAATAAAGTTACCAAAAGTGTCCTATTTTTTTCAAGAGTATATCTTGTTAAAAGAGCATGTTAATCTACTTGGATTGCATGCTAGCGGAAAACATCTTGAAGGCTGATAGAACTACATGAGAACTTAGTTCTATATATTATATGTAGGAAACCTAGACTATTAGAGATTTTTCTATGGCTCATATCCATTTTTTTTTCATCTCTTAGTGGATACAACAAAGTGAAGGTTAACTCTAGTGATTGGGATGATTTTCATCTTAGAGTAAAAATGAGGTGTGGTATGACTTAGGCTCTCTTGTTTATGACCATAGTGAGTATCATGATTCTTTTGCTAAAATCACTATTTTATGATATAATTAATATGACTCTTGATAATATTCCATCATGTGCTTCTCACTATGATATGTATGTGGAAGTCATCCATAAGAATTTTTTATAAAATTTTATAATTTTTTTATGAAATTTTAGAATCTTTTTATGAATTGATTTTTGTTAATACACTACTCAACATTATTCACTAGAATCAAACTTGTGACATCGGATTTTCATGCCTCTTGCTCCTTTCTAGATCTCTTGTTTCTTCTTTGCTACAAGTACTTCTAATCTATTTATCTCCTTTGCACATGTTTACATGTAATATATGCTTGAAATTGTATAATATATTTTCCAAGTTAAAATATGATTGTTGTTTTATTTTTTGATGTTTTTCTAAAGCATTCTATTATCATTATTTTTCATTTTCTATCATATAGTACTTTCACTTCATGCAATGCATGCTAAAGTCCATGTTAGATTTCACAAAAATCTTGGCTATTGGACCCCAAAATATATATATATTAAAAATAAAAATTCATAGAAAAAAAGAAAAGGAATTGTAGAAAGCAGAAGCTCAAAATCAACTAAAAGTAAAGGTTTAATAATTTTAGGGATGTTTTTTAGGTTTATGTCCTTACAACAAATCTTGAAAAACCTCTCCTCTAAGGTAGGGAATCTAACATTCCATGAAAATATTAATATTAGGTCAAGGGAAAAGAGACCCTTATCATGTTAATAGAATCAACATTATCAATAGATATTGTCTTCATATCTTGACTAATAGCTGTAAACAAATAATTAGTAGTTAAAATATCTTGAACATGTTGTCCATTTTGAAGATTTAGCATGTAATCACCAATAGATAGACTTCCTTGATGCTTTTTATTATGAAGTACTATTTGGAAACCATTTGAATCAACAACAAATTTCATGAGATCTTAGGAATAAATATTTCTTTTACCTTAGTTATTAAAGAATTCTTTGAATTTGATTTACCTTGAACCTTCCTTGAAGATACATTTTGTTGAATAACAATAAAAGAAAAGGGTGGCCTAAGCATTCATACATCAACAAAAGAAATCGTTGCAAGATCTACAACCTCTATACCAAAAACCTTGGTAGGATCTACAACATTTGTAGAAGAAAGCTTAGTAGTTTTTTTAGTAACTTGGTACTAATGTGCTTGCATAACCTTTTTTTGTAGTATAAAAGGACATGAATATTAAACAAATGATCCTCTTAGTGACAGTAGTGACATGAATTTGGAAGATATTAATAAATAATATTTTACACATAATTCTACCAATAGGAAAAAAATTTTCTTGCAAGATCCAACTCAATCATACATCAAATTCTATAAAAACCACTAGTTGTAGCTAAGGTTTCAAAATTCTGTATTGGCCTAATTTCAGAGATAATATCCCTTTCAAATTTTCAAAAATTAATGGAAAATTGATAATTCAATAAATTAATGAACCCTTTGAGATTCAAGAGATGTTGGATGAAAAGAGAGATTCTAATTTTGAATAATTTATAAATCATGAAAATGATTGAAAACACACATATTAAGGGCTTTAGTATCCATTTCCAAATCAAAAAATTCTACCAACAAAAATAAGTTTAATAGATAACATGCATGCATAACATCATCTAGTTCTTAATCTTTCCAAACTAAATTTAAATGACTCAAAAAAATTTGAGTAATGAGGTAAATAACCTAGAATTTACACAAAAATATACCTTCTAGAGATTTTTGAAGTAATAGATTCATATAAATCCTCAAGTAACTTGTATAATGACAAAGAAATGATGGATCTTCTTGAAGGATCACCTACTAAATCTGGCAACAAAATCAACTAGTCTCAACATATGACTAGAGAGGCATTTGATAGAAGTATGAAGGTGATCCTTTATTAGTTTGCAGTTGCATCTAATATATTTATTTCAATGCTATGTAAGTGTTCCTATCAAAAGAAATTTTTTTCAAAACACCCAGGAACCTTTTAATTTCAAGTACTTAGGTTTTTTTATTTAAACTTTCATGAAAGAAAGAATAGAAATCCTTTAGTGAGAAGTGTATACATGAAGAGGGAAGTACATCAATGAGGCTTAACTATTAAAAAATATATACTTGTAAGGAGGCCTCTAGGATAGCAAGGTAGTTAAACATAGGTTTCATGAGTATTTATAAGAGGCTACTTTGGAGGTGCGCCTAGTGAATGCACAATGTGTGAGAAATTTGAAATAACCATTATGGTGGTATATCTATTAAGAATGGACAAGGTGAATAGACACTTGTTTAAATTGAAAAAAAATCTCCTTGAGCTTGGAAAAGCTAGAATGTAATGGGTGTTGGACCACTATATATATATGTATTAAAAAATTAAAAATTTAGATATGAAAGTAAAGGAATAGTGTAGAAAGAAGAAACTCCAAATCAAGAAAAAGGAAAGGCCTAAAAAATTTTAGGGATGCCTTTTTAGGTTTTCATCCTTACAACCAATCTTGAAAAACCTCCACTCTAGAGTAGGAAATTGGACATTTCATGAAAATATTAACATTCAGTGGAGGGGGAGGAGGTTCCCACCCTATCAATAGAATTGACATTATCAAAAGATCTTATCTTCATATCTTAAACAAGAATTACAAATAAATTATTAGGAGTTAAAATATCTTAAACATGTTATCCATTTAAAAGATTTGACATACCACCAATAGATAAACTTCCTTGATGTTTTTTATTATGAAGAACCATTTAGAAACTGTATGAATCAATAACAAGTTTTGTGATATCTTAGGAAAAATATTTGTTTTCAATTATTCATTAAAGAATTCTTTAAAATTGATTTGAATATAAACTTTATGAAAGATACATTTTGTTAAATAGTAGTAAAAGAAAAGAGTGGCCTAATTTTTGAAACATCAACAAAAGAAATCATTATAGGACTTGTAGCATCTATAGGAAAAAAAACTTAGTAGGATCTACAACATTTATTCACTACAATTATCACTCTTGAAGCTATATACAAGCAAAAATAAAATGTACAAATCCAAACATTTCTATAAAACATAAAAAATGAAAATTCTAAAAAAGATGATTGGCAAACATTATTTCATAAAGAAAAAATCTCACTAGAAGATGACCAAGGAAAAGACTCCATAAACTTTGTTAATTTGTTTTCATTAAATGAAAAAGTTATCTTACATAATTAAAAAATTGTTTATTCCCTAAAACATCCAAGTGGAAAAATTGAAATAACATTAAGTTCATCAAGATTTGCAGTAGACATAGAAGATGAAAAGGTGTAATCAGAGATTTATATAGATGAAAGAGAAAAATTCATGCCAACTTCAAATTTAAATATACCTACTGATGAGTGGCGAGATACCCCTACACTCAACCATATGAATACAAGCATTTTCACGCATGATCCAGTCAAACTCCGCAGGTGGACTAGTTGTGGCACCTAGATCATTAACCTTAGGTCGCAATTCATTGTCTTCCCACCTGGACTAGTATTAGCTTTGTCACGTATGGTTTAGTCTAGAGTGAGGTGTATGATATCTTCCTAATCTAATGCTACTCCTGAAGGCAATAGAAAGAGAGTAATATTAACTAATCTAGGAGAGAAAGGGTAAGAGAATCTAATCTAGCCTAAGTGTGATGAGCATCCATTCCTTGATTATCCATACACATCTTGGACTTCGTGCATGACTACCACTAGGATTACCAAGCGTAGATCCTAGGTATGCTACTGGGTTACCAAGTAGTCACACTTAAATGCTCGTAATCAAGTCGAACTC
>MNCI01033132.1:432543-492191 GCA_015680685.1 Gnetum montanum
CACAACTGAATAAAAACTCATCCTCAAGTTATAGTGATTACACAGTGGATAGGTATGGGATTATTAGATAGAAAAATGGGATGATGTCATAGTGTGGGATGAAAAAAAAAATAAAGACACAACACATAGAATATGCTATAATTACAAAAATTTGGAACTCATGTAGTTCCTGGTGGTGGTGGCTCCTCCATTGGTGCCTTCCCTTTGTCTTATGCTCCAGGCTTTGAGGCTTGATGACGTTGAAGTATGGCCTAGAGCTTCTCCTATTCAGTCTAAGGATCTTGTGCCATCCATGCTAATGTTCCAACATTTGATAGAGTCAGCACTTCCCATGGATAGGGTAGTTGTAGAAACATTTGGTTGGCCTTGACATACCAAGCCGTGAACACCCGTCATTCCTTCTCATAGGCCCTGGCTTTATCCTTGTATTCGTGAAGATTTGTTAGCCATCAAGCCAAGTTGGTTCTGACATCTTTCTGTCCCTGGTAGCTGGCTTTTGCCACCTCAAGTTCAGAATTTGCAACATCTAGTTCTTCCAAAAGCTTCTTGTGTTCTGAAAATTCTGCTTCGTATTTGATGTGGGTGGTTACTACTTGCTACTACTCGAGCTTTGATCTTAGGTACCCTACTATTAACATGGAAAGGTTGGAATATCTTAGGTTTTCCAACTCTATGTACTCTATCAAATCTTCAATCTGCAAGTCTCAGTTCTTAACTTCCGCTTGGTGGGTGAAGGCGTACGTGTCCAATATGGCCCACCAGTCAGTGTGTTGAGCATTGATAGTGTGGATTTGGGCCTTGGCCATATGGATTTCCTTTTCAAGGATCTGTTTATACATCCTCACCTAATCATGGAACTACTCCTTTAGCTTCTCATGTTGTTTATCCTTGTTCTACCATGCGCTTATCTCAATTGCTAACTTTTGACAAATGGCATGTACCTCCTCCATCTAGAGGGTTCGATTTTCTCTGGCTAAATAGCTTACGTCTCGGTTGACCCAGATGAATTTTTCTCATAATTGATGAAAGTGTTCATCAAGAACATTCTTTTGCTTTTCTATAGTGGTCAATTGAAGGTTGTCAGCAACCAGCTACTTGTTCTCTTCCTGCAAGGCCTTGAGTGCCTTAATATGTGCATGAGTTTGCGCCTATGCTGCAAAGGCATCCCAAACAGCCTTCTCCTTTCCATCTGCCACCCTTTTATTCTCTGCAATTAACTTGGTTAGTTGCTTGGTTCTAAATTTTTCTAGCTGGTATGTGGGAATAAATTGTAGAAGGTCTAGTTGTGCTGCTTGTAAGGTCACAAGATGCTCTTGTAGTTTCTACCCTTCAGCTTCAGCATGCTCGGCCCTCACTTCAGATAAGACCATCTTTCCCTTTGTGTAAATGAGGTCTGATTAAATTTCTGTGACATCCTAAGGGATGTTAAACAGGGACATCATTACTTGCTCTATTTGAAGCAATCGATCAAGCACATCCTCATGTTTTTGCAAGAGTCATTGAGGTTCCAACCAGAGTTTGAGCATCTCATGCTCCTAAGAGATCTACCAATGGCAAAACAAGCACATTGAAGGATTCTTTGATGTGATTTTTGATCACTTCTGTAGCTCCCGCAACATTCTGGTGTTGCATGATCACCACTGTGGCCCCTTCACCAGTCTCTAACTACACCTGGAAAGATGCTGCATTTCCTAAAATCTGTTGTGACCATCTACTTTTTCCTCCTCCTGTTTGAATGGATACTTTGCTCCTTGTGTGATCCAATGACACTGTAGGCTGAATGGCATAATCAATGACGTGGAAGAGGTTTGCATCATCACGACTTCCCCAACTGATCATCTCAGTGATGGCCCTAAGATGGCTCATCGACGATCTGTAGTCTTGCGATGGTGGCAACTGATCCTGGCCTATGCTAGGCCCTGTTTCTTATTGTTGGTTGGGACCCATGGATGGAGGTTGACTGGGTTCAGCCATATGTTCTTCTTCTTGTTCTAGTCCTAGCTCTTCGCCAGTGCTTTTTATTGGAGCTAGGGCCTTTAGCAATTCAGCATATGAAGCAGTTTGAGCTTTTCGAAGGACGTCATTGGTGTATCCCCGAATACTAGCACGTCAGCAAAGCTTTCTGATAAGACAAGGGAAGACAGTGCCATCTTTCCTAACTTTTGTCATCAACACTACACATCCTCTAGCCGCATACATCGATATCCTTTTAAAGCCCTTTGTGGGGAAGAGGTGATATGTCCCAATTTTGAAGTAAACCCTCTCTTTCATCGTTAATTCACCAAATGCTTTATCTCTACCATAAGCCTTCTCCAACCAATCCTTTCGCACATCGGGGTCTGAACAGGTGGATAATCGAGCAACCTGGCGCCCTATGTTTGAAAGGTTTAACACTTCCAAAATTCCCTGTGTAGAGAAGTCAACTATCACACCACAAATATTAACAATGGTGCCTTACTTCCTATTGTGCCAAAATTGGTACATCTCTCCTAGGTACCAGGCACCGCTTTTAGAGAGGATAGGCCATAAGGCAGATCCCTTGAGGTGATCCCTAACGGCCTCAGGAGTGAGCTCTACAAATGATTCAAAGTTCAATTCCACAATCACCATAGCAAATGTGGACTTCTCATGGATAGCCTGAACACAATCTTAGGGCAACGTGAGTTGTTGTCCCGGTTCAAGTGCTGCAGTAGCTCCTCCTTTTGCCTGCTCGAACTATCCAGTAGGAGGTTCATCTTGATGAATGCTGAATGATTGCTCCTCCTATTCTTCATGTTGTCTGGCAGGACCTTGTCTTCCACCTCTCTGAGATTGTTTCTTTTCACCTTGGGCAGGACCCTCTTGTTGTCCATGTTTCAAGGCCATCTACAATCACACGGGCCAAGCATTAGTAAGGTTGTTTTTAAAGTTAAGTTATACCTTACTACTTCCCTTAATTAATGATCTTATGTTATCACATGTGATAGTGCCTGAAAGCTTGTAATAATGAGTCCTGTGACTTAGGTGGTTTCCATTTTTAATTGCCCAGTATACCTAAGGATTAAATGATTTTTAGGCACAATTATTCTAAGTGTTAGAGTTAATTACCCTAATTGATGTCCTTTGGGCAATGATAAATTTCAAAAAAGTTAGGCACTTTTCAACAAGTGTCCCTCCCCCACTACTAAGCTGAACACTCTAGGTTCAAGTAGGTTCAAATGAAAGTAAAATCAGAGTACCAACAAGCNGGGTTCAAGTAGGTTCAAATGAAAGTAAAATCAGAGTACCAACAAGCGAGATATGAGTAGAAAACCAAGGGTCACTCAATCGCAAGTCACAGAGAAAAATTTCAAAAACTACCCTCATGTGAATGACAAAATGATGCTAAGTGGTGCATGGGGACGGGGGGCGGTGGAGGTGGGGCTACCTATTTATAGGCGATGGGGACACAATATCATGTACAGTACATTGCGTACGCGATATCATGTCCCTAGTGACATGAGACACAATGAAAATACCAACTTTTTAAATGATTTTCTTGAAATTAATGTTGGAAATTGAGGACATTAACTATGATCAAGATGTTCTAGGACAATTTCATTAATTCAAAAGGGCACCATTAATGATAAGGGTGTGGATTTGATTAATAAAACCTTGGGTGGTAAGAAAAAGGGTATGTAATGGTACATTGGAACGTTGAAATTTAGAGGGAAAATAGTAGGGAAAGAAAATCATTTTAAAAATTATGCTGAGGGTAAGAAATGGTGTGTGTAAGCTATGTCATAAGTGAAGATTACAAAAAATTACACAAGTGGGTCCTCCCCAAAGCAGGTTCCAACCTATAATGCCCTTGTGTAACCATCCTTAAAGTGTCTGTGGGCACTAGAAGGATTAAATGTAATCAGCACTAACTCCACAAAACACACACATGTAATTATCACTGGAATGAGATGAAAATTCTATGCTACATGGGACACGAGCTACAATTACACGAACATTGAGATGAGACGAACTATAGAAAGGGATCGTAGAGATTGGGACATGAGGTAATTGACCCAGGGCATAGTGAATCTCACGTGGAAAGCATGATTAAGGTGTTATTAACCCATCGTTCCAAGATTAGGACCAAGTCCATTCCTTTAATTAGTGACATCGCATTATTTCATCCCATGATAAGCAACTATGAGAGTACCAGAACAACAAGGCATACAATCACTTGGCATTTTGTGCAAGGGAGGAGTGATTTTTTTTTATTACACTTCTTCTTTTTCTTTTTCTTTTCTCTTTCTTCTTTTTTTTTTTGAACTTTACTAAGTCCAAAGAAGCTGCCAACCTTCAGGCATGGGTGCATGTCTTTCCAGTGGGACCCCCTAGAACAACATTTTATTTTTGAGTGCCCTTTTTTATTACTCTTACTCCCATTTTCATTAGATCTACAAGGATCTTAGTATGACCACGTTGCATGATAACTCCCACAGATGTCACCAAAGAGAATTCGCAAGTCCTCTTGATGTCATATCCTAATCATTCCCTCTTGGTTCATCCTTCTTCATTCTAGGTACAATGAACACAAAATTAATTTTAAGTTTTTAGAATGTCAAGAATATCATTGTATCCTTGAATAGAACCTCTAATTTGTAGAATGGATGAGTGGATGTAATGGACTTACTATCGAAATAATTGATCATTTGAGACTCAATAACATAGAACACACCTCAACCAACGAGCCACATGAGTGTTTTATTCATAGATAACATAGAACCCTAAACCCTAAACCCTAAACCCTAAAACAAAAAGTTGAAAGATGAAAAACTGGAAAACAAAAAGTTGTAAAATCAAAAGAAAAATAAAAAGTGATTATTAATCCTACTTGTTATTAGAATGGGATATATCCCTCATAGCTAGATGGTTGAGGATGTCAAGGATTAATAATTGACGACAGGGATCCTTGCATGTTGGAAGTATTGGAACTTGGCCATACTTATGCCGTTGGGTTTCACACACTGGGTTATAGTAAGCATAGTGGGGCAACTTATACAATGTAGTTCCTAGATTACAAGTTGACCCACTATGATATTTACGACCGTTAGATGGTATGAAAGGATTGGGATGATGCCTTCCATGGCTATGTTCATTGGGTTGTATTGTTGTCGGAGCGTGAGTTGGTGGCCCTGTTGAAGTAACATGAGGCGTGGGGTTCGAAGAAAAGGGTGCACCACAGTGTTGAGCTTGTGCTGAGTTGGAGGATGCAGTGGCTTATGAATTATGTTGTTCCTTCTTATGGTAGTGTTTAAAGAAGGGGTGCCTTTGATGTTGCTAAGGTTTCTCACTACTGTTGGTAGTAGTGGCACAAGTAACATTCATGGGTTGTTGCTGTGGTGCAGGCACCTTAGGAACAACTGGTGGCAATGTATAAGGAGGGAAAGGATGAGAATGTTGAAAGTTAGGAGGAGTATAGGGTGCATAAGGTGGTGTTTGTGTTGAAGGTATGGGCTGATAGTATTGAGGAGAATGGTACTGTGGTGAGATAAAGTGTGTTGGACCAATTGGCAAAACAGGATGTTGAACAAGATAAGCATTTGGATTCGGACAATATGAAGGGTGCCTCTAGTTTAGTGGTGGTCTCCCCCATGACTAGGATTTTTAACACTATGATCAAACACAGTATCTCTGTATGAACTCTAGATGTAACATGTTTCCCCAATGCTCATGTAAATGTAACAATATTGGGCATTGGCCCTTAGGGTGATCATATAGGCATATGTTGCATTCCTATGTATGATTGGCAGTTGACCTCTTCTTTTCTTTATCCCTTCTTTCCAATTGTCTAAGGTTTTGTCCTACTTCTTGGGTTTTCAAAACTTTATCTCCAATAATGTTGATAAATTCTCCATACGTTTGATACATCCATTCCAACATCTTATTGATCTTTACCTTGGCTTCTTCTAATGTTTTTTGTGTTGGAAAAGATGATGTTTCCACCTTGAGAGTGGTTGATTTCTCCTTTTTATGATAATGGACCTTTGTTACATTGAGATTTTGGTCTTGTTGATGCTTTTCAATACTCTCCCATCGAGCCATATCTCCTTCTTCTTTCGCTACCCGCTTAATAAGCTCTTGAACTTGATGGGTTCGTAGTTCGTATAGTTGACCTTAGGCATACATTCCTAAGGTTTCTCTTGTTGCATCACGAAGCCCATCAATAATATGGTATATTAGCCTTTCCTTGGAAAACCCATGGCTTGGACAGTTGTTTAACAGTGAATAATACCTTTCTAAGGCCATGTCCAAGGGTTCATGTTGTGCTTATTTCCATCCTTGGATTTGTTTCCTCAAGGCTAACACTTTTGCATAGGTTTGATATTTTTCATTAAAGACTTCTACCATTATTGACCAGTGTCGTATTGAATTTTGTTTTAACAATCTATACCATACTTTTTCTTGGTCAACGAGTGTCATAGGAAAGAGATTAAGTTTTTGCCAACCATTATCAATGTTGTTCCATGCGCAGGCATCATAGAAGGCTTGTAAATGTTGATGCAGATCTAAGTCATAGCCTCCTGAAAATTTAGGAAAGTTGTTTAAATCAAGTCTGGGTAGATGACTCTCTTTACGATGCCTATGGAAGATTCGAATAGGCTCTTGTATTTTCGGTAAGCTTGTAGTGGCCAGTAGGGGTTCATCATCATTGGGTAAGTTATGCTTTCATGTGTTAGGATGACATTACTTTCATTCATGTTTATAAGAAACCCCCACTTCAGGTTGTGTACTCCAATCTTCATCGTCATATAGTTTGTTGGTTCTTCAATGAACTTCCTTACTAAGTATGGCATTATTGTAATCTTGTAGGAGAGGCATTGTTGTGAAGTTGTGTGTGAATTACGTGTGACTTTTTAATAATTATTTTTTCTAAAACATATATCATTAAGTCCTTATACAATGACCTTGTATGATATAACTAATTTAGATAACTAGCACCGTCCTCGGCAACGAAGCCAATGATGAGTGGCGAGATACCCCGACACTCAACCATACAAATACGAGCGTTTTCATGTGTGATCTAGTCAAACTCCGCAGATGGACTAGTTGTGGCACCTAGATTGTTAACCTTAGGTCACAATTCGTTGTCTTCCCACCTAGACTAGTATTAGCTTTGTCACGTATGGTTTAGTCCAGAGTGTGTATGATGTGTTCCTAATTTAACACTACTCTTGAAGGCAATAGAAAGAAAGTAATATTAACTAATCTAGGAGAGAAAGGATAAGAGAATCTAATTTATCCTAAGTGCAATGAGTATCCATTCCTTAATTATCCGTACACATCTTGGACTTCGTGCACGACTACCACTGGGATTACCAAGTGCAAATCCTAGATACACGACTAGGTTACCAAGTAGTCATGCTTAAATGCTCGTAATCAAGTCATACTCATTCCACATTTTAACGTGAGATTAAGGGTGAGAGAGTATTAACTAGAAAAGTAGTAAATAATAATTAATTAATTAAATAACAAAGTGAATGCTACAATGATGAAGTAATCTCTATCTTCATTGCCAGTCATGTGCGTGTCCAAGTACGTCACACTCGAATAAAGGATGTCGTACAATTACATTCACCACACTACAGGCATACATGGGAAATTAATCCATCTTTGGAGGGATCAAACTACTAGAGTTTTGCTACAATCTAAATCTATTAATCAAAAACTAAAATCTAAAAACTTTCAAACAAGGAAGAGTCGCCTCTTATTTATAGAACTGGTGGCGGGCTGTGATATCGCATATGCGATATCGCAAGAAAAGATGTGACTCATGCGATATCGTGTCTCATCACCTACAAGATTAGTTAATGGAACAATTGAAGCAATCATTAACATCATCTACAATGATGAAAAAATGGCCTAAGCTACCAAAGTATGTATTGATTGACTTTTATAAATTTAATGGATACATACAAAGCTCTCCATTTTCAAGAACTTATGTAAAAAAAAAAAAAGTTTATGTTACTTGATAATAAAATGGCCCAATTCATTCTAACTTGCTTTTCTCATCTTCCACCTTGACTAAGCATAACAACACAAAAACTATACTACATATGTGATAAATTAAGTCCCTATATTATATATGTGATAAATGAATTTCTGCCAGTTTCATCTTTGTTCTTATCATACTAGGAGGAGCAAGTCATGATTTAGGATGAGTAGGTTTTCCTACTATCAAAACTAGAACATAATGATTGGTATGTAAGAGTGATTGATAAAACCCTTATGTTATTAGTTGCAATCATATCTACAATATCATAGCTATGCATCAATAATTGTAGATGCAATGTAGTGGGCCATGATCGTGCCTATAAATACCAATCCACCATAATATCAAAATGAAGAATTTTCACTAACACTTAGCCAGATTCTTGTAGTTTATTTTTGTAACTTAGACATGGTGGTAGACTGAATGGCTGTAGTGTGGTCTTTAATAATTGTACATAATATTTTTTTGAGTGGGTTGTTCATGGGTATAACTCATCACCAAAAATGAAGATTAAGATGGTTTCTAAATATTGTAGCATTTCACTTAACTCATTTTTACTTAGCTTAATTTTACCTTTTGGCATGTTTACTATTTTAAAGTTATTTACATTTTCCAAGAACTTTACTTTTTAAACATCTTTTAGTAAGGCAATATAAGTATGACTAGTTTCAAGCATGATGTGTAATTGTTTAGTAATCCAATATGGAGTTCACTTGATTTTCTTAGTAGTGGATTCATTTGGTAATCTTAGTGATTGTAACATGAACCCTTGATGTGTTTGACAATGTAGGAGAGGATACTTATTACCATAGGCTACATCAAACTTAAATTTTTGTCATACTTAGACTTAGATTTTATCCTGAGACATTAAGTTTACTTTCATAATGTTAGCACTTAAGATAATTAGATTCAATAAACATCAGTGTATCATATGCCTCACTAAGAGTTAAACCATACAACCTGCACTTCACTAACTCAACATGAGAAGACAACGATCATGAACTAAACATCAATTGCTAGCATACTTAGATTGTCCATCCACGAATTATGATTAGGTCACATGTGTACACTCATGAATTGAATGATTGAGTGTTGGAATAACCAACCACTCATCATCGATGCCATTATCAGGGATGTATCAATGTTTTCTAAGTAGTTGATTTTATAAAGTTTGGTGTATCCAGTATTATCAATTATATCTATCACACTTAATATAATTTCTTAAAAAGTACATACACTTAAGCATCAAGCACTTAATATGGCTTCCAAAACTAAGGAAAAATCATGATTTTATACTCAATTTAATAAGAGTCATGATAGGACTTATGATAAAGACAATTGGAGTGCACTAATGTAAACTAAAATTTGCTATGCTTACACTAATTCTTACTATCTTAACTTCACATTTGTTTTTAACTAGGATGAACAACTCAGATGGAGAGATTTACAAGGAAACATTATCTTACCTCTAGAACATTCAACACCATTAATGCTTCAAGTAACCCTTATGAGGTCAAACCTTAGCCATGTTCAAGAAGGCTACCACATCATTGAAACACCTCAAGAAAATTCATGTTGTGCACAAGAAGCTTGGTAACCAAGATCTACATTGTAATTTGATAAGGATTTAAAGGTAGAAACAATTACCTTGTTCTCTCATCAAAATTTAATCTCGGGGACTTATTTTTTAAAAAATATTAGACATATTTCTCATGTAAAATAAAGTTCATAGCTCACAAGCTATGAATTTTATTGGTCCAGCATATAAGAGCCAAATGTCTCACATGCTAGTAGCCCATATGCTACAATTTTAGGTGGTAAAAAGTGTCAAATACACTATAATTCTAAGCCCAAAATATCTATCCCATACATTAAAATTTTGGATGGCAAAAATTGTCAAATATGTTGTAATTCTAGCCCAAAATGTCAAAAATGTTGGTAGTTTGTATGTTGTAGATTTAGGCCATCCAAAGTATCAAAAAAATTGTAGAAAATGTCAAAATTTTGCTAGAATCAAACCATCAGAGAATTAAAAAAATCATGGCCTATTTAAGCTAAAGCTTTTATCATTTTTATCCAAGGCTCATTGATCCTAGGATCAAAACTATTTTTCAATGAGATTTTTAGTTCTTCAACACTAAATTTTTTAGTCATTACAATTTTCTTGTGCTAGAAGGAGAACCTCTACCTAACTTCTTAGCCAAAAACCTTGTTTGTATGAACATGTCTACCTATTTTTGCCTTTGAATATGTATCATGTTTAACAAATTAGACATTGTGTGGGATTTTCCATAATCCCAGCATGTGACATCTTACAGTTTTGTTCTTAATTTTACATTAGAAAATTAAAACAAAACTTGTTTATCACTATTTTTACAATGTAGTGTATAGCGTTACACTTGTTCTCTACACTTTACAATAAAAAAACTTAACTTTCATCATTAGTATGTGCATTGCTACTCTAGTTTCTTGCACTATAATTATAGTTGCAATGCATACTATTTTTCCATCTTCTATGTTTGTAGTTTGCAAATTTTCACTTGTCCATATGCTAAAGCCTATTTACATTTTTCTTAGCCTTACCAAATATGCTAGGAAAGTTAAAAATTTTATTATTATAGTTGTAATGTGTGTGCTATTTTTCCATCTCTGTTGTTACATTTTAAGTTGAATTTTCCTTATACATTAAACTTCACATGCTATAGCTCTACATGCTATAGCCTCACATGTTACAACTCTTCACAAGCTATAGCCTCACAAGCTGCACTCTCACACATTGGGAATTTTATGCATTGGGAATTCCACATGTTGGAAGCATCATACATTGGGAGCTTCACATGTTGGAAGTATTACATGTTGTAGGCTTATATGCTATAATCTACAAAATCATTGCCTTATTTGCATAATACCATGTCCTTGCACTATTTATGCCTTATCATCACTTGAACATTTTGCCACACAATATTGTACATATGACCTTAAACTAGGAAGTTGTTTAGATCTACGATCCTAAGGATCTAGTTGTGATAGAGTGTAGATAATTCCTTAGGCAACTAGGACTAGACTTAACCTACAAAAATATCAACAAAGAATACTATAACTTCATTTGTGTAAAAATCGAAGTTAGCATTCTTATATCACATGTAGAATCATAATCCAAATGTTAGTTTGAGATCATCCACAGAAACAAAAAAAGTGTATTTCCTCCTTGTATGACCACATTGAATTGACAGAATTTCACACATGCATGTTAGCACAACTAGTGGACATAAAAGGACAAGTGAGAAAGTTAGTTCAAACCAAAACCAAGAGGATCAAGAAGAGTTTGGGGCTGAGTATGAACCAAATACATTCTTAGGGGACCTTTTGCAGAAATTTGATCAAGTTACCATTCCCAATTCTACATCCTCTATCTTAGTGATCGATCAAGCATTCTCTGTGACCTTTGCAAGTTAATTGTTACAACCTCCATTTTTTACTTTCATGTTCACCTCAACACCTATTTTCACAATGCATCAATATTAACTAGTTTCCCATTCCACCTTGTTGTTTACATTCATGCCTTTTGAAACTCAACCTCATTCAATGCGATCGTCACGAGTGATATCTACCAAACCAACTCCTTTTATCATCCTAGCAAGCCCCTCTTTGGGACATCAAGTCTTATAAGCCTTTCATACCCCCTTCATTTCCTTCATTATGCATGTTCTAACTCAAACATACTTCTCCCTATTCAACCCCCTATGATGGTGGTCATACAACCTCAAGTCATTCATCCTTCTTCCTAACCATTAGTACAAATGCCCCAACCTATACGAGCACTGTAAGGCCTGGATCATGTCTTTTAAATGATCTACGACCTCACTAAAGTACTACCAAAAATTAAATCTAGTACTACTTACAAGGTAAACATTATGGACTTCTATCTAGATGATCCCATCAGCTCTATCATCCCATAGATAACTATTCCTATAGGCATTCCAATCCCTCACTTTACCAAATACAACATTGTGAACAATCCAAATGTTCATATCATTACTTTTCATTTTGAGTACCTATTGTTACAAGCTTGGCCTCATATAGTCATGTGCATGTTTCCCATGTCTCTAGTTGAAAAAGCCTTGGGCTAGTACCATGCACTACCTAGAGGCTCCATTTCCTCTCTAAATAACTTGATTACACAATTTTTTAATCATTTCAAGTATAACTTGAAGCCCAATACAGTATTAGATCAACCTATGGAAGTGAAATAGGAACCCCTTGAACTTGTCCAAAAGTTTTTACAGAGATGGAATTCTGTTCTTAATAAAATTCTTGAACCCATCTCTAAAATGCATCTTTTGGCCATCTCCAAGGGGATGGTTAATGATTTTATCAAGTGTAAACTTTACTACTTAGACCCTTAGTCACTTAGTCAAGCCTTTTCCTAGACAAAAAACATAAAAGATATTGCATAAGCCACCAATGACCCAACCATCATAGCATATAAGAATCAAAATATGAGGGATATAGATAAGGGAAAATAAACCGATGTATCCATGGCCACAATGGTTAATGAACCGAAGACAACATAGGAACTAAAAATAACACAACCCAAGATCCCCATCACCACTAGTCAACCATTAACATCTAGTTCTTTTACATCCAACCCTCCAAAACCTAACTTCAAATGGAAATATAGGTCTAAGTACACCATGCTACCCATGAAACCATCAAATTTTCTTAATTAGTTGCTCAAGAGTGGCCGTATCCAATATAAGAAATTATGTGAGAATGCTCGTAAGAGGTATGAATGCTTATGTGATATCACCAAGGATCCCATAATAGCCATAAAAGATGATTCTCCCATGCTTAATTACTTCAAAATAGACTGATTCTACCACTACCATTAGTTTCTTAGCCATGATATTAATTTTTTCTTAGTTCTAAAAGATAATGTACAGAAGATGACAGATAGTGGAATGTTGGTTCTAGATGTGTCTAATGTAGTCAGGTCTCAAAATCAATCCATGTAGGTGTACAAAGTCCCTCTTAATGCTAACAATGATCCTTTCAATATAGTTATCTTCAATGTTCATGAAAAGTCAAAAAATTTTAGGGAACCATTTTTTGTTCAAGTACTTCCTCCTAACAAATAGACTTCTATGAGTTCAAGAACTCCATTTGCTATAAGGATACCATCACCTATGGCTCTCAAAGAATATTTTTTCATTAGAGTGTCCCCTTCCTCCACCTCTAAACCTACAACTCAATTTGACCAACATCCTCTTATAGTAGATAATGTCTCAACCTCTTCCTAGATGAATAACAAGAAATCATAGCCAAAGTAATGCAAGAAGCTAGCTTGTAAGCCTAAGGCTAAGAACACTAACTAACCAAATGTGTAAAAGGAAGTAGGCCTATCGAAGCCTATTCCAATTTTAGCTGTACCCATGGGTGACAACATTCAAACAACATTTTCCAATCAATCCAAGAAGGATAACCTCAAACAACTGAAGGAAAAGGGGCAACAAAGAAACCATAAAACATAAGGTCAAGATCCTAGGTAGAATGAAGGAAGTCAAAGCCAACAAAATTGACAAGGCAACCAATAATGATAAATACTTCCTCACTACCATGAAGTAGGTAAATCTCTCTTTAAATAGAATAATACTTTTTTTGAGCTTGTATGACTTGGTTATGATCTTCCTTATCCACCATGAACCCTTTTTTAAGATGTTAGCTTCTATTCTTATGACTGAAGATATCCCAACCAACAATGAGTCTATCCATGTAGCAATAACACCACCCTTGTCTAGGAAAGAAATGAAGCCAACTATATTAGCATTTCATGATAGTGAGGTGAAAACCAACTCATAAAGTTATAAAGTATCAAGACCTTCCCTCTTCATAATAATAAGAGTTGGCTAATACAAGGTATACTGGGTGCATGTTGATGAAAGGGTGATGAGAAACATTATACCCTTTCCTATCATGGAGCATTTTGGCTTGGTAGAGAACATTCAAAGCACCTTCACCTTTGTTCTTAAATCCTTTAATGGATAACGAGATAGCAATGAGATGACGCATTTTGCTAGAATTCATTGCTAGGAAATAATTCCCCACATATTTTGATTTCTTATTGGTGGAAGAGACATCAAATTTCAACTTAATCCTAGGGAAATCTTTGTTAGCCAAATTATGAGTAGTCTCTTTCCAAATCCATCGAGAAATTCATCTACCTTACAAGGGAGATGAAATTATAATACATAGAGCTGATGCAATCCCCTTGTTCATCAAAAATATTAACATAGAGTAGGAGTTTGAGGTGGAGTTGTCATGAACCACCATTTTGTGTTGGTTGCAATGTCGTGTACACAACGTTAGAGTTGCAACATTGCATACATGATGTCGAGGTCTTGATGCATCATCACATAAGTAATGTCGAAACATCTACCCTAGGTCTATAAATACCACACCTAGGCTTTAGTTTTAAATATTTTTTGATAGTTAGTTTTTGCTCATCCTTAGTCAAAGTATCAAAGCTCTTGCAAGTTATTTTCCTCAGAGTTAGAATATGTTTTGAGTGCCACAAAAGGAGTCTAAAGTGTGTATAGTTCTTTGTTAGGTCACTAATGTACCTGAGCATAATAGTATGATGGGAATAAAATGAAGTCTTTTAACAATCCTTGTATCACTGAGAATAGCTTAATATTTTATTTAGTGCATGTTACTTTCTCATTCTTTATTTTAATGCATTTGAATTAAGCAATTTATATCCAGCAATTAATGAACACAAGCATGACCACTTTGAGCATTCATATAGTACTTGGTAACCTAGCAACGCTTAAAATTTGGTAGCCCAGTAGTGATATATGTGTTTAGGATGTGTCTAGGAAAGTGGTACAGTTACTTGTGTTAGGCTAGCTAGGCAATAGACATTAGTTTTTAATATACCATATCCTTATTCTTATTGTAGGTAATTACATCCATAAAATATAAAATAACAAAAATTTATACATCTCAATTATACTTAAACCATACCCTTGAGCCTCACAAGTGTAGTTGGGAAGACAACGAATGTTCTCAACGTCATTTCACTTCCTAGAGAAACTCGTGTATGAGATAACTATAGGTCCATGAAATTTGATTGGATCACGTGTAACACCTTAGTGATTCGTATGGTTGGGCATATGGGTACCTTGCCACTCATCATTGGCACCATTTCTAGGGACCTTTTTTTCGTTTTGTGCACTATTTAGGACTTAGTGAATAGTATTTCACTCTTTGGAATGAACCATAGAGTCATATCTTATTTCATAATTACTATGACAAATTCTCATAGCACATTGTGATTTTTATTCACTAACTAAAAAGGTCTTCTTCTTATAGGAGTGCTTCTCCTCCCAAGGTCAATAGAGTTAATCTACAAAATCTTCAATGGTATTGAATTATATATACTCATCTTGATGAGTATGCGCCAAACTTCATCTTCATCCTACACCAGGATGAATAGTTGCAGTCAGGTGACATGAAGGGCAACATTGTGTTGCCACCTAATTGTGCTACTCCTACAATGCTCTATTAAATGCTTGAATAATGTGGTCTTCAAGACCACCATGGGGAGTATATTTTGGAAGATGTTGATGCTAGGGATTACTATCCCACTGAAGCAGAACATCTACAAGATCGACAGCTAGAGTAGCACTATGAATTTTTGAAGGGAAAAGGACTTAACAATTCTCTATTCCTGTTGTACCAACAAGCTAGTGGGGAACCCTTCTCTATGGATTTTTGATTCAATGAAACTCCTCTCTTTGAATTTGGTAATAGAGATCAAAACCAAAATTTGCACTCCATAGTTTACAATCCTCATTTTAGTAACTAGGGATCTAATGACAAAGAAGGATTTAGGAGGAGGGGGAGGCAAGTTAAGATAGGGATGCAAACAAGAAGCACGATCATGATTGTGGTCGTGATCATCGAAGAGGTGGTAGTAGGCACCATGATGATGTTATTTGTCCTTCCTCTTCCCCTTCATCATCATCTTCTTATTCTAGCTTTGACCATGACCATAAAAGACAAGACCATGATGAAGGTGATCAGAATTAATGAAATGATCAATGGGACAAAAATAACCAAAGGGACTATTGAGGTAGAAAAGATCAAGGGCATAGATGTTCAAGAGAGGCACATCACCATGAATGAAAGGGTAGTAGAGGGCATTGTAGGCATCATGATCAAGGCCTTGATGAGCCTTTATTTGCTACCCAAAGTATGATTAACATCACATAGGTAGTCAGAATTCCAACAAGGCATGTGAAAGATAGTCGAATCAAATGGTTAAACATGAAAAATATCCCTTAATTTAAAGGAGGATATAACTCTAATCCATAGAATCATCTTCAATCTTTCCAAGATGCATGTGCCTTGTAGAACATAGAGAATGAGTGGCAGAAATTGAAGTTGTTTCCTAAGACACTCATCAAAGAAGCTTCTTGGCTATTCCAAGTTACCCTTTCAAGTTTATGTTTTTGTCCCTTGCCTCTAGTAGCTCTAATTGGGTTGCAGTAATACTATGCAAAAGACCAAAGACATTTGAAAGCAATTGCCCTATTTCCACTAGTTGGTTTAGCAATTCTTCATGCTATGTTGTGCTTAATTTTTTGATTATGATCCCTACGGATGTTTGCACATCTTTGAGTGCAATGATGTCTAGTATAGATGCTATAGGTGCATTGAGTGTTTTGGAAATTCTATCAGCAACCACCTCTGTTGCTATCTCCTACCCTTGGTGCTACATCACTAGTACTATTGCCCCCTCACCTTCCTTCAAGCATACCAAGAAGGTCATGGAATTCCTAGAGATTTTTGAGAGTGTTTGTTGCTTTGCAAGAGATACCATGACCTCTCTAGTGCTAGGATTTGACCTCGTAGAAAATTATGTTTGTAGGGTCAAGAAAATGGATCCACCTACCCCCATCAGGCTAACTATTTAGGCCACCTTGTTTAGTTGACTCATTGCCAGTTGGTACATAGATGGATCCCCACCACTCATGTCTATTTGCTAAAGAGCCATTCTTGGTATTCATGTAATCATTGGATTATTGCAGTGACATCTGACATAGTTTTTTGATTGCCAAGTGGAGGTGGTGGCTACTACTCCTCTTCTTGAATGATTGTTACAGATGTTTTTTTCTTTGATCATCTCTACATAATTAGTGATTGGAGCATGTATGATGGCATCATTTGTATAACAAACTATTTCTCCCCTCCGATAGGGTTTTTTGATGAGACATAGAAAGGGAAGTGCCTTCCTTCCACATTCATTCTCTTTAAAATTATTCTCCATCTTTAGATAGATCAGCTGTGGAAGTTTGACATAGAATCTCCCACTCAGAGTAGAACACGCATGGGAAGAAAAGGTGCTAATCTTGCTAGGCCTCATCATGGGGTTTAGGTGGATTCTTTCTACCAGTGTAAGTGCATCAAAATCCTTGTGGTCGACACCATAGCACCATTGCATCCATTTCTTTTTGATGTTAGGGTCTTCTTACATTGGAATCTTAGTGAGATTCACCCTAGTTTCTAGTAACCCAAGCACTTTAGCAATGGCCTACACCAAGTAGAACACTAAGATGTCCTTGATTTTGGCTGTTGAACTAGCCTACCTATTGTTCTAGAATATGAATGTCTCTCCCATGTATCACTCCCATATGGAAGTGATAATTGGCCATATGGGAGAGGTCTTCAATTGGTCTTACACTTCTTTAGGTGCCTACTCCAAGAAAGGGCCAAAGTTTAACTCCTAGAGCACTATTTTTTGGATCTCCCTTAATATGATTTGATTCAAGCAAGCTTCTGTTTTGGTCACCTTAAGATTTTCTTACTGAGCTAGTGCCTCATCTTGATGAAAACATTCCATTTTTGTTGTTGGTTCTAAAATCTAACAAATGGATTCCACCTCAACCTCTTCCCTAAGAGGACCTATGGGGTGGGCTACAAGTGATTCTTCATGGGCTTGTTCTTGGCCCCTTCCCATTCTTGGTCATTTCTACCTTGGTTGAGATAGTCCTCCTTCTTGCATGTGTTTGCTTTTTGGTGCCATATGCAATCACAACACATCCATGGATTCGTAGATATAATGTGTAACTTTGAATTTTTGAATACCTTATCTCATCAACTAGTTACACTTGGCTAAGGTTGGACCATGGTAGATTAATTATTTATTATAGATGTCACCAAAGCTTTTTGGAAATATTTAACTCTTGTAATTTGATGTTTAAATGTTGATTTGTTAGTTAAACCTTTGTGGTAGTTAGAAAGAATGGAAAAAAAATTTCTATCAAAAATGTCACATTTATGGTCCCCACGATTAAGAGCTCACCTTTAGGATTTACAAGGTAAAAGAACGAAGTGATTTGGATAAATGGTTAAAAAATTATGGGCTCTAGAAGGATCTAGGCTCTAAAATATAAAAAACTTCCTTGGCATTTGTGAGCAAATGTGAATATTTCTAAGGGGATCACACATATTTATACTAGTTTTGGGCTACATCATTGGGGCCATGTATACAAGGCCTTGTATACACATCAGCTCCGTTGACGGGGCCCATATACGAGGTCCTTGGATAAAATTTTCAAATGTGAATATCTTGAAAAATACAAGGAATTATTAAATGAATTTGAAGTCCATGGAGTTCTAGAAAAGCAAAGAATATGATGAAATCATTGAAGAGGATCTTTGAAAGCTCAAAAATTAAAAAATCTAATGGAGAACATGTATATATAACAAAATATGTAAAGGAGTACATGGTTTGATGTGGAAGATGGATGTACAAAACATTTTGGTTACAAGAATATCTAAGGATAAGGTGCTTAATGAACCCAACAAAGAGATATGCAAGTGGATCCTCCCCATAGCAAGCACATGCCTTATTGCCCATGCAAAACCTTAACCTAAGGAGTTTGTGGGCCCTATAGGTGATTAATGGTTGATGGAAATTAAGCACCAAAACCTAGAAGATTCTACCAAAGAATCCAAGTACATCAAACAAAGACACCAAATCAAGAACATGGACACCACCAGTGTGGTGAGTTACGGGCAACATAGATAGATGATGGAGAAGGTAGAATGGAATTCCAAATTGAGGTCATAAGAAGTCCCTTATAGATTTTTGTTTAAGTGACTTGAGAAGATCCATCCTTAGCCCAGACCAAAACTAATCACTTTCAGTGACTTTGCATCACCACTCTATGATCGATCCACCCCCTTAAGACATAAAAGTGCTTCCACAAAACAACCACCATTCTATAAAGAGAAGAAAAGAGAAGCAAGAAGTCAAAGATGGCCTTAGTTAGAGGGGACCTTTAGGCATGGGTAACATGTCTTTCTAGTTCCATAACCAGTGCTTGTAGCCCATTTATTTGTCTAAAGTGTGTGCTTTGAATTTCCATCATGTTTTTTTTTTGTTTCTTCTTTTTTTTTCTTTTTGGATGAAAACCACACCATGCAAAGACTTTATTTAAATTCCTATTATTAGTCAACATCAAAAAATAAGTAGGCTATAAAAACACTCATGCACCCGAGCAAGTAGAAGAGTACAAAGAGTATTGAGTCCCCTTGAATTCACACCCTATACAAACCTTTGAATCCTTCCCAATTCCAGAAAGTACCAAGGTCACAAATTTATTAAAAGTTTATTTAATGAAAGGGACCTCAAACTTCCAAAATGAAGAAAATCATAGAGTTTGTGGATGGGTTGATGTCATGGGCTTACTACCTATTCCATGAAAAAAAAAACCATGACTTAGCCATCAGTATAAAAATTCAAAAATAGAAAATAGACATTAGCAAACAAAAAATTAAGCACAAACCACCATTGTGTCCTATTGGCACAAAGAATTTTTATTAACAAAAATTAAAAAATCATACTAAAAATAAAGTAAAAAATATATAAGAAAGTGTAAAATATCCAAGAAAGATTTAAATGTACTAATGATGTTGTCAAAAAATGGTGTAAAATAGGAAGAAGTTTTAAAATCAAAAAGGTGTAAAATAAAAAAATTGCAAAAAAAATGTGTAAAAATAAAAATAAAAAAACTATGGAGCCACGTATATGATTAGCATGAATGACGATATCCCCCATGACTTAGTTGGAAGGAGGAGGTTCAAAAAATTGAGCATGATTGCCCATCTGTTGAGGTATTTTTTGCACTAGCTTGCTTGGGCTCGTGGAAAGGCTTTATCTATTGGATGTTGACCAACTAATTTTTGTTTGGGCTTTTAGATTTGTATATGATCATGACCCCAGAAGGAAAGGTTTCATCAATTATATAAGACCCTTTTCACAATCTTTGGAATTTGGTTTTTTTCAGTACATGGGTGGGATTCCAATAGAGAAACTTATCTTCTAGTTAAAATTTTACTTTCCATATTCTAAGATCATGACATCGCTTGTTGAATGCCTTATGTACTTCATTCAAAGACAAGTTTACTAATCGATTTTCATCTAGCACATTTGGGTTGATCAATCTTTCTTTTTGTGCCAAACTTAGGTCAAGATCCAGGTCATAGGCTATTGAGAGTGTACTGAGCTCAAATTGAATTGGGAACATTGGATGTTTTCCATACACTAGCTCATAGAAAGAGTAGTCAAGAGGAAGTTTTCATGTTGAGTGATAGGCCCAAAGGGCATTGTTGAGTTTTTTTCTCTGGTTTCTCTTTTATTTGCTAATAGTTCTTATTAGAATCTTTATAATCTCCTTGTTAGTCACCTTTACTTGACCATTAGCTTGGGGATGATAGGTTATTGTTAATTTATGTTCAACCTCTAATCATTGCAAGAGTTTTCAAAAAGTGGCAGCTATAAAATGGGTTTCGTTGTCAGAAATTAGTGCACATGGCACCCCAAACCTATTCACAACATTTTGTTGTACAAATTGAGCAATAGTGGATGGTGTACAATCAGTGATGGCTGCTACCTCTGTCCATTTGGTACAATAGTTAATGATGATAATTATATATGCCTTCCCATTGTACATGGGTGTTATGGGACTCATGAAATATATGCCTCATATATCAAATGGTTCTAGTGGTTGAATCCACTATTGAGGACCCTCCATTCATGTGATCGTCCCACCATCTCATTGATAACATTCATAGGATTGGAAAAATTGGTGGGCATCCTTGAAGATTATGTGCCAACAGTATCCTATCATCAAAATTTTTATGGCCATGCATCTCCCATCATAGTGGCCCCACAAGGACCTTTATGAGCCTCTTGGAGAATGTGCAATTGATCTACATCAAGTACACACTAGCAAATCAAGCCATCAGCAGATACCTTATAAAGATGTCTATTGATTTCCATGAAGTGCTTAGCCCAATGAAGAAACTATCATTTCTTCTTGTGTTCTAGATCTTGTGGCATCTCCTAAGTGAGAAGATAAGTGAGGATTCCATCATATCATTTTGGTTCTTTGAGCATTTTTTCATTTATTGCAATAGCAAAGAGGAGTTCATCGAGATATTGATTAGAGAGTAGACTCTCCACCTCTTTGTTATCCCATTGTAATCGAAACAAGTGATCAGCGATCATATTCTTAGTTCCCTTTGGGAGGCATTACAATGTTGCCTTTCATATCACACCATCACAATTGTTCATCTTGATGGAGGATGAAGATGAAGTTAGGCACATACTCATCTGGATGAGTATATACCAACTTACATTCTTGAGGGACCGGTGGTTTAGTATCATCACACCTATGAGAACATGACATTTTGCAATACAAATAAAATATTAGTGTTCTTATATGATTATATTTATTTTTGAGAATGATTTTGACTGTAGGGTTCATCCAACAATGTTAATGATGTTCATTAAACCTAGATAGTACACATTTCAAACAAAAAGAGTCCTTGACAATGGTGCCAATGATGAGTGGCTGAGGTACCCCTATGTCCAACCATATGAACCATGAAGCATTCATGCACAATTCAGTTTAATTGCATAGACTATATGTCTTCCAGTACACTAGTCTTATAGGAAGTGAACTTTTTCCTAATAGTTATTTGTTGTCTTCTCAATTACACTTGTGAAGCACAAGGTATGGTTAAGTGTAATTGAGGCATATGATTTTTATTATTTTATTTTTTATGCTCTTGATGCTTAAAATAGAGAATTTAAGTATTTTAATAACTAATTTAATTTAACTAATTAACTAATCTCTAACTAGTTCTAACATAAGCATCATATCCCACTTTCCATGTCTTGAACTCACATACCCACTATTAGGGTTACCAAGTGCTATGCTACTAGATGAACCAAGTAATAAGGCTACTGGGATTACCAAGAAAATATGTGTTTACACTCAAATTGGTCATACTTATGCATTTAATCTATTTAGCTTAATTAATTAACTAGTCACTGGAAATCTAATTTAGCTTAATTAATTGCATAATTAATGAAAATAACAAATGCATAAATGAATCATTAATTTATTCCAATGCGACAAGGTTTGATCAAAATGCTCATCTTTATTGCCATTTACATTAGTTTGTTTAGGTACAACAGTGCTCAAATAAAGATTTGTACACTTTTTGACTCCTANTTTTAGGTACAACAGTGCTCAAATAAAGATTTGTACACTTTTTGACTCCTACTGCAGGCACTTAGAGAAATATTCTAACTCTCAAATGACAAAACTACAAGAGCTCTACTACAACTATCACAAGACATGCCATAAACATAGTTGATGAGCACTAATTTATAGACTTTATTTAGGGTCTATGTTGATGAGGCCCCATAGATGTAGCAAATGCTCTTTTGACATGGCCCCATCGACAACGCAAAACCATGTAGATGGGGATGCATCGACTGGGCCACATTGACAAGGCCATGTCAATGGAGGCTTGTTGACATGACACAATGACAATTCATCATTCTCTTTCCTATACAATTTATTAATATTAATTAGTATAATTTTTACATTTCCACCCACATTAATTATGATGGAATAAGTACACTAAGACCTCAAACATTAAACATGTATTAACTTGATAATCTCAACAATTCACATGTGAATCCAAAAATGTGTACACAAGGTTAATGAAGCAAACACTAGTACCTTAGGCTAGCTTAATATTTATTTTTAAAATTAATTTATTATTTTTAGTAAATTTCTATAACTAGTAATAATGATTAAAACATCATTGATCATATGCCTTAGTTACATTTAACTAGACTATCTAAGGCCACTATGAGTGTAATCAGGAATACAATGATTTGCAATCTAACATAGCTACACTAGATGGTAAACCTATCTCATCTAAAGATTATGACGTGATCTACAATGATACTTATAGATTATATGGTTGGGCATTGGATATATTCACAATTTATCACTACTCATGAGTAACCTAATTCTGGTTAAGAGGCCAACTACCAATTGTAGATAAGTAACACTAAATAATATTCTATTCATAATGCTATGGAGAGCCTATCAATAATGCTAAATAATATTGTATCTATAATGCCAACACATTTGATTCAAGTGAATCCATGACTTCTATGTTTATGCCTTTATACTACAATGTACAAGGAATGAAATTCAGAAGGACAAGAAGAGCATGTAGGAAAAACAACAATCTATGAGAATTCAAAGATATTTTGCAATACAAGATTTATTACCAAAATTGAACTTAGTTATTCTTCTCATCATGTAATCACCAAAATTGTTATAGAATAAATCAAATTTGGTAAAATGGCAAGTTGGATAATTTTCAATACATGAGATGAACTAAAATTTAACTCATTTTTTCCATATTTTCTTAGCTAAAGTATACATATATATTATAAATTTATTACTAAGCTAATTATCAAAGAAACTAAGTACAAGGCTAACAAAGAATCTTCATTAACTCAATATTAAACAATATACATGATAACGTTTATACCATTCTCATGTGATTTTAAGAAATAAGAGAATTTATTGGAATTTTGAAGGAGGTGTCAAACCTAAAAAGGAATAATTAATAATTAACAAAATTTAGAGTAGATTAGATCATCAACATAAAAGAGAGATTCTGGATTCAAAAAGGAAAAACCTAGTGATTTTGAAAATGTCTTTTCAAGTTTTCATTGTTATGAACAATCTCTAAAAACATTTTACCAAAGAATTTATTTATGCTACATCCCTCCCCTCCACCTTCCAAAAAACATGTTTTAATTTATCAATTACCAACCATTTAAGCTACGAGATACAAATAAGACATTGTTAAAGTCATGTATTGCCTATGCTTTTGAAGGAGTATCCTACAAAGTGGGAGAAATTAGCTAAAGGATACAATTAATGATAATAATGTTAATTATTAAAATTTCAATCCAATTATAAATAAGTATCTTTTTTAACAAATTGAGATAATAAAGTTACCAAAAATGGCCTATTTTTGTCAAGAGTATATTATGTTAAAAGAGCATGTTAATCTACTTAGATTGCATGCTATCTTGAAGGTTGATAGAACTACATGAGAACTTAGTTCTATATATTATATGTAGGAAACCTAGATTATTAGAGATTTTGGTATGGATCATATCCATTTTTCATTTCATCTCTTAGTGGATACAACAAAGTGAAGGTTAACTCTAGTGATTGGGATGATTTTCATCTGAGAGTAAAAATGAGGTGTGGTATGACTTAGGCTCTCATTTATGACCATAGTGAGTATCATGATTCTCTTGCTAAACTCACTACTATGTGACATAATTAATATGACTCTTGATAATAACATAGTGCATTCCATCATGTGCTTCTCACTATGATATGTATCTGGAAGTCATCCATAAGAATTTTTTATGGAAATTTATAATTTTTTAATATAAATTTTTATGAAATTTTAGAATCTTTTTATGAATTTCTTTTTGTTAATACACTGCTCAACATTACCCACTAGAATCAGAATTGTGACATGGGATTTCAATGCCTTTTACTCCTTTCTAGATCTCTTGTTTCTTCTTTGGTACAAGTACTTCTAATCTATTTATCTCCTTTGCACATGTTGGCTACATGTAATATATGCTTGAAATTTTATAATATCTTTTCCAAGTTAAAATATGATTTTTTTTATTTTTTGATGTTTTTATAAATCATTCTATTATCATTATTTTTCATTTTATTTCATATAGTACTTTCACTTCATATAATGCATGCTAAAGTCCATGTTAGATTTCACAAAAATCTTAGGTGTTGAACTCCCAAAAATATATATATTAAAAATAAAACTTGATAGAAAAAAAGAAAAGAAATTGTAGAAAGGAGAAGCTCAAAATCAACTAAAAGGAAAGGTTTAATAGTTTTGGGGATGTTTTTTTAGGTTTTTATCCTTACAACTAATCTTGAAAAACCTCTCCTCTAAGGTAGGGAATTTGGCATTCCATGAAAAGATTAATATTAGGCAAAGGGAAAAGAAACCCTTATCATGTTAATAGAATCAACATTAGAAAAAGACATTGTCTTCATATCTTTACTAACAACTATAAACAAATAATTAGTAGTTAAAATATCTTGAACATGTTGTCCATTTTGAAGATTTAGCATGTAATCACCAATAGATTGGCTTCCTTGATGATTTTTATTATGAAGTAGAATTTGGAAACCATCTGAATCAACAATAGATTTGATGAGATCTTAGGAATAAATATTTGTTTTACCTTAGTTATTAAAGAATTCTTTGAACTTGATTTACTTGGAACCTTCCTCAAAGATACATTTTGTTGAATAACAATAAAAGAAAAGGGTGGGCTAACTGTTTAGACATCAACAAAAGAAATCATTGCAATATTTGCTACCTTTGTACAAAAAACCTTAGTAGGATCTACAACATTTGTAGAAGAAATCTTAGTAGTTTTTTGTAGTAGCTTGGTACTAACCCGCTTGCATAATAATTTTTTTTTGTAGCATAAAAGGACATGAATATCAAACACATGATCCTATTAGTTACGATAGTGACATGAATTTGGAAGATTATAATAAACAATATTTCACACATGATTTCGTCAATAGGCAAAAAACTTTCTTGCAAGATCCAACTCAATCATATATCAAATTCTACAAAAACCACTACTTGTAGCTAAGGTTTCAAAATGCTTTATTGGCCCAATTCAAGAGATAATATTCATTTCAACTTTTTAAAAATTAATGGGAAACTTAATAATTCAATAAATTAATGAACCCTTTGAGATTCAAGAGATGTTGGATGAAAAGAGAGAGTACAATTTTGAATAATTTATAAATCATGATAATGATTGAAAACACACATATTAAGGGCTTTAGAAACCATTTACAAATCAAAAAATTCTACCAAAAAAATAAGTTTAATAGATAACATGCATGTATAACATCATATAGTCCTTAATCTTTCCAAACTAGATTTAACAACTCAAAAAAAGTTTGAGGAATGAGGTAAATAACCTAGAATTTACACGAAAATATACCTTCAAGAGATTTCCAAAGTAATAGATTCATATAAATCCTCAACTCATAGAATGACAAAGAAATGATGGGTCTTCTCAAAGGATCACCTACTAAATCTGGTAACATTACATGTAATTCAAAATAAACTAGTCTCAACATATGACTAGAGAGGCATTTGATTGAAGTATGAAGGTGATCCTTTATTAGTTTGCAATCACATCCAATATATTCATTTCAATGCTATGCAAGTGTTCCTATCAAAAGAAAATTTTTCCCAAAACACCTAGGAACCTTTTAATTTCAAGTAATTAGGTTATTTTATTTAAAATTTCATGAAAGAAAGACTAGAAATCCTTTAGTGAGAAGTGTATGCATGAAGAGGGAAGTACATCAATGAGGATTAACTATTAAAAAATATATACTTGTAAGGAGGCCTCTAGGATAGCGACGTAGTTAAACATAGGTTTCATGAGTATTTATAAGAGGCTACTTTGGAAGTGCGCCTAGTGAATGCATAATGTGTGAGCAATTTGAAATAACCATTATGGTGGTATATCTATTGAGAATGGACAAGGTGAATAGACACTTTTTTAAATTGAAGAAAAATCTCCTTAAGCTTGGAAAAGCTAGAACATAATGGGTGTTGGATTTTTGGATCTCTCTTTTCAACCAAATTTGGCATCTCCCGACTCTTCCTAAAATTCAACAATTCCTTTGGTGTTTTCTTCATCAAGGTCTCCCGATCGGAAACGTTGAAACCTTTGTCCACGTTTTTTGGCTTTGCCCATTTGCTCAGCATGCATGGGAATGGGCCTCTAAGGTTTTTCCCTCTTGCACTCTTACACAAGAGGCTGTAATGTTTGGTTTCTTACCTATCAGGTCCAAAAACTCTCATTTCATATGGAAGATCCTTAGGCCCATCATCTTATATAATATTTGGAAACGTAGATGTACCACACATTTTCAAAAGACAATTATTTCAAACCCCTTACAGCTAACTACTTCGGAAAAAATGCAAATTTTACGGCATGTTCACTTCCAAATTATATCTCAAGCCCCAAAATTCAAGATGAATGCTAATCAGTTGTTTCTCTTATTGCAGCCATGGAGTAATTTCGGAGATCCAAATAATCACCATCATTAGGCCTCGCTTCCGAAGAAAGTCTCCAAATTAAGCCACAGTTCTCTACACTAGTCGGCCTTGTCCTCTTTCTTCCACCTTTGTTCTCTTAAAGTTACACACATTTCAGCGAATGGTTGACCTCGAGATTGCATTTACATTCCCAGTGGAATGCTAAGTTTAGTATGTTTCCTCATTTCCTCACTCTGTATGTCTGAAAGTTGCTTATGTACTACATTTTGTTTTCTGTTAATAAAATTCTCTTTTTGGGGTCCGACACCCCCCCATAATGGGTGTTGGACCACTATATATATATGTATTAAAAAATAAAAATTTAGAAAAAGGAAAGGCCTAACAATTTTAGGGATGCCTTTTGAGGTTTTCATCCTTATAACCAATCTTGAAAAACCTCCCATCTAGAGTAGGAAATTGAACATTTCATGAAAATATTAACATTCAATGGAGGGGGAGGTGGTCCCCACCCTATTAATAGAATCAACATTATCAAAAGATATTATCTTGATATCTTAAACAATAATTACAAATAAATTATTATGAGTTAAAATATCTTAAACATGTTATCCATTCAAAATATTTGACATGTAACTACCAATAGATAAACTTCCTTGATGTTTTTTATTATGAAGAACCATTTAGAAACCATGTGAATCAATAACAAGTTTCTATGATATCTTAGGAAAAATATTTGTTTTCAATTATTCATTAAAGAATTGTTTAAAATTTATTTGAATATAATCGTTATGAAAGATACATTTTGTTAAATAGTAGTGAAAGACAAGAGTGCCCTAATTGTTAGAACATCAAAAATGAAAATTCTAAAGAAGATGATTGGTAAACATTATTGCATAGAGAAAAAATTTCACTAGAAGATGACCAAGGAAAAGACTCCATAAACTTTGTTAATTTTTTTTCATTAAATGAAAAAGTTGACTTACATAATTAAAAAATGTTTTACTCCCTAAAAGATCCAATTTCAAAAATTCAAATAATATTGAGTTCATTAAGATTTTCAGCAAACATAGAAGATGAAAAGGTGCAGTTAGAGATTTATATAGTTCAAAGAGAAAAATTCATGCCAACTTCAATTTTAAATATACCTACAAGATTAGTTAATGAAACAATTGTAGTCATTAACATCATCTACAATGATGAAAAAAATGGCCCAAGCTACCAAAGTATGTATTGATTAACTTTTATAAACTCAATGGATACATACCAAGATCTCCATTTTCAAGAACTTATGTAAAAAAAAGTTTATGTTACTTGATAATAAAATGGCCCAATTCATTCTAACTTGCTTTTCCCCTCTTCCACCTTGCATAAGCATAACAACACAAAAACTATACTATATATGTGATAAATGAAGTCCCTATATTATATATGTGATAAATGAAGTTCCCCCAATTTCATCTTTGCTCTTATTATACTAGGAGGAGCAAGTCATGCTTAAGGATGACCAGGTTTTCCTACTGTCAAAACTAGAACCCTCCAAGATGATCCCATCAGCTCTATCATCCCGTAAATAATTCCTATATTTGCTCCTCCTATGACCACATTGAATTGATAGAATTTCACACATGCATGTTAGCACAACTAGTGGACATAAAAGGACAAGTGAGAAATTTAGTTCAAAACAAAACTAAGAGGAGCAAGAAGAGTTTGGGATTGAGTATGAACCAAATACATTCTTAGGGGACCTTTTGCAGCAATTTGATTAAGTTACCATTCCCAATTCTACATCCTCTATCTTAGTCATCAATCAAGCATTCCCTGTGTCCTTTGCAAGTTAAGTGTTACAACCTCCTTCATTATTTGCTTTCATGTTCATCTCAACACCTCTTGACATAATACATCAATATCAACTAGTTTCCCATTCGACCTTGTTGTTTACATCAATGCCTTTTGAAACTCAACCTCATTCAATGTGATTGTCACCAATTATATCTACCACACCAACTCCTTTTATCATCCCAGCAAGCCCCCCTTTGGGACATCAAGTCTCATAAGCCTCTCATACCCCCTTCATTTCCTTCATTATGCATGTTTCAACTCAAACATCCTTCTCCCTATTCAACCCCCTATGATGGTGGTCATACAACCCCTACAGTCCATACCACTATTAATCATACAGCCTCAAGTCATTCACCCTTCTTCCCAACCATTAGTACAAATGCCCCAACCTATACGAGCACCATATGGCCTGGATCATGTCTTTTAAATGATCTAGGACCTCACTAAAGTACTACCAAAAATTAAAGCTAGTACCACCTAGAAGGTAAACATTATGGACTTTTATCAAGATGATCCCATCAACTCTATCACCCCACAAATAATTATTCCTACAAGCATTGCAATCCCTCACTTTACCAAATACAACATTGTGGACAATCCCAATGCTCACCTCATTACTTTTTATTTTGAGTACCTATTATTACAAGCTTGGCCTCATATAGTCATGTGCATCTTTCCCATGTCTCTAGCTAAAAAATCCTTAGGCTAGTACCATGCACTACCTAAAGGCTCCATTTCCTCTCTAAATAACTTTATTATAGAATTTTTTAATCATTTCAAGTATAACTTGAAGCCCAATATAGTATTAGATCAACTTATGGAAGTGAAACAGGGGCCCCTTAAACTTGTCCAAAAGTTCATACAAAGATGGAATACTATTCTTAATAAAATTCTCAAAGCCATCTCTAGAATGCATCTTTTGGCCATCTCCAAGGGAATGGTTAATGACTTCACCAAGTGTAAGGTTTACTACTTAGACCCTTAGTCACTTAGTCAAGCCTTTTCCTAGACAACAAACATAGAAGATGTCACATAAGCCAACAATGACCCAGCTTACATAGCATATAAGAATCAACATACAAGGAGGAATATAGATAAGGGAAAATAAACCGATGTAGCCATGTCCACAGTGGTTACTGAACCAAAGACAACATAGGAACTAAAAATAACACAACCCAAGGTCCCCATCACCACTAATCAACCATTAACATCTAGTTCTTTTACATCCAACCCTCCAAAACCTAACTTCAAATGGAAAGATAGGTCTAAGTACACCAAGCTACCCATGAAACCATAAAATTTTCTTGATTAGTTGCTCAAGAGTGGCCATATCCAATACAAAAAATTATGTTAGAATGCTCATAAGAGGTATGAACGCTTATGTGATATCACCAAGGATCCCATCATAGCCATAGAAGATGATTCTCCCATGCCTAATTACTTCAAACTAGACTTATTCTACCACTACCATCAGTTGCTTAGCCATGATATTAATTTTTTCTTAGTCCTAAAACATAATGTACAAAAGATGATGGATAGTGGAGTGTTGGTTCTACATGTTTCTAATTTATTCATGCCTTAAAATCAATCCATGTAAGTGTACAAAGTCCCTCTTAATGCTAACAATGATCCTTTCAATATAGGCATCTTCAATGTTCATGACAAGTCAAAAAATTTTAGGGAACCATTTGTGGTTCAAGTACTGCCTCCTAACAAATAGACTTCTATGAGTTCAAGAACTCCATTTGCTATAAGGATACCATCACCTATGGCTCTCAAAGAATCTTTTGTCATTAGAGTGTCCCTTCCTCCACCTCTAAACCTACAACTCAAGTTTACCAACATCCTCTTGTAGTAGACAATGCCTCAACCTCTTCCTAGCTTAATAATAAGAAATCATAGACAAAGCAATGCAAGAAGCTAGCTCCTAAGCCTAAGGCTAAGAACACCAACTAACCAAATCTGTAAAAGGAAGTAGGCCTATTGAAGACTATTCCAATTTTAGCCGTACCCATGGGTGTCAACATTCAAATAACATCTACCAATCAATCTAGGAAGGATAACCTCAAACAAGTGAAGGAAAAGGGGTAAAAAAATAAACCATAAAACATAAGGTCAAAATCTTAGGTAGAATGAAGGAATTCAAAGCCAAAAAAACTGAAAAGGCAACCAATAATGACAAAGACTTCCTCATTCCATGGAGTAGGCCAAGCTCTCTTTAAATAGAAGAATATTTTTTTGAGCTTGTATGACTTGGTTATGATCTCCCTTATCCACCACGAACCCTTTTTTAAGATGTTAGCTTCTATTGTTGTGAATGAAGATATCCCAGCCAACAATGAATCTATCCATGTAGTAATAACACCACCCTTGTCTAGGAAAGAAATGAAGCCAACCATCTTAACATTTCATGATAGTGAGGTAAAAACCAACTCATAAAGTGATAAAGTATCAAGCCCTTTCCTCTTCATAATGATAAGAGTTGGCTAATACAAGGTATATCGGGTGCATGTTGATGACGGGATGATGACAAACATTATACCCTTTCCTATCATGAATCATTTAGGCTTAGTAGAGAACATCCAAAGCACCTTCACCTTTGTTCTTAAATCCTTTAATGGATAATTGGGTAGCTATGAGATGACCCATTTTGCTAGAATTCATTACTAGGAAATAATTCCCCACATTTGTTGATTTCTTATTGGTGGAAGAGACATAAAGTTTCAACCTAATCCTAGGAAAATCTTTGTTAGCTAAATTATGAGTAGTCTCTTCCCCAACCCATCAAGAAATTCATCTACCTTATGAGGGAGATGAAATTATAATACACAGAGATGATGTAATCCCCTTGTTCATCAACAATATTGACATAAAGTAGGGGTTTGAGGTGGAGTTTTGATGAACCACCATTTTGCATTGGCATGATGTTAAGTATGCAACATTAGAGTTGCAACGTTGCATAGGCAACATCAGATCATCTACCCTAGGTCTATAAATACCATGTCCAGGCTCCAGTTTTGAATAGTTATTGATAGTTAATTTTTGTTCATTATTAGTGAGTAGCAAAGCTCTTATAGTTTATTTTCCTTAGAATATTTTTTGAGTGCCCGCAAAAGAATTCTAAAGTGTCTATAGTTTTTTTTTTGAGCACTCATGTACCTGAGTGCAATAATGTGACGAGAATAAAATGAACTCTTTTTGAAAATTCTTGTAGCACTAAGAATAGCTTAATATTTTCTTTAATGCATGTTACTTTCTCATTCTTTATTTTAATGAATTTGAAGTAAGAATTTTATTTTTAGCAGTTAATGAAGGCAAGCACAACCACTTTGAGCATTCCTATAGTACTTGGTAACCCAGCAACTTTTAATGTTTGGTAGCCTAGCATTGTTATATGTGTTCAGGATGTGTCTAGGAAAGTGGGACAGTTACATGTGTTAGGCTAGCTAGGAAATAGACATTAGTTCTCAATCTACTCTACCCTTATTCTTGTTGTAGGTGATTACATCCATAAAATATAAAATGACAAAAATTCATACACCTTAATTACACTTAAACCATACCCTTGAGCCTTGAAAGTGTAGTTGGGAAGACAATGAATGTTCTCAATGTTGTTTCACTTCATAGAGAAACTAGTATATTAGATAACTATAGGTCCATGGAATTCAACTAAATCATGTGTAATGCCTTAGTGATTCATATGGTTGGGCATAGGGGTGCCTCACCACTCATCATTGGCACCGTTACAGTGGATCTTTTTGTTGTTTTGTGTGCTATCTAGGACTTAATAAAAAATATTTAACTTGTTGGAATGAACCTTAGAGTCATATCTTATTTTAAAATTACTACAAGAAATTCTTAGATCACATTGTGATTTTTATTTACTAATTAAAAATGTCTTCTTCTCACAGGAGCGATTCTCCACCCAAGCCTCAACAATATCAAATTATATATAGTCATCATGATGAGTATGTGCCAACTTCATCTTCATCCTACACTAGGATGAACAGTTGTGGTGGCATGACATGGAGGGTAACATTGTGTTGCAACTTGATTGTGCTACTCCTACAATGCTCTATAAAATGCTTGCATGATGTGGTCTTCTGGACAACCATGGGGAGTATATTGTGGAAGATGCTAACACTAGGGTTTACCACCCCACCAAGGAATGATGGTTGCGGGATCGACAGCTAGAGCAACATTATGAATTTTTGAAGGGAAAAGGACTTAACAATTTTCCATTCTTGTTATACCAACAAGCTAGTGGGGAACCCTTCTCTAGGGGTTTTCCATTCAATGAAACTCCTCTATTTAACTTTGGTGATGGAGGTCAAAACCAGAACCTACACTCCATAGTTCACAATCTTGATTCTGGTAACAAGGGATCCAATGACAAAGAAGGATTTGAGGGGGCAAGTCAAGACAAGGATGTAGATAAGAAGACGATTGTGATTGTGGTCATGATTGCCAAAGAGGTGGTAGTAGTCATTGTGATGGTGTTGGTTCTCCTTCCTTTTTCCCTTCATCATATTCTTGTTGTTCAAGCTCTGACCATGACTATAGAAGGTGAGACCATGATGAAGGTGATTAGAATGAACAAAACAACCGACAAGACCAAAATAACCAAAGGGACCATCAGGATAGACAAGATAAAGGGCATAGATGTTTAAGTGAGGCACATTTCCATGAATGAAGGGGTAGTAGAGGGCATAATAGGCACCATGATTAATGCCTCAATGAGCCTTTATTTACTACTTGAAGTATGCTTAACATCGCAAAGGCAGTTAGAATTCCAACAAGGCATGTGAAAGATAGTTAGATTAAACAATTAGACATGAACAATATTCCTCAATTTGAAGGAGGATATAACTTTGATCTGTAGAATCATCTTCAAGCTTTCCAAGATGCATGTGCCTTGTAGAACATAGAGAATGAGTGGTAGAAATTGAAGTTGTTCCCTAGGACACTCATCAAAGAAGCAGAAAACTGGTACCAATCCTTAGAGCTGGAATCTATCAGATGATGGAGTACCATGCTTAAGATGTTCAATGATAAGTATCAAATGTATTCTAGAGTGTCCAACTTAAGGAAGAAAATTCAAGGGTGGAAATACAGAACACATGAATCCTTGGATGCTACCATTAGCCAATACTATGCCTTAATGCACAAATGTCCTAGCCATGGTTATTCTTAATTGGTTCAACTTCGCCACATTGTAGATAGGCTTCGTAATGAAATGAGGAAAACCCTTGGTGTCTATGCCCAAGGGCAATTATCAAAACTAACTACCTATCAAACAAAGATTAATAGAGTAGGTTGCCAAAGAGGAGGGCAAACTAAGAAAAAGAGAAAGTATAGAGGAGTACAACCATGATCCTTCCATTCACAAGAGGGAGGTTTTTCTTTGTGACAGTGAGGATGAATCCATATTTGATGAGGGGATTCATAATAAAGTCTTGCCACTTCAACAATTCTAATCTAAACTTATAATCAAGGTTGATTAGTTAAGGGAATTAATGAACAATAGATTCCAAGCTATTCTCACAATTGCTGAGTCCAAAGAACAAAGTAGTGAGCATGAGCATAGGAGGTGCAAGGAAGCTGAACATGCATATTACAAAGGTAAGGGTAAGATTTTTGCAATAGAAGATGTTACAAATAGTGAATCAGATGATGATTGTGGATGTGACATCTGTTAGTACTAACATTTTTAGGGATTTTTCCATGTTATGTCACATTTATAGTGGTCTGGGATGTATGTATTACATCCACAACTTACAAAAAGGCAAACATCCAGAAGATTACCTTATCCTCAAGGTAATCTTAGGAAGTTCCACTAGAAACAATCGTATTATCCAAGTGGAGCTCCACTGCAATCATATGAACAGTATCAACAATGGTAGCAACCACAATCATGGGCATTAGTACTACCAAGATAATAGTACCCTTCCTAGTAGCCTAATCCGTATGGTTATCACATGCAGCAATCCATGTCTCCACGTGACTCCTCTAGTCATGTTTCTAATTTCTAGACTTACTACCACCCTTTATATTATCCTTATCCTTATTAAGGGATATTTCCTCTTATCCTTATCCTCATCCTATCCCTACACACATTGCTCCTCTAATTGCACAACTATGGCCTACTCCACCAATGCAAGGTGGATTGCCCACTCAACCACAACAACGTAATGCTACAAGGGCTATTAATTTGGAACCCAATAATCAATTGGAGGGGTCAAATGCCTAATCAAAGAAAAGACCTTTCTTTCAATCCTATAGTCCACCTAAGCCTCCACCTACATCCATAGTTGACAACCCTACTCCTACCTCTTCCTCCATATCAAATTTCTTTGGGCCTCCTTCAAACCAAACTCTACCAAGGATCCATACTGTAATGCTCACTCATACTGTGTCTAATTGAATTTGTGTAGGAAATATTCCCAAGAAATTAATCAATCTTGTAAGTCCTCTAGTTTATTTGTAGATTATTGGAAACAAACTGTGCAAGGCTCTTCTTGATTTAAGTTCTAGTGTTATTTAGATTTTTCATGAGACGTACACTTCCTAGAACCTACATCCTCTCAAGAAGAGCATCATGAGATTGGAATTGGTAGACTAGTCCATCATTATTCCATTAGGACTAGTGGAAGACATTGTGATCACTATCTATGGGTGGTCTTATCCTACCGACTTCCTAGTAATCAAAGTGGAGAACTACAAATGGGACTTCCCAATCATTATGGGAAGGGCATGGTTAAGCACTGTTGGTGCAAGAATGGGCATCAGAGATATTTCCTTGGAGATATCTAAAGAAAATGCATTTGGAAAGATTCAAAAGAAGAGAGTTCCATGCATTGTGTACAAAAATACAATGTGCAATTGTGTGTAGAAACTTTGGGTCATAAAGTAAGCATCTATCTCTGCATGCAAGCAACGTGCACCAGAAGTAGAAATTCAAAGGTGTCTATACATAGTAGCCATAAAACATGAGGGTACCTAGTGGCTAACCATTGATTCAGAAAGTAGCACACTTTGCAGGAAACCAACTAAGAGCCTAACATGTGCATATGTCATAGTCATGGATGAATGAGAGTATGTTCATCACCAACTCTCTAATGACATAAATGATGATACTCACTAGGGAGAGTTGGAAATTTTTGAAAAATTCAAACAAGCACCCTTTGAACTAAAAACATTACTAGCTAGAATGGAATATGTATTTTTGAAAAATGGGATGTCAATTATAATCAATGCAAAGCTTGCTCTAGAACAGTAAAAAATGATATTGAAAGTAGTTGAAAGATGGTTAGTAGCTTTTGCTTGGTCATATCCTGAACTCACAAGGATTGATCCTTGGATATGCCAACATTGCATCTACACCAACCTAGCCATAAAGCCAAAACAACAACAATAGAGGTGGTTGAATCCCAAATTGAAGTAAATAATCAAAGAGGAAATCAAGAAACTCCTCAAGGTAGGGTTCATCTATCCCATTGCAGATAGTGAGTGGGTTACCCCACTTGTAATTATTCCAAAGAAAGGTGAAAAATGGCAAGTCTACATTGATTTTAGGTTGCTAAATATGGCAACATTCAAGGATCACTTTTCGTTACCATTTTTTGACCAAGTTCTTGACATAATATTTGGGCATTGCTACTATGGTTTTCTAAATGGTTATAGTGGCTATAACCAAATTCAAATTACACTAGAAGACTAGGTAAAAACAATGTTCATGAGTCCCTAGGAAACTTTTGCATATCGCAAGATGTCATTTGGTCTATGCAATGCTCCTACGACATTCCAACACTTGGTCCTAAGCATTTTTCAATAGCATATCGGTAGTGGTGAAGAAGTCTTCATGGATAACTTCTCCACCTATGGAGCTACCTTCGAGCAAGCCTTGGACCACCTTGAGCAAGTGCTAAAATGGTGTGTTGAAACCAACTTGTAGCTCAATTGGCAGAAAATTCATCTCATGGTCCTGGAGGGCATTGTACTAGGGCACAAAATCTTGCAAGTATAAATTGAGGTGGACCCTAAAAAAATAAAGATCATCCAAGGAATAACCCACTAGCTATAAATAGTTAAAGATGTTTGGTCATTCCTTGGACATACTAGCTACTATTGGTGATTCATAGAGAATTTCTCTAAGATCACAAAACCATTGGTGGAGCTAACAAAGAAAGATGCTCCCTTCGTCTAGATCATAAAATGTGAGAAAGCATTCCAGCAACTAAAAGAGAGGCTTGTAGAAACTCCAATCCTATAAGCACTTGACTAGTCCAAACCATTTCATATTATGAGGGACGCATCAAATTATGCCTTGGGATCTATGCTAATGCAGTTAGATGACAGGAAACGACCATACTACATCCACTACATCAATTGAAGCATTGTGGGTGCACAACTAAACTACACCACTATAGAAAAAGAATTGATGGTGGTGGTGTTTACTCTATAAAATTTTAGGAATTATGTGCTTGAATACAAGGTGTTTGTACACATAGATCATAGTGCCATCAACTTCCTAATGAACAAGCCAATGGTGAGTCCTCATGTCATACAGTGGCTGATGATCTTACAGGAATTTGATCTCACAATGGTAGATTGAAATGGCACTAAGAATGTGATTATTGATCAATTGTCTTAATCAATGGGATGACAAAGAGGAAGAAATCTCATTATCTAACATGTTTTTTGATGAACTCCTCTTTGTTGGGGCTATAACTAAATAAATTCCTAATGAGCCAAAATGGTACGATACCATTCTCACCTATCTTCTCACTCAAGAGATGCCATAAGGTTTGGACCACTAGAAGAAATAGTAGTTTCTTCACCAAGTAAAGCACTTCATGGAAATCAACAGATACCTCTACAAGGTGTGCACTAATGGCTAAGTTCATTGGTGTGTCCTTGATGTCAATCAACTGCACATTCTCCAAGATGCTCATGAAGGTCCTTGTAGAGGCCACTATGCTAGGAGATGCACAGCCATTAAAATCTTGATTGCAAGGTACTACTAGTCAACACTCTTCAGGTATGCTCACCATTATGTTCACTCTTGTGAACCATGACAATGAGATGGTGGAATGACTACTCAAATGAAGGAACATCAACAATGGATTTAACCACTAGAACCATTCAACATTTGGAACATTGATTTCATGGGTCTCATCATGTCCATGTCAAATGGAAAGGTGTACATCATAAGTATTATTGACTATTGTAAAAAATGGGTAGAAGCAGTAGCTATCATCAACTATACATCCTCTAATATTTCTTGGTTTGTACAACAAAATGTTAATAGGTTTAGTGTGCCACATGCATTAATTTCTAACAATGGAACTCATTTTACATGCACTACTTTTCAGAAGCTCATGCAATGCTTAGAGGTTAAACATAAACTCACAACACCTTACCATCCCCAAGCTAATGGTCAAGCTAAGGTTACCAATACGGAAATCACAAGGATACTAACAAGAATTGTTAGCAAGTATAGGAAGGACTGGAGCACAAAAATGAATGATGCCCTTTGGGCATACCACTCAACTTGGAAACTTTCTATAGGCTACTCTTTCTATGAGCTTGTGTATAGCAAACTACCAATACTTCCTATTCAATCTAAAATTTATACACTTTCAATAGCTTGTGACCTTGACCTTGACTTAATTCTAGCCCAAAAAGAATAACTAATGAATCTTAACTTGCTAGATAAAAATCAATTAGTAGCCCTATCATCTAATGAGTTGCACAAGGCCTATAACAAAAAGCATAATGACCTAAAAATTAGAAAAGTCAAATTTCAACCAAGAGACAAGGTTCTTTACTGGAACCCCACACATGTACCTCAACGAACTAAGTTCCAAACATTGTGGGAAGGACCTTACAACATTTATGAAACTTTTTCTCCAGGGACCATGATGATCAATAAACCTGAGAGTCCAAATAAGAAACAACTAGTCAACATCCAACAAATTAAACCTTTCCATGAGCATACACCAGCTAACATAACAAGCACATCATCCGATGGACAACCATGCTCCATATTTCAAATCTCCTCCTTTGAACTTAGTCATGGGGGAGATGGCTACTCATACTAATCATACAAGCAGCTCCTTAGTTTTTCAATTTCTTTTTTGTTTTACACATTTTTTATTTTACACATTCTTTATTTTACATCTTTTTTTTATGTTATTAACCTTTTCTAATTTTTTTTTACATCATTGTTAGTACATTTTCTATTTCTTGAATATTTTACACTTGCTTTTATATTTTCTTTTATTTTGGTATGATTTTCTAACTTTTTGTTAATAAGTGCTAGGTACATTGGTAATGCTTTACTTGATGGTGGTATGTACTATTATGTTTATTTGATTATTGGTGTCTAGTTTCTGGCTTTGAATTTCATTACAGATAATTAGGACATGGTTTCTTTTCATGTAATAGGTAATGAGTCTGCAACATCCACCCATCCACACACTCTATGGTTTTCCTTGTTTTGGAAATGTGTAGTCCCTTTTTCATTAATAAAACTTTAATAAATTTGTGACTTTTGTAGTTTTTGGAATTGGGAAGAATTTAAAGGTTTGAACAGGTGTGGCTTCAAGGGGATTCGATATTCTTTGTACTTTTTGTTTGCCTGGGTGCATGTGTCTTTTCATAGACTTACTATTCCATGCCATCCAATAAAGGAAGTTGAATAAGTCCTTGTATGGTGGTGTGATTATCATAAAAAATGATGAGAACTCAAAGCACACCCCTTGGAAAAAATAAATGCATACATCCTTGCATGGTATGGTTTCATCAAGAAACCAAAAAAGAGAGAGATGAGGATTCAAAGAACATCCCTTGGACAAAATAAATGCATGTGTGTTTGCATGGTGTCGTTTCCATTTCAAAAGAAAAAAACAATGGGAATTCAAAGCACACCCCTTAAACAGAATAAATGGGCTACAAGCATTGGTTATGGGACTAGTCCCCTCTAACTAAGACCCTTTCTCACTTCCTACTTCTTCTTTAATAAGGAATAGTGGTTATTTATGGAAGCACTCATGTGTCTCAAGGGATGGATTGGTCTTAGAATGTTGATGTAAATTCACTAAACTTGGTTAGTTTTGGTCTAGACTAAGGATGGATTCTATCAAGTCATTTAACCACAAAATCTACAAGGGACTTCATGTGATCATAATTAGGAACTCCATTCCACTCTCTCTCTCTCATCCATCTATGCTTTCCATTTCTCACCTCACTGCCTATTTCATGTGTTGGTTTGATGTCCTAGTTTGATATGTCAGAATTCTTAGTAAGTTTCTTCTAGGATTTTGTACTTAACTTCTATAACCATTAATAATCCATAGAGCCCATGGACTCTTTGGTTTGAAGTTATGCAAGGGCATAAAAGGCTTGTGTCTACTTTGGGGAGGACCCACTTGCAAATCTTTTGGTTGGGTTAGTTAAGTTATGTTCCCTTAGACATTTTTACAATCAAATTATTTTTGTTTACCCCATTAATGACATCCAATTGTACACATCTTCACAAAAATTTTTAGTGAATTCTTTTTTTTATTGTTGTGAATTCTTATACCCTCTTCAAATATTTCCTTGTATTAAACTTTTTCAAATTTAATGGATTCCTTAATTTAATTAACCATATCTGTTAGTCTTCTTGCTACTACTACTCAAGGAACCAATCAACCATAATCACAACCTAGCCAAGATGAGACAAGGAATTTAACCACCATGTGTTACACATTGCATATTAATTTATGATTCTGTTATGATTGCAATGGGAAGCATGGACTAGAAGCAAGACCATATTCACCAAGGATGATACAATAGTAACACATAATGAGAACCATTTATGATTGAAGGATCTCTTCTCTCTCTCTCTCTCTCATTCTCCTACTACTAAGAGGTGTTGGATGTCAGTGATATCCAGGGTGTTTACTTCTCTTTTCATGAACAACCCATTTTGTAAAAATTATAATTTTGTACACTTGAACACTTAGAGTCTATCTATTTTATCTAATTCAATTTGTAATGTTAGTCAATAATCCCATACCTACCCAATATTTGTTGTAACAAACTTGTTCCTCCTCTTCTTCACTCGAGGATGAGTTTTCCAGTTGTGGGGGTATGATGAACCACCATTTTATGTTGGTCCCAACGTTAGGTATGCAATGTTGTGTACACAATGTTGGGATCTTAATGTGATGTCACGTAAGCAACGTCAAAGCATCTATCCTAGGTCTATAAATACCATGCCTAGACTCCAATTTGAATAGGTTTTGATAGTCAGTTTTTGGTCATTCTTAGTCAAAGTAGCAAACCTCTTACAGTTTATTTTTCTTAGAGTTAGAATATTTTCTGAGTGCCCATAGAAGGAGTTTAAAGTGTATATAGTTTTTTGTTTGAACAATGATGTAACTGAGCACAGTAGTGTGATGAGAATAAAATAAACTCTTTTCACAATCCTTGTAGCATTGAGAATATCTTAATATTTTATTTAATACATTTTACTTTCTTTTTCTTTATTTTAATGCATTTAAATTAAGCAACTTATTTCTAGTAGTTAATGAATGCAAGCTCGACCACTTCAAGCATTCATATAGTACTCGGTAACCCAACAACGCTTAACATCTAGTAGCCCAACATTATATGTGTTTAGGATGTGTCCAAGAAAGTGGGGCAATTACTTATGTTAGGCTGGCTAGGCAATAGACAATAGTTTTCAATCTACTCTACCCTTATTCTTGTTGTAGGTGATTACATCCATAAAATATAAAATGACAAAAATTCATATACCTCAATTACACTTAAACCATCCCCTTAAGTTTCACAAGTGTAGTTGGAAAGATAATGAACGTTCTCAATGTCATTTCACTTCCCAAAGAAACTAGTGTATGAGATAACTCTAGGTCCATGAAATCTGACTGAATCACATGGAACACCGTAGTGATTCATATGGTTTGGCATAGGGTTACCTTGCCACTCATCAATTTTCAAGAAAAAACTTCTACAAAAAAAAATGAAGCCAAGAGCTACAATGAAAACAACCAAGCCAAGACTAACAACACAAGGGCCATAAACAAATTATGGTAAGAACTCTCATTTAACATCATCAACAAAGGGAATGGAGAATACAAGATCATGCAACAAAGGCCTTATACATTCTCTAATCTCTCAAAGATTAGAAAATAGTTTCATGATTGAGTATGTTGCCTATTTTCTTATCCTTGTAGATATTGTGTGGTCATTTAAGTAGTAGTCTTGCTTTTAGTTTTATCTAATGTTTATATTTTTGCCTTACAATTTTCACCTTATTATATTATGTTTACTAGTTTTTTGCATAGCCTTACCTTATATTTTTCACATTAATTTGCAACATATGTCTATCTTCTATGATTACGAAAAGCTACAAAATGACAAAAAAAAATAAAAAACATTAAAAAATCAATAAAAATTGTAAAAAAATTATTTTGATATTTAAAATCAAAATAGTAGCCATAGTCACCCTATGTGACAAATAATAAAAAATATAATGTCCATGTCCAATAACCATAGTTTCACCATGCAACAAACGACAATAAAAAATAATACATAGTCTTTAAGGCTATGATAACCCAAAATAATAATAACAACAATGAGGTAGCTAAAACAACAAAGTATACTAGGTTCATTAATTAATATCATCATCAAAAAAATATAATTAAGGCATAGGAGGAGGAGGAGGAGGATCATCATCAACATCATCTCCAACATTATCACCATTATCACTTGAGGCCTATAAACAGCGAAACATAAAAATGATTAGTAACCATAATGATCAAATAGCATAACCATAAAACAAAAAAAAGGCAAAAAGTAAAACATAAAAACTTAGAACATGTTATCACAAATCTTAAGGAATTAAAGAGAAATATCTTTAGGAGTGAATCTTTGGAGACTCACTTTCAACTTGTGAAGAATTTGTTCTTAACTCATGCTAGCCCAATATATATCTCCTAAATCCACTCTAGCTAAGATCTTTTCCCTTTCTATGTCTATCCACGCAAGTGGAGCATAGGATAAAGTAGTCATGGTGGTTTTCTCAAATGCAGTAGTGATCTAATGAGTAGGATAATTGATAGCCACCACTATTTCCTTGAACCTACTAAAGATGCCCTTTGTGCCTATCCCTTGCATGAACAACTCATACTTACATTGTCTCATGGCTACCTCATGCCATAATTTTAAGTAGTTCTCCTTCTCTAACTTGTATATCTACTTGTAAGATTTTTGTGTCTATCACCATTCAATCACCTAGGCATAATAATCTCATTAATTCCAAGACTTTCAAACCAAGACTCCATCTACAAGTCCTTCTTCACATTACTCATGGCTGGAGAAACCTTACCTTGGATGGCATTTCAATACCACAACCACTCAATCTCCATCATGCACAAGGAATTCCTATTAGTTATGTGATCCTTTATGAATTCCTTGCAATATTTGAGGCTCTTGACTTTGTTTGATAGTTTCTTATTTTGCTTCTCCAATGCTACAACTCATTCCCATAAGAAATCATTCTAACATTGGGACTCACAGAATGTTTTTGCACAAGATGCAACACATTTTGTAACCCCTTCATTCAACCTCTATGAAACATTATCAACACTGGAAGGAAGTTTAGGGAACTCATTGAATTTAAATTCCTATGAGGGGTTCCATTTTACTTTGGAAACTTCCATAAAAGAAAACATTAAAAATAGTGAAAACATAAAAAAACATAAAAACATTTAAAAATACAAAATAAAAACATTTTTCTTACCAACATCAAGATCTATCTACTCTAACCTATTGACCATGTCATCCATTATTTCCTTTATAAATTCCACCCTCTTTGGGACCTCTACCCAAGTATTAGAATGAAATATGAATGTAGATGCTTCTAGAGGAGGTTCACATCCTATAATGACCATAATAGTTCAGCATTTTTTGCAACAAGATAAACAAAAAATTAAAACAACAATATAGAAATGAAAACATAAAAAAAATCCTAAAGCACACCAGAAAGATCATGAGACATATCCATCAAAGGACAAATTTCTAAAGGAAAATCACCTAATATGGAATCCAAAATATCTATAGCCTCCATGAATACCCTCTTCTCCTCTTCCTTGTGTCATTAATCCTCCATAGCACCAACCTTGACAACCAACTTTTGTTGCCTTCCTACAACAAACCAAAGCTAATAAAACAAATACAACAAATTAGTAAATATTTTTAACAACAAAAATATATAACTAAAAATATAACAAAAATATATAAAATCTAAAAATAAACAATGCAACAAATATCTACATACCTCCAACAACCAAATTTGCCCTATTAAGTTTGATTGTCATCTTCTTAGTTGCTAGTTGATTAGGAACCTTAATGTTTACCTCAACATGTGGTTTCTTCATCTTTACTTTAGTGGTGCCATCTACTATTGCATGTATTATTTCAGCCCTTTTTACATCACCATGCATAGCATGAGGCTCAATCCCCATCTTGTCAAGGGAACAACCATGTAAACCATAACATTCTTAGTGATAACAGACAGTGATTCACCTACATCCTCCACGAGTGAATCTTGGAAATACATCACCTCTATGATGATGTGTTTAGCCCAAGGCTTGAAAAGTTGGAAAGCATCACGTGATACCCACTTTCCATCCTTCCTAGTCATCAAGAACTCCAAGAACCTTCTAAGGTATGCATCAAAGAATGTGAAATGCATGTGGTACATGGAGTCAAGTTTATTACAGAGTTCTCAAATTTCATCCTGTAGCCTAGTGATTAAGAAGGTAGCCTAATTAAACCTAGTGCCATTAGGTAAAACCTTTATTAATGTCCAAGTTTGTTGAATCCCTATGATTTTTTTCTATTATATTAGCATGGAAAAGGCTCTAGAGTCAAAAAGAGGATAAGTCTCATTTACTTTCTCAAATTCATAGTTGCTAAAAGAAAACATAGCACTAGAAGGAGAGTTAAGTCAAGCCTTCATTTTCTCCCTATGTCCTGCATCTTTCCTTGCTCTAATGGTCATTGATAATACCATTTTTGTAAAGATGTGATATCATATATATGATATCATAGTCCATCTTATGTCATCATTGATGCAATGGCTTAGGATCTGTATAGTCCTATAAATACCAACACTTGGACATCTAATCAACAACTTTTCATTCCAACACTTAGCCAAACTCTTGCAATTTCATTTCATAGTTTTAGCAATAGAGTAAACGCCTATAGTGTGGTGTTAAGTAGTTGATTGGAATTTTTATTTGAGTAAACTATACTTGGACATAGTTTATGTGTGATAATAAAGATTGAAGCTAATTCTCATCATTGCAGCATCCACTTAGTTTTCTTTATGTTTACTTAGAATAATTTTCTTGCTTTCTTAGTTAATAATTTACATATCAACCACTCTACTTTACATGTTATTAGTAAGAAAAATGGATACAATTAGTTTCAAGAACTAAGTGTAGTTATTTAATAATCCAACAGTGGCATTACTTAATTCGCTCAATAGTAATTCCACTCAGTAATCCTAGTGATGACTACATGATTCCAAGGCATGTATGGTAGACCGAAACCATATATCCATCACACTAGGCTAAGATAGATTTGTGTTTTCATAGTTACTAGACTTATAATTTTATCTTTTATACAACCATGTTTACCATTAGAAGCATTGAGAGCCTTACAACATCAACCAATCATATGCCTCACTAAGAGTTAAGCTATATACTCAAACTTCACTAACTTGAAGTGGGAAAATAAAGATCTTAAACATAACATCAATTACTAGCATAATTACATTGTCCATTCATGGATTATGATCTAGTCACATGTAGAGACTCATGACTTCTATGGTAGAGTGTTGGAATACCTCTACCACTCATCATTGGCACCATTGCTGAGGATATGTTAATGTGTACTAAGTAATTTATCTGATAAGGTTTGTTGTATCAAGAACCATAGATTTTATTCTTAAACCTTTAATCAATTTTAATAACACACACATAACTAAGCATTAAATATACAATATGGATTCAATGCTTAAAAGAGAAATTATCACCTGCCAAAGAGCTACAAAGGAGAAATGACAAAACACATCATGATGAAGGCCAAAGTGTGCATATGAAAACAAGGATCTCATACACTCATACTAATCCTTATTATCCTAATTTTACATTCATCTTTCACCAAGATGAGTAACTGAGGTGGAGAGACTTGCATGGCAACATTGTTTTGCCTCTAAAGCATTCAACACCAGCCATGCTTCAAGTAGCCTTGATGGGAATGAATTTGAGTCATGCACAAGAAGGGTATCATGTAACCAAACATATGAATAGGTCGTACCAACCCATAGAGGTGCAAGTATGAAGAGATGCTGCTATGAAGACAAGGTACAGAAATAAGAAGGGAAAGAAAGTCAATCCTTATGTTGTCACAAGGGAACTTGATGGCGATGTATTCTTAGTAGAAAGACTCCATCATAATCATGAAGCCCACTTATAAACAACTATTATTTGTTTGGAAGAACATGTCAAGGTATAATTGCATTCAACCCTTGTAGGGACCATAAGAAGAGAGGTAGAAGACTCTAAACATAAACAGAGCTCAAGGAGTAAAGCTTCTATGGAATCACAAAGGGATGAAATTCAAAGTCAGAGAAAGAGAACTAGTCAAAATTGTTCTCCAACTACTAAGTGAACTTTGAAAAAAGGAAACAAAAACTTAAAGACCATAATAGGGAAAGACATTGGGCTCAAGATAGACATGAATATCATCGAAGGTATCTTGATGAAGAAGAGAATAAGAATGAATTAAGAAGAGATAGGAATAGGCATAAAGAGAGATAGCATTATGAGTACCAAAGGGGGCATCACTACAATAGAGCATACAAATCCAATGACCATGAAGAGTCCTTGTTGACTACCCATAGCATGATCAATATTAGGAAAGTAGTATATATTTCAACCAAGCATGTAAGGGACAACCACATCAAGAAACTATATATGAATAATATTCCTAAATTTGAAGTTGGATATCATGCAAATCCACAACATTACCTTCAAGCATTCCATGATGCATGTGCCCTTTAGAATATTGAAAGTGATTAGCAAAAGCTTAAGTTGTTTCCTAGGATACTCATCAAAGAGGCCAGGAGCTAATATAAATTATTGGAACCAGAGTCAATTAGAAGATGGAGTACCATGCTTGAAATATTCAATGAAAAATATCAAACCTACTCAAGGGTTTCTAATCTTAGAAAGCAAATCAAACTCAAGGGTGTCCAATCTTAGAAAGCAAATCAAAGGATGGAAGCAAGGGACACATAAATCTCTTGATGCAGTAATGGGTAGATATTACTCTCATTTGCATAGATGCCCAAGCCATGGATTCTTACAAAGGGAATAACTTAGGCATATTATCAATGGGTTAAGGAATAAAAGTAGATAAACCCTTAGGGTCTATTCCCAAGAAAGACTATTAGAAATGACCATCCATTGGATCTAAAGGTTAATAGACTAAGTGGTGAAAGAGGAAGGCAAGTTGAAAAAGAGAGAATTAGTTGAGGAATATAATCAAGATCCATCTATCAGAAAATATGATGTACAAATGTGTGACAACTAAGAAGAAGAAACTATGGAAGAGGTGATTCAGAAGAAAACTCTACCAATTCAAAAATTTATCAATGATATAACAACATAGGCAGAAAAGATGTGGGACTCAGTGGACAAAAATTTTGCTACAACTCTAAAGATTGCAAAAGAAAGAACTAAACAAGCCTTCAATAAAATCAAGAAGAAGAAGAAAAGAGACTATGGACATGAAAAATACAAATAGAAAGGAAAAATTGCTTTAGTGGAAGAATGTATTGACTCAAGCTCAAAAGACAAGAAAGGATGTAGGGTGTGTCAATATGAGCATCCTAAGGGATGTTGCCCTATTATGCTACACTTTCAAGAGTTTGGGGCATATGTGCTCAACCCAAGATTCATCAAAAAGTAGATGCCAAGATAGTTACCTTACCCTTAAGGTAATCTTCGATAGTCCTTATAGCCAACTTACTACCCAAGTGGAGCTTACCCTCAACCATAGGAGTAATACCAATAGTAGTGGAAATAACCACAAGTATGGGTAATACCACTACTGAGGCAACAATATTCATATAGGTAATCAAATCCTTATGAATATTATGTGCAACATCCAGTCTCTCTACTTCAGTTCATAGTTCTTCTCAATATTATTGACCTAAGTATTGTAAACCTACCCTTCGAAGGATGGATTCCAATCTATATGTACATCAACCAACAACTTGTCCATCAAGTCAACCTTCCAATCCTTTACTGCTAGTTCCACCACTAGTAATGCAAAGAGAATTTCCATCACAACCTTAGCAAAGAAATTCCACAAGGGCAACGAATATACAAATAGAGAATCATGCTAGTAATATTGAAGGAAAATCTAAGAAATCTCTTGTCTTTAGGAAAAGTCTAAAAATAGCTAGTAGAGATAGGACTTCATTGAATTATGTTCCTTATATGACAAATCCTCCTACAAAACATGTGCTTCCATAACAACCAAATCAAGAACTTACAATTGTCATGTTAAATAAAAGAGTATCAAACTAGATTAAATAAGGATCACTTCCTAAGAAAATAATAGATCTAGGAATTCCTTTGATTTATTTACAAATTGCTAGAAATTCACCATGTAAGGCTATGCTAGACTCAAGTTTTAGAGTTAACTTGATATTTCAAGAAACATATAAGCCATGGAACCTACCACCCTTTAAAAAGTGTAGCATAAGGTTATAGCTAGCATATGACTCTATCATCATTCCTTTGAAATAGATAGAGGATGTGGTAACCACCATCAATGGGTGGTCTTATCCAATAGATTTCTTAGTGATCAATGTGAAGAATAATAATAAGAAATTTCCTATCATTATGGGAAGAGCATGGCTTAGCACAATAGATGCTAAGTTAGGAATGAGAGATTTCTCTATAGAAATATCTAAGGAATATGAGCAAGGAACCATACATATGCAAAGAATTTAATGCATAACTAAAGATAATGAAGGATATAGTTGTGGACTAAAAGTTTAGAACATCAACACAATTCCTACACCAACCCACAATAGATTGGAGAAACAAGTGTGTGAACAAAAGGAAACATGAGCCACCAAACCAAAAGACACCCAATGGCTAAAAACTAAGAACGTGCAATTATTAACTCTTATCCACTTATATGGAAATGTCTAATCCACTTATTTACTCTTATACTAAGAAAATGATTGAAATTGATAACTTACAAAAGAAAATCCTAAACCATAATCATACACTAGCAAATATGGGAAATCAGAACTTAAAATTTAAATTTAAGAATAAATAGGAAAGTATATTTGGACCTTCTAAGATAGAAATACTATATATTCCAACAAGATATATATCCTTTGATAATTAGAATTTGATTATCATCAAGATTACATGGGATAATTATCAAAATACTAAATCACTAAGGATGGTAAATGAGAAATCTAGAGTGTATGATCCAAGGGATCTAGGGTCCATTTTCCAAACACTCATCCATGAGTTTAGTCATGGTGGAGATACCTTATCTTGAATTAGGAATTAATAAGCATTTTTCAACTTTTTGTTTTCTAATTCTTTTTGGTTTTTAATTTCTTGCTATATCTTTTCACATTTCTTACCAATTTTCACATTCTTTAATATCTTTTCATTCTTTTATACTTTTTCATTTATTAATCTTTTGATATTCTTTGATATTTTCAAATTCTTTCTCCACTTTTCCATTTTTTCTATAATTTTCATGATTTTTCTTTTACATACTTTTGTTAATTTTTCAATAAATTGCATGGAATAAAGTAAGATATAGTTCCAATAAGGTGAATATTACTCTATATTATCAAATCATGAAAGATCGATTACCTATACAGTGAGACCACATCATCCATACACTCATTTCCAATGATAAGATTTTCTTACCATGGCCATAATGATATTCTTCTTACAATAAAACTAACAATAAATTTGTCATCATTATGCCTGGATAAAAGAGTGAAGAACCAAGTGGAAATCAAAAGGGTGTGACATCAAGGGGACTTATGGATTCTCTCAAACTACTATTATAAGTCTTATCCTATTGTCAAGGATGTATTATTCTCTTGAGTGCAAATGAAAATGGGAAGAGTATAATAAGTGTTTCCTTACTATGTCACTGGAAAGACATGTTATCCATGCATGAAGGCAGTCCTTTGCTAAGGTCGATACATTAAACAAATTAAAAGTACAAAATAAAATTTCTAGGGATCTCCTTGGAAATAGATGTTACTCATACCTAAAGTTATATGGCTTCTAAGAAATCTAGAAAATAAAAAATTTGCTATTAATAAAATACTTCCTTGAACAATGCCAAGTGGTAATACTCCTTGCAACAAGGGTATTGTTGTGGTTGTTAGTTCTAGGAATGAAATAATGTGATGTCATTGGAAAGTGGTTTGGACTTGGCTTAAATCTTGGATGAAAGGGCTACTGATTGTCTTAACCACACATCACACATAGTGATTCATTATGCCTATGGTAAGACATCTCACATCCCAATTTCTGCAATCCCTTCTACATACCCTTTCATCTCACTGTATATTTAATCATAACTTTATGGTTTTGTATGATATAGTGTTATTTTTCCAATCTAGTGATATTAACATATGTGTTTTTCTAGACAGGTATGTCTTACATTCAACTCCTTGAGTGCCTATGAACACTTCTAGGCACGGTTATACAAGGGTACTAAAGATTGAAGCCTTGTTTGGGGAGGACCCACTTGTATAACTATTGTATCTTATGCTTGACAAGAAACTCCACATCATGTTGTGCCTTCCAATATGATTAAGACTCAATAAACACTTCCAATAAAATCCTATAGCCTATCCATCAACTAATAATCTTCAATCCATCTCATATAGACTCAATAAACTTTCGTTGCCCAAGATTCCTTTCTTAAGACTTTCAGATGTCAAATTTTTGAATTCTAAGCATCATATATGATCCATAACCCTTTAGAAAACCTCTATGTCTTCCACATTATCCAATTGACTCATTTTCCTTTGAAAATCATTAAAAATTTAAAATTATTTGATGGTGACATCGTAGTTACGACATCGCATCTATGATGTCATGCCACAAAAATAGTATATATATGTGCTAAGAGTTAGAAAATTTTCATTTTTCCATTTTTGAAGCAAGAGGAGTTTTTGTTATTTTTCTAAGCTATGGCAAGAAAACTCCCTCACTGTAACTCCAATTTTCATGATTTTTGAACCCTATTGATCCTAGAGTGCTCAACTTAGTCATGGGAGGGACTACTATGCATACATCTAAAAATTTGAGCCAAAATTTTCTAATGCCCAAAAGACATTATAAAGGATTGGTATAAGAGAATAGTAAGGAAATTACACCTAATTAGCCTAATTTCAACCAAGGAACTTAACTAATTCTCCCAACTAACAATATCAACCAAATAAGGATATAATAAATGAAAAAATGATAATTGTAAAAAGTCATAATAACTAAAGATATAACATTTAGGACGTTCTTTTTGGAATTTTTTCTAACTCTGCAATCATGATAAGTCAAGAACTTAATCAAACTAAAAGAACAAGGAGGATAATGAACTATTAAGAACTAATGTAAACATTTTAATAATCCCAAAATCCTATTGATTGCAAATGGTTCCAAAAAGACCAACAACAGAAGGATCTTCCCAACAAGGTGGCAAAACACCAAGAGGCCGCAAGAGAGGCCAAGTGGAAGAACAAACCCTGTAAGCTGAAAATGTAGAATAGGAAGCTTTGTCATTTAGCATTCACCAGAAAACTCCTACTACTAAGCACTATGCAGAATCATAGGTAGAGGCATTACTAGTACCAAAATAGGTACAACATCTCACATTGTCTAATGAATGCCTCTAGGTCATCCAAAAGAATTCAATCATGTCCATGGTCATTATGGAATTGAACTTTAGTCCATTCATGGAATTTTCCCTTGAAATTATCAGGACAAAACTCCAGGCATCTTCCTTATGGCCAACACTATTCAATAATGTAGAATGGTACCTAGGAGATGTTTACCAATTCTAGAAAAACAAACAAGATGATGCCACTATAAAGGTAGAAGGAGTCTCGGTGTCTTACTCAGTAGGGGATAAGAACTACAGTGAGCCTTTAGCTAAAGAGAAGGCTTATTTCAAGATTGGAACTTACTACTTGTTCCCAATGAAATGGCTTATTGAAATCTTAACATATGCAGCTAGGGAAAGTGTGATTCTAATGCAGAAATTCAATGTTAACATCACACACCTGGTCTTTTTGAATATTCAAAGGTGATTCAAGAAAAATAAGGCATGGAAGCCAATACTACCATTTCCTTGCCTAATAATTAATCCATACAAACAAGCCAAAATCCTAGGCTACACCAATGATGTCCTTAAAAAAGCCCAAAATGCTTCCTATGCCAAAATTTTCAAGCCAATGCCACCAAAGAGAGATCGGTTGGAAAAGCCAATAGGCACTGAGGAAGCTATAGGTTCAAGTCCTACCAATAACCTTTCAGCTATTGGGTAGCAACAACAACAAGGACCTAGTAGTCAACCATATGCTAGAGATAGACTAGAGTAGCAAGCTCTACCACCACTGCCACAAGCTTATGGGTCATCAATGAGCCATCTATGCCAAATTGTAGATACCATCAACTGGGAAACTAGGGAAGGCACAAATCTCTATAGGGTTAGAGAGAGCTTAGTTAGGTCCATAGTATCATTGTAGATAGAAGGAGAGGATTATTTGGCACAATAGATTTTTGAAAATGTTGTAGCATTTCAAGTAATGCTAAAAACTTGTGAAGGTACCATAATGAACTTAATGCAACACCAGGATGTAGCAGAAGCTATAGAGGTTATCATTGATCATATTAAAAAATATTTCAATGTCCCTATTGTACCACCAGCTGATATCTTTAGAGCAAGAGATGCTCAAATGTTAGCTAGTACCTCAATGACTCCTATTGAGTATTAGGATGTTCTAGATAGACTACTACAAATAGGCTAGGTCATGCAAAATATTTTTAATATCCCTAGTGATATTACTACAGTGTAGTCTAATTTGATTGCCACAAAAGGAAAGCTGTTAATGATCAAAATGAGGGTAGAAAATGTCGAGGATTAAGTGTACAAAAAAACTAGTAGCTCTGAGAGCTAAAATAAGAGACCCTTCACAATTCATAGCCATAGACCAGTTTGACTAATTCATAATTGATAATGTGAGGTAGTTGATTGTCCATAACATTCACATGGAGATGGAGATAGAAAAGGTAGTGTGGAATGCCTCAATTGCAAAATCTTAGACATGTGCACATTCTAAAGCTCTCATAACCTTACAAGAGGAGAATCAGAAACTTGTTGCTGATAACATAAGGTTGATAGATGTGGACAACTAAAGAATTTTCTTGAGGAAATTATTCATCAACTATGAGAATAGTTAATCAGATTCAACCAAGACATAAGCAAACTAGCTCATGAGAATATAACCTTATTAATGAAAGAAGTATGTGCTATTATATAGAAATTAGCCATTGGAATAAGTGCATGGTAAAATGATAACAAAAGACATGAAAAGCTCATGGAACATTTTAGTAACTGGGTGGGCATATACAACTAGATAAATAAGAAAGAAATCCAAATCGTAAAAGCCAAGATTAATTCCATCGTAGCTCAAACTCTAGATTGATAGCCCATCTTGGATAGTTTAGCCCATGTCTACCAAGCCAAAATCAAAAATAAGGACCTATAGATAGAGGATATGATAGAATACATGGGGATTAGCTAACCTTTGATATGCTAACTTGGCCATGTTAATAGTAGGATGACCTCAAAATGAGCTAGAATAGTAGATAGTGGCAATATACACACTATATGAGAAGGAGTTTTCCAAGCAAAAGGATGTCTTGGAAAACTCAAAGCTAGAAATTATCAAAGCCAACTACTAGGGACAAAAATATGTAGTATCAAACTTGGCACATTGAATGTCAAATTTCCAAGAATTACAAAAGGTGGCTAGTGCTTTTAAGAAAGAATGATGGTAGTTTGTGGCATGGTACGTGAAAGAAAATAAAATGTTTCTACAGCTATGATGCCTATGGGATGTATTGAATCCATAAAACATAGGTTAATCAGCATGGATGATACATGATCTAAGGACAAAAGAAGAAAAGCTTCAGAGACTCCTTAATAGATATCAATTCTAGAAGCCTAATGATAAAGGAAAGAAGCCAATGGAAGAGCCTCCATTTTTTGGAACTTTCATCAAGCTACTTTAATTTTTTTTATTTTGTCAAAGCTACTATGTAATTTTGTAAAAAATACCATTGTAGTATTCAAGATTCATGTAAATAGTTAGTCATGTTAAGACAAGTCTACCTCTTAATTTTGTAAGGAACTCTATCCTCATTTTATTTTAACTCGAGGATGAGTTTTCAGTTAGTTGTGGAAGTATAATAAAACCATTTTTTGTAAAGATGCATTGTATCTATGATATCATAGCCTATCCTACATCATCATTGATGCAATGTTTCAAGATTTTTGCAGCCCTATAAATACCAATACTTGGGTGTACAATCAACAACTTTTCATTCCAACACTTAACCAAACTCTTGGAGTTTCATTTTGTAGTTTTAACAATACAATGAATGCTTGTAGTTTGGTGTTAAGTAGTTGATTGACATCTTTATTTGAGTAAATTATACTTTGACATAATTTATGTGTGACAATAAAGATCAATGTTGCTTCTCATCATTACAACATCCACTTAGTTTCCTTTATGTTACTTAAAATAATTTTCTTGGTTTCTTATTTAATCATTTACATTTCAAGCACTCTACTTTACATGTTATTAGTAAGTGGAATGGATATGACTAGTTTTAACCAGTAAGTGTAGTTATCTAGTAACCTAGTAGTGGGATTTCTTGATTCCCTCAATAGTAATTCCACTTGGTAACCCTAGTGATGACTACATGAGTCCAAGGCATGTATGCTAGACTAGGATCAAATATCCATCATACTAGGCTAAAATAGATTTGTGTTTTTGTAGTTAACTAGACTTAGAATTTTATCTTTTATTCAACCATGTTTACCATTAGAAGAATTGAGATCCTTACAACATCAACCAATCATATGCCTCACTAAGAGTTAAACCATACACTTGAACTTCACAAACTTAAAATGAAAAGACAACGATCTCAAACTTAACATCAATTACTAGCATAATTACATTGTTCATCCATAGATTATGATCTAGTCATGCATAGACAATTGTGACTTATATGGTAGAGTGTTGGGATACCTCCACTACTCATCATTAATCTTCACATCCCTAGAAGGTATGCCAAGGAATCACTAAACATAGACTCATTTATGCTCAAAACCACTTTAAAACCATGAACACAAGTGATGAATTTGGCAATCCCCTCATCAAAAGAGTTATTCACATTCAACATATTAGCTAGTGATATTAATAAACTAGGTAGCATGAACAAGTCAAATAAACCTACATCAATGATCCTTTGTTGGACATCCATAGAAGCTTTATCTGTGAACCATTCCTATGAGGGATCTATGTCACCCCACTTGAGTTGAATCCTCCTCTCATCATGACTTCAAATGGTCATGATGACTATAGACTCATGCATAGAATTTGTAGCACAATATAGTTGAGTTATTACCCTCACAAAATCATAAAAACCAAAAATGCTAAGAATATTATTCATTAACTTAAATAACTTTTGCTAACTAGGCTTAGGCAAAGTTGGAACTTTAGGTTGAACTGGCACACCTACTCCTAGATCTTGACAAGCCCACCATCTATGTACACAATTGGTAGCTACATACGTTTGGTATATATGAGAACACTACATAAGGTACTTACCAAACTCATCACCAAGCTAGTCAAGCACTCTAACTCTTATGAACGCACCTTGTCTAAACTCCTCTAGAGCTATACGAGCCATAGACAATGTTTGGTGTTTTTTTTTTTCACCAATCCTCCATGGTTTATCCTATACTTGCAAAAAGTTGTCAAAAAATAATTAGAAAAAAAAAATTAAAATCAAAGACAAACAAAATACATTAATTTAAAACTAGGCTTATGCTTCTTATAGGTAGATAGTTTTGGAAGGGTTTTGGAATAGAGTGTTTATGCGGTGATCCAACATCAAAGTGTTATTGACATTATACTATGAATACTTGGGCATCTCCTAGATTTGGAATAACCTTCAAACTTCCATCAAATATGAGCCCTCATTCCACTTTATCTCTCTCTGAATATCAAGATCATCAACCATGCACTACAAGATGCAACTAGAAGATCTTGCCATGAGAGTCTCTATGATCATGGCTACAACATCTATAGCCATGTGTGACCACATAATTACACTATAATTGTGGAGCAGGTGTACCAAGAATTCTTGGGCTCTAGGTCTAAACCATATTGATGTGCATTTGTTAATGGTCACATCTAGATTCAAGCTATTTTGAGTGGCCATCCTAATGCCATGCAAGATTCCCACTATAGTGACCAAAAAATTTGGCTGCTAGAAAGCAAGAATAGCCTCACCCTTGAAACCCTAGGACCTCAAAAAATGAGATTTAGGGCATCCTAGATGGTTTAATAGATCACATATGGACTTAGGGGGTACTGAAGTAAAGAGATGTAAATATATAAAATAAAGCATTAAAAATACAACAATTAAATCTAAAATTATATAAAAAATTAAACTATAAAATTTATTAAATAAATAAATAATGAGTTCAAAAATGTGTACAAAATTTATGCCCAAGAGGAGGACTTGGGTGTTTCACTTGAATGGGGGTCCAAAGCCCATTGAAACCATGATCAACTCCATGATCTGATATCTCTACCACTCCCGATGCTATTGAACCTCCTTTTCCACAACTCCAAATTTGCAATGTTGGTTACTGTTGGTGTTGAGAAATGTGAAAGATTCAGGTGGCCAAAACACTCCACATTGGAATTTTGGATTCCCAAGGGGGAAGCATTGACACCCAAGGTTCAAAAATCTCAAGGGGTAATGGGGATGATAATAGTTGCAAGGCTTCCACACTACACAAATCTAAGAAGCTATGTTTTTGTAGGTTTGCAAGAGCTCTTGGATGCCAAAAATGCCAAAGTATGCAAATGCCCTGGGGGTAGAACCTAAAAATGGCATTTGGAGTTGGTTTATATAGGATTTTGACCTTAATTTTTTTCACAAATTTGGCTGCAAAACTATTGCAAATTGGTTGCAAATTTCTGTTATGTTTTAGGTGGGGTAGGTGCCAAATCTTAGGGGATTACCATATATAGTAACTATCATGCCCCCATGGCCATTCTGCTTACTAAAACTAGTAACGAGGGGATGCCTTTAATGTTGGCTTTATTCTTCCACATTGGGCCTTCAACCTTCTATGTTGGCATTACAAGATCCTTCTTGGGGTTGATGCAACATTGAAATCTTGGCTATATTGATTCTACATTGGGGAGGAGGTGTCAATGTTGGGGGGATGAACTATCAATGTTGGGGGTTAAGGTCATATGCCTCTACACTAGAGGTAGGTGAGATCCACCACACCCCCCGCCCCTACACACTTCCATGCTAGCTTTTAATCCTCTAAGCTCAAGGTAGATGACCCAAACCCCTCTATACTGAGAATAGGTGCGATTTACCTTATTGTAGGTGTTTCCAACGTAGAAGAAGTTATACCCCTCATAAAACCCATCAAATTACCATTTTTGGCATTCCAAAAGGTATTCTTGACCTCCCCAAGCCCAAACATAGATAGTACATGACTTTTTCCACTTGAGGAATGAGGCTTTGACCACTTATGAGGCATTTTTTTAGCCTCAAAAGTATGAAATATGTGAGATTTTCCCTCGTGGATTACAACCTCCACATTTACAATGATTTTTGCCTCAAGTTTCATGTGGTGAAGGCTACATGAAGAAATATGATTAAAACATGCAAATTTTGGTCGTGTTTTAGTGGCCTCTCTTTGTTGGTATCTAGAGAATTGACCTAAGAGGCATTTACAAAGAATACAAAACACCACTGCAATTTCATCACCAATGTTCCCTCTTTGCACTTGATCCAATCATGTCAAACCATGCCAAAGAATTATTTTGATGATGGGATAAGGCTATAATGGGAATATGGTAAGGATGTCATGATTAAAGAGTTATGAAGGCTCATAATGCATCCTAAGTGTTAACACCATGGCTGTGATGTAACACTGACATATTGGCACTTCATGTCTAAAAGTGTGGTTCACTTGGCAAAAGCATTTGAGAAACCATCAACTCACTCTAAGGTTATTCTAGCCATAAGGATCCTCCCTTATGTTTGGAGCTATTGGTCTTTACTAGTCATCTAGCTTCGCAATTTGCATCCCCATCTTTTTTGGGGCAAAACCTTCATTGGGCTTCATTACCAAAGCTGGGTTTGATCCAATTTTCCCATTAAGTGAGCTATGTTATACTTAATTCATTTAGTGCTTTTCCCATCAAATGAGATGTGTTATGTTGGGTGTACTTAGTGCTTTTCCATTGAATGATGTATGTTACATTCAAGTGGACTTGGAGATGGAGCATAATGAAATAATGTCATATAGCTATAGTGAATTGATGTCAACATAGGTCAACATTGCTACTTAGGGTATAAAAGGTTATATTCAAGCTACAAGCATGGGCTCGAGAAGTGGTACTAAAGGGAGGATGATGAATGTAAGTTAAGCACTCTTGGTAGGTCTAACTCATCAAATTTCACATATCAAGATCACATGGTGACTTGTTGACATGATGAGTGAGAGACGCGAATTGCACAGGCCGTGATATCGCGGCCGCCGCAATATCGCATCCCCTGCGATATCGCGTACCCGATATCGTGTCCTTCCCTATGATATCGCATACGTGATATCACGGTCCGCCGTCATATCTATAAATAAGAGGTGGCACTCCCCTCATTGGATCATCCTGGCTAGAAGTAGCGAAGCTCTGGCAGTTTGAACACTCCAAAGTTAGATTAATTTCCCATGTGCCCGCAGTAGGAGTCCTAGAGTGAACGACTCTTTATTTGAGCAACTTTGT